>JAOTON010002065.1:600000-1036491 GCA_034440635.1 Lepas anatifera | reverse complement strand
GGTGGCGGGTACCCGCCCCCGTCAATGCGCGTGTTAAAAGAGCAGAATCGCCTTACATGTGTTTAGAAATGACTTCATCCTTTGTTGACTTGACCTGATGTCAATTGTTAGTCATAAGTTGTCAAATCGATCACCCTACAGGCCTGCAGAGCGACGCGCGTCTCATTTAAATCGGCTCGGCATAATTTGCAAAAAACCTAGGGGGTGGGGTCCGAACGGACCCCCACGCGTTGAAGGGTTAAGAGCAAACATATGTATATCAACTTGACAGACAATGTAAGTGGTTTGGGATTGTTTGTAGCTCCAGTATATCAATGCTGGAACTGGCTTCCGAGACGAATAAGATCATTCAGATGTCCAGGGGCTTCAACACAATTCTGTATTAAAATGTAGCGGATATAGTGGTGTTACGAACGCCGCCCCACAGTGACTCCTGGGACAACCCTGGTCCCGAGCGCGGGCTCTATGTCGTGGGCGTGCCGCTTATGACCTTTGCCAGTTACCACCATCACCATCACGGCGCGCAGTCAGATGGAGCTGCAGAGGTGGAGAGATCGGCCTGCCGTCCCCTGCCCCAGCCTGCTGTCAGTGGCAGATGGCGTGCCGCGCGCCTCCTGCTGCGTGGACATTAGCGGATTCTCAGTGGTATGGAGTGGGGTCGGGAAGGGCATGGCACCCAAGTTCTGAGCACGTCCCGTTTTCACATTTGCTTGAGTGATGCGGTCTTTTTGAAACGATATCCCCGCCTTTAATGCTTTCCTGCGAAGGGAATTGGCACTCAGCGTGGGAGGCCTGGTCTGACACGAACGTCATGCGACATAAAATGAAAATTCTGTCACTCAACTCCTGGTCTAGTTTTGCTGCATTGTAGACTTAATCCTTAGCTTAGAGTATCCCGATGTTTATTGTCACCACATCCAATTTTTAAGAATTAGAATTTAAAAATTAAATTCAAAAAATTCGAAAATGCATTTGTATGAAGCTTAATTCGAGGTCTGGCTACACTATGGCTGAAATTTGAGATGCGAGCCACCTGATTCGGACGAAGGACTGTGCCCGAATATATAATTTTGGTGCAGTTGATATCCGGGATTCGAGGAGACAGGCCAGTATATACGTTGTCAACTGAGGCCCTGAACCAGTCCAAAACTTTTCTGTACCGGTATTACCTACAACTTCTTTATTGTTAATTAGCTAGACGCTGGCTTGTGGGTTGGCCATGTGGAAAATAATAACCAAATAGCAAAATACCAACAAATAAGAACTGAATAGTGTGCACTCAAACCCGCTGTACAACAAACTGGTACGTGTTGCTTGATACTTTTTTTCAAGTTCCTATAGTGTTTTCATTGTTGTGCGCCGGAAGAGCCATTTCATGCTAAGGCTATACGAATACATGATGTGTATTACTATTATCCTTACGAACGCGATCTCGTCTCGGAATTATGCAAGTATCGAACATTTTCTCGGATGTTTTTTTCGCGACCAACCGTCACTGCGATTTCACTTTGGTTTTAGTCTCATTACTGGAAAGGACCACTCCAAATTTACATTTAGACGATCATATGTCTTCGAATATATGAGTAATATGATGATAATATTACTGCTATAATAATGGGATAATGATGCATTTGCGTCGATAGATAAGCCCTCTGACGTCGGCACACCTGGGCGGCCGGCCCTACACTGTTTGATTATTTCTCTGACGCGCTCGTTTTGCTATTGTTAGGCAGACCATGATTCACCACCAGGCTATTCTCGAAATGTGTGGTTTTGTCGCTGTCTTTTTCACCTCGGCTGGGGTGCGTCACGCCCGTCTCGCGGCGCCATTAGTCGCGCGGCGATCGCGGCGCGGCTGTGCGCCAGCCTCGTCACGGCCTATTTGTGCGACGACGTCGATTAACGCACGTGCCTTCCGGGCCTATTATTGGGGCAGGCACTTTCCAGCGTGGCTTGAATGGACATATAAACTTTTTCTGGGGCAAAGGAGCAAATCAAATATGAGGAATTATCACACTACTGTTGGCGTGGTTAAACAACCAGATGCAAACTACTTAACATCATCCGTAGGGTGCCCCGATACGCACGGGCAAGGAAGGGGACAGGACCTGCTTCTCGGAAATTGGGCGCTGTCCTGCACTTTAAACTGCCTAATTGTGTTCTGAAGCGTGTTTTGATGATAACATCAGTGAAAAATGTCGATTTGAGGACGAACAAAAATCCATTAGTGATTTATGTGTGGCCGCAACTCAGTTAAATGCGGTAAAACTTTCCAGTACCCTGCCTGGATGGCTAAGCATACAACAAGCTGGATTTAGTTGGTTTCCATTTGCATTCGTGCATCCATACATTCTCTTTCCAGTGTAGAAAAAATAAATGGCGACGCCCTTAACAACGTTGCTGCCTTTGCTCGTTACGGATGGTTTACTGACCATCCTTGTTAAGCATGCCAACCGGGCCATCTATATATAAAAAACTACCGCGACGGATCCGACCAGTTCGTTGCCGGCAAGAAATACAATTTTTGCCGTTTAGCATGGTTTCTCCCGGACATAATGAATGCCTGACCCTCAATCATTGGAAGCTATCGTATCACTTACGACATGACAGGTATTGTGCACGAAATACTACTATCACCCAAGTTGCCGCTACTGATACCAACGCTCGGGTAGAGCCAATGCTATGGGAATGATTATTATTATTAGCATCATCCCAAATCAACTTCAAAGAGAAAATACACCAGAGGAAAGAAAAGGGAACAAATCAACCAGCCATACGTAAAGCCCACCTTCGGAATGTGAAGCGCCTGGCACACAGTCACCAGATATAACTAAATGCACGAGAAAAGCTCGTGGAAAAAGCAAAGGGAATTCAATTCCAGATGTTTGGAGTTTACCACTACCAAATACGCCAGAATTTATCTTACATCGGGTTTCCAGACCAGTCCTGGCGTGGCCGGCAAAAACACATTTTGGTAGTCCCACGAAGATGCTGTGACAAAGAGGGCTGCTGTCTACTTCTGAACGTGTGTCAGTGTCTGTCACCCTACCTCTATGCCTGGTAGAAAGCATGCAACTCTGCGCAATGTGGTGTTTAACCTAGCGATCAGAAAACTGTTTGTGCATTTTGTTCTGCGAATGAAGCATGACGCTGTTGAATGTTTTTTAAAGAGTTGTTAGAATTTACATAGCCATGTGTCGATGCTACATGTCTTAGAGAAGTGACTGCATGGGTTTAACACGCGCAGTGGAGGTGGTACTAAAATGCCCCCACCTATTTTTCCGGGGTGGCCAGGGAACCGTTCGCCACCGGAAAGGCCACGTGCCTACTCTTGCAAGAATTCACAAGCACGTCCATTGGCTAAGGAATTTTGAAAATCGGTTCCTAACGTTTTGACTTATATTCTTTGAAAGTCAGACCTATATTTCGGGGCCGTCTTACTAACCGCGCGGTTGCACCAGTTCGCCTGCTCTGTAGACCGAGTGGTGACGTCATAACGTCATATAATCAGATTATACGTTAAGGTCAACCCACATGAAGGTCAAGGTCATTGACCCTATTATTCTGATCAGATGGAATTATTCAGTATGAAGTGTGCTATGCTATGACTTCATAGTTAGGGCTATTCAAGGTCAATGTCAAGATTAAGGTCAAGGTCAAAGTGAAAGGTCAATGTAGAAGGTCTTTTTCAAGGTAAAACCATCAATTCCCGCCCAAAGTCTGCTATAGTGCCAGTTAAATTGTACATTGTTGCGAATTTATCATATTGTTACAACATAGGTCATTGACCTTGGATGGCCTTGCCCTCAAGAGTTCAGAAACACTGTTGGGGGCCTTGCTTGTATAATGATAATGATAACACTTTATTTCGTACATTCAATGTACGAATATCCAAATATCACAGTCACATATCCAGTCACATACATTTGATAGCATGCACATATCCACAGTCATGCATAAACTCATACACTTCACACACACACTATGATACAACTTGTCTGACGGCCACAAGGCGTATACACCTTTGAAAGAGTTTTCAGTCCACTACTAGAACGAGAATAGAGGTCTTAATTTATTATTCCATATTTACTTCTGAGCTCCAAATGCTCCTTGGCAAACGGTCCAGTTGTGAAAACCTCAATTTTATTCAAGACATTAATGATGCTATTGGTGCTTTTCGACAATAATTTGAACAGCATAATCTTCTTTTTTAGCCTGCAATATGTCAATGGTATATGCGCCATAAGCTTAGCATACTGTGTGACTATGATGATGATAACTATGATGTTAATATGATATGATATGATAACAAGGAGGTTGTTGACCGATGATATTAGCATAGGGACAGATTTATGTGGGTTAAACTTGATGTCACGCCTTACTGCAAACTTAACAGACATATTCACCAACAACCGAATGCCTTTCCGAGTGGGAATAAGCAGAACAATGTCGTCATCATACGCTATCACATTAGTAGCGACTGAACCTATTTGACATCCAATACCAGACTGCCTGTTTTCCTTTAATAGGTCATCAATATGAGCAGAAAAAAGTATCGGTGAAATGTTGCCGCCCTGCTTTACACAATACAAACCATTAAATCCTCCGGAACAGCATGTCTATGACTTTAGTCCGCTTTTAGTGTATTTTTTTCACGTATTTCCGGCATTTCCCAATAGGTCTCCATCACGGCCCATACTTGACCGTCGCGATCTGGTTTTACCTTGAAGATAGTGAGTCAGGTCAATGAAGCGAAAGCCATCATTTATATCACCATCGCCCCCACACACCCCCATACGAGGGCTTTCCAACCCTTTGGTTTTCGAGATCTCAAGGAGGCTCTGTATGATCCCCCCTCCACTGCACGTTGACGCCAGACCCCTCGCCACTGCGCGTGTCAAGGAGGGTTGAACAACAACAATAATTTAGTGTAATTAGGCGTACTTTTAGCCGAAAATAATGAAACCACTCATGATTTATCTGAAAAATGTACAATAAGCTCAATATTTGGATTTTTAAAATGCTCCTCTGGGGGAAGAACAAATATCTGCCTGTGGATGTGGATGATGCCATGATCTGGCAGCCACTACCATACTCGAAACGCTTCAAGGCCTTCGATTGCCTGATGCTCACCGTGACGTCAGCATATGTCGTCACACCAACAGCCATGACAACTGTGGCCTGCTGGTAAGGGTACATGAGGGGTACATTGCAGGTAGGTTTTAGCTTTTTCTACGGAAATCTTGTGTTCCAAGGCAAATTATATATTGAGTACCGAGTTTTCCGACTTGCTTTACAACTTGGCTATCTCAGTTAATTAGAGTTACGTTATGAAGGTGCCACCTTCCCTTTAAACCTGAGCTCTCCAGGAGCCGTTTGGCACGCTGGTCGTCATCGCTCCACTGCTGTCGAGAGTCCCGACTCCCCACGTGACTTCCGAGTTATGGCTGGCTGGTGTCTGTTCTTGCTGAGGCACCCGGGTGGTATTCTGAAGATGCACGTTACCTTTTCCTTTTGGAATGGTGATTGTTGCTTTGTTGAGGAACTCGGTGAATTTAGAATAGTGGGTAAGTCTACTTACTAACTTCATGCCAACCCATAATGGAGAGCTGTGATTCGTGTTTTCTCATGGTCGTTATGCATCAGCGTTCTCTGAACCCAGTAAAGGGGTGCATGGGAGGGTAAGCGGGACAATAATCATGGGACAATATGGGACGATATGGGACGGAATTGTCAGCTGAGTTTCATTTATAGTCTGAGACGGAACCGGATGTTTTTTTTGTAAATGTCAGAGGAAAATATGAACTGGAACAATATGACCCCATATTTATTACAACAGTTTCGGGAAATAAATCGGACGGGACAGATTTGAATGGGACGTGACGAGATGGAAGCTGAAATCTTGTCCCATATTTATCGCGAGAGTACGGTGCTCGGCGACCCCAGCACACACTAAATCACGCTTCGTCTCCGTTGCACCCTGGCTGAGTCTCTCCAGAATCACTTGATGTTCAGTTATTCTCGCATTCTTCTGCATCAGCAGCATCTGCACCTCCACTGACCAGACATGGTGAACACTGTGTGTTTATTTGTACTTTCATTCATTCATTCATTCGCTCATTCATAGTTCTATTGCTGTTTCAGACCCGCAACAACTATTACCAAACTCAATCAAATAGTTAGTAGATCGCCACCTTGACGTCACCGCTGTCTGCGCGAGTGTGGCTGGCGATGGGCGCTGACGGTGGCGCCCCCTCTGCCGCAGGCTCTGGGCCGAGGTGTTCCACGTGTCCTCCACCGGGTCGGGCACGGTCAAGTGGCAGCAGATCTCCGAGGATCTGGTGCCAGTCAGTCTGACCTGCATCCAGGACTCGCCCAGCTATGTCTTCCACATCACCGCCTACAACTCACAGGTGGACAAGATCTTGGACGTGCGCCTCACACAACCGGGTGAGTGCTCCGGGGACCTGCGCGCGTGCCGTATCGATTCGTTTATTGAGGGAGCAGGCTAAACGCCTGAGGTTAAGAGTACTGCTGATGCGAGTGACATCAGCAGGCTATTGTGAGAAACATGATGATAAAAACAGAAAAAAACTTATTCGGACTGGTGCGGATTCATCTCAAAGGATGCCCTGTGGTATACAGGTCAAGTTTTCATGGCTTGCGATGTCTTTTCAATCCAGATAGTCGAGAATAGATCGATACTAACAGTGCAATATAAACTCTGTGGGAGGCGAAACATCCACCTGGCTCTGACCTCTGGCCTCAACACCCGCCTCCGTATACCTTCTGTTGAACGCCTTTAAAATTTTAACCACAAATCGCATTTCCTGATTATCGGTCCTGCAGCATGGTTGACTGAAGCTTTCAATATATGTTTGAATCCTCCAGAGTGTCATTATGATCCTTTTAAAGGGTGTACTGTGGCTCTATCGGGTCACTGTCATCTCGCAATCTGTGTTGAGACTGCTGCCAGTTATGCATAGAAGTATCAGAACAGAGACGGGGGAGGGTTGCCATCCCCCACTTCTTATAGAAAAATCTGAATTTCTGTCAAATGGGGATACAATCTGAAAATAACTGTTACCAGCCTACGCGAAAAAGCAACGGTGGGCCCAAGTTCGATGCATATTTGGTTCTAGAGGGGAACTTTTTGTCAGCAGTAGGTTCAATATTGGCTAGTGCCCTCACTTTGCTGCCTATAAGACACTTATGGCTATGCAAAAATCATGTTGTGAGGCTTGTGCCTTCCAAACCTAAATAATCCGTGTCAAAGGCTCTCGCTGTTTGGCGGCTTAGCTCAGCTGGCCCCTCAAATTGAATGATCTCCCAGTACCTGATTTAAGTATTATCTGAACTGCCGAGGCGCTGTGATTCCGTTTACTTCAGTGATATTGCCATAAGCACTTGCTAAGAAGCCGATGCTACGAGCACAAGGAGCGTCCAGCGACAGATGATCAGGCACTATTTTAGAACTGAACGCTTCAGCTGGTCGTTTCGAAAGCTGCTGCATAGTGGCGACATAAACGCGCTAAGTCTTGCAACTCTAAGACCGTTGTCCAGCGGGAGTTTGTTGTGAAGATTCCAGGTGTGGGGGATGGCTGAGCACCGGCAGGTCTCTCTTTGACGTGCGTAGCGACAGTAACGGGCTCGCCGCTGTGTCACGGACCCCATTGAGGCTGACAGATGGCGGGGAATCTGCATAGAACGGCCCCCACCTTGGTATCATTTGGTGGGCAGATCGCGTCCCGGGAGCGCAGCCAATGGTCGACATCCTGTGCCCGTATGCATCAGCGTATCGGCACGCCTAATGATCTAATCACACCCTCTCCGGCCCATGACCTTGGTGTGTAAGCGATGCTTGGCAGGGGAGACACCGCAGGAGAGGCGTGCTTGGTGATCTCAGCCGGGCGGGGGCTCTCACCCAGACCCGAACAACCGGAAGCACTGAATGGGCCTGGCTATTTCTCATTTGTCATTATTATTATTTTTGCTAAGGGATCTGTGGCAAACTGACCCTTTAAGTTACATTTGCTTCTTTCGGATGATCCGAGGAACGGGGTTGGGGGTTGGCGGCCCGTGCGTTATTTTAGGTTTCCGTAAACCTCTCCTTGGTTTCAAAGGGGTAGAAGCATAAGCGTCGCCACCGGCAAAAAGTGGGGCGGGGGGGCAGCCAGACTTCAAACTGATGCTGACAAAAAAAACTTTCCACCTTAGGACCAAATACTGTTCGAATTTAGTCCCCTCGTTGCCTTCTGCAGCGGTTGGTTATAAGAATGTCCGGTTTTCCCCCATTTTGACTGAGATCAGGAAATTTTTGGCCAAAAAGTGGTGGGGGGACAGGGCCCCTGCCCCCTCCCCCGGTGGCGACGCCCCTAGGTAGAAGAGCTGATCTTAAAATTCACTTGGTCTCTCCGTACCTAAGTATGCCCTTGACTCCGTGCCTAAGTATGCCCTTGACTCATGTTCTGGAATGGCCCACATTAATGCCTGATTTGATGGTATTTGCCTTAATATGAATGTTCTTTTAATTGTAGATCATACTGCCTTCGTATGTGTTGAGCACAAAACAAGATAAGGAAGACTTAGCCTCAGAATTTAATCGAAGCTAGATTGTTTTAACGATATTCTGAAAGGTTTGAAAAACTCTTGTACATTTTGGTTGCTGTTGCGTCAGTTGGCCTCCTGTGAACGAAATAATATAGATACTCATGGACTCTCCACAGGGCAGTGATCCAACATGATACAAATAGCACCAGTAATGTGGATATTAGGATTAGTGGCGGACAAAAAGGGGAGCTAAGCCCCCTCCCTCGAAATGTCAAGAGTGCCTATAGCTAATTCATGGCTGGGGGGCTGTTTCGAGGCAATGGTAGGGAGGCTCGAGTCCCGTAGCCCCCCTCCCGAAATGTCCTGAATCCGCCACTGAATACGATCGTATGGTGGAATCGCATTTCCCTCCTAACGATTTGGAACACGGTTAAGTTAAGTGTTTTGTATAACCTAATTACTTGTTTTTCGCCACTGAAACGTCATCAGACTCTGGAAAACAAATACATAAAGAAACAAAGTCACATAATGCATCACAGAAACATGTTTGGTCATCTTTAACGCTCTTATTCTTCTAAGCTAGATCCCCTTCAACGCAGAGCTCCTTTAATCAGGGGTGGCCATATACATGTTCGTATTGTTGATTGCGACACTTTGCGAACCAAAGCATAGGCGGATCCAGGGGCAAGGGGGCACGTGCCCCCCCGATCGACCCTCGGCGCCCCCTGAAAGGTCGATGGCGCCCCCCTGAAATGTCGCTTCCCACCCCCCAGGATACGGAAGTCGGCGCCCACCGATAGGATTTGGCGCCCACCTGATAGGTTTTGCCGGTCATAAGTGGCGCCCCCCTGGTCCGGATGGCGCCCCCCGGAAGGTGCCCCCTCCGATCGGCAATCCTGGTTCCGCCTATGAACCAAAGTTCTACGGTGTGACCACCATGTATCCGATTTATTTTAGTTTTCCTTGGACATTTTTCTCATCCTTAAATGTTTGCGTTTTTTTAATTCTGACCGGTGTATTCCTGTTTTTCATATATGGTTCGTTATCTTCGATGGGGCGTTTTCTCCCATCCTTGTCGCGCATCGGTGTTTGTCAATTGGAACTTCTAATGATTGCTTTGTTTCGACCATATATGCCTTTCCGCCGGAGCTTGCTACTTCATAAATGTGTTTATTTTTCTTGCTGCTGTTGTGTTCTGCCTGGAGGTTTACGTGCGTGCGTACCTGTCATAAGGCGTGCCTGCTGTGTTGCCGTTAGGGGAAAACTCGGGAGAAATAGTAAACAAACATTTTTTAAAGACAAACAAAATTTCGCAATTGGGGGCATGCCCCTTGGGCTCTCCTCTGTGTCCACCAGTGTGTTGAAAGCGCATCAAAAGTTAAATCTCCCACTTGTGTTTTTTGTAATTGCTCCGAAACGCCTTTTGGTATTGTAATATTATTGTTAGAAGTTAGTAAAATCAAGACTGTACTCCAGGGGTAAAGTATATACAGGCGAAATAAAGCGACCTCTCCAAGTCCGAATTAACGAACCCTGATGGGCGACATGAATGGGAGGATCAGATCTATGGACAATAGCGAACCGTGTGTGGGAAAAATACCGCCCTGAGTGGGAAAACACGGACAATCTGGGACGAAAACGAAAATAATATCCACAGAAAATGAAAATACTTGATAGTCACTCCTGAGGACTTTTGCTAAAAAAGCGTTGTTATGAACAGTATATAAAGAAGGTCAACAGTATATATCTATAATATATATATATATATATATATATATATATATATATATATATATATTGTTATATGAACATTATAATAAAGTGAACAGTTATAATGGATAAAATAACGCTTTGTCTGATTATTGCCGCTTTGTATGAGCTTTTATTGCAATGTGGTATACATTGTGTATTTTGAATATTTGTCCGACGCAAATGTATCCCTAGTGGTGAAATGTAAGCTATTGAAGTATTTAATTGCGTGAAAAAGCATTGGGAGCGAAAGACGTAGTTAACTGTATGAAACGTTATACAAAAAATAACCCTCAAAGCTGCAGCTCAGAGACACCGGCCTGACTAGGACGGCCGTGGTACAGTTAAGATGGATCGCAGTGCCGTCTTTGCGAACATTCTAAAAGGCATATAGATACATTTTCTCTTCGTTACGGTCACCATTGGATACGCATCACTTGTCGTAGGGGCTGTTCCGTGCCCTCCATTAAAAACGGTGCGGTAAGGATGCCAGTTCTCACTTCGCTAAAAAACACAAAATTAAAAAGCTGACTTAAAAATGCGAAAAGTCAACACAGTCTTCAATTTGAATTAAATGAAAAAGTAGCCTGGCTTTTTGGTGCCAACTACTTGGATTCGTTTGACCAGTAAATCTGGCAGCCTTAGCTCGAATTTTTCATTAAGTTGGCTGGAACAGTCCCTTATTTGCCTGCTTTCCAACGTTCCATACACGCTTGGGGAGAGGGCTCGAGAATTGTACGCAGTGTGGCACCCTCAAGATGGGGTAAGGGAATGGCCTGTTTTTAATATAAACGGGTTTTTACAGCTCTGCCTTCCAAAGATGTACTTTTAATTTGATAGAACATATTCCTGCAAAGCTCCATAGCTTGAGCTGTCTTTGGCCGCCAGATTCGTACGTGCCTGCGTGCATCTGCCTTCGAATTTATCTTCTATTATGGAATATGCCCTGTCATATCCTAACTAGAGACCAGAATTTATGTCATATTCTGAGTTATGTCATGTTAGATTTATGTGAAAAATATCCCGAAATATGCCACGAAAACCAGCGAACATGCGACTCTTCTATATTTCGTTCTTTAGTTATTTGACGGAAACAACAAAAGTAGGCGTAAAAAACAAAATATATATCTAGATGCAGGGGCGTAGTCAAGGGGGCAGGAACAGTCGCCCCCCTGAGGGCTCCGAAGGTCCCCCTGAGGACACGATTCTGTAACAAGGAAGGCCTTTTTTACCTATCAGGGGCCCTTTTGGCGCTGTCGCAGGGGCCCTTTTCGGGCGCCGCCCCCCTGAGCGAAATCCTGGCTACGCCACTGTCTAGATGTGTGACAACGAAAGAGCTATTCTTGGTGGCCGTCTGTTTGTGCTACTCATGCTGGAAGCAAGTAAAATCATATGGTGGCTTAACACTAACAAAAACTTAAACTGCATGGCTAGTTCCATGGGATGCTCCAGTTCTTACGTTATGCTGTTACCCGAGTATATAATTTTTCTCCACTTTTTCTGTAGATTAACCCAAGGGGACAATGGGCCCGCTCGCTTCTTTGGGTGACCCCTCCCATCTCAATTATGTACGAGTCTTTTGCTGCTAACCTGAACGGCCCATTCGTTGGCTACTTGACGCATGTCTGGCTATGCGTCTGTTCCATTTCCATTTATTCGTAAAGTGTAGGCGGTGAAACCATAACCATACTTGTACCGATAATTGAAGGTGATCAGAAAGCTAAAGTCAGCCAGAAAAAAATCTACTTACACTTGGCATTTAGCTCCTTTTTCAAAACCCCAAGAGTATACTAAGGGAGCGAATAGGTGATTTTATGCATAAATGCTGGAAAATATAACTTTGGAAATATATGTAGACTCATGCGAAAAAACCAAGACTATGTGTGAATACATTAAGTTTTAGTTCCTAATAGCAAACGCTCGGTTTTGAGTCACGAGTATAACATCGTCCCAAATATCCGCTGAAGAACTACCGATCGGCTTGTATTAGCCTTTGCATTTAGCTGAGTATTGACTCAAGCCTTAGATTCAGGGCCAATGAGGGACGCAAGTGTTTAATCGCAGAACACAGCGCGTTTTCTGTATGAATCACTATTGTTACAGTATTCACCCCCCCTTCCCAGATGCATCGCCACGAGGTTTTGGCTGGGGGATCTGATTTGGCGATAACTGGGAGAGATGGGAAGGCCGGGAGATGGGAAATGAAGCTGGAATTGGGTGGAACTGGAGTATCAAAGCGGTTCAACAAAAACTACAAGTGGAAACATTTACGTCGGTCTGCGCTGGTAGACGGAGGAGAAATAACTTAAGTCGGGTTTCAAAACTTTGCAGGAACGCCCCTGCGCCCCATCGCTTTCAATGGCAATGCCCCACTCCCCCTCCCATCAAAGCTGGCAGTTTGCTCCCATTGATGCAAACTGATAATTCACGTTATCAATTGGGACTTATTGTGTCACTTGATACCACCATGGAGTGAAACCCAGCCCGACTATACCAGCTCTGCAAGGCTTCTAACCGTCATAAGCCAATAAATATCGAGTTCTAAATTCGGCCAAGGGATACGGCCTACCGGGTCCTGAGTGAACCACGCAGCCGAAACTAGCTGTATGGCATGGTTTCACAGTATATGTCTACAGGCTAATATAAACATACTGAATCCCAACATTCATTGTCTTGGTCGAGCTAATTCCTACAATTGCAGTGCATCATTGTCTTCTGGGTAGAGGAAGGTGCAGGCTACATGGACAATTGCCTGCTATCAATTTTAATGAAAATGAATTGCTTGTTATCGCGCCAATAATTTCTATTAATGCTTTTCTGTAGAATTGCGGCAAAATCGGGCGGGAGCGGGAGAGCTTACGAGGGCCTTTGACATAAAGTTCCACGGCTGGCCACAGAGTGCGGACGGGCCGCGCTTAGGGGTCCTCAGGGGGAGAGGCGGCAGCTCCACCCGCCCCTTTGGCTACGTCCCTGGCAAGACCAATAAAGGGGCGCCAAATATTGTTGTGGGTGCTCGGATACTCGCACGTGGGGGGGGGTGGCTGGCAAGGAATATTTCAGGGGCGCCGTGGCCATTCCAAGGGGAGCCGAGGGTTGATATCGGGGTTGGACAAGTGCCCCCGTGCCCTCTGCTTTCGCTTAAACTTAGAAAGCACTCCCAGCATACATATCGTTCATCGTGCCGGGGTCAGGTATGGATCCAGGGAGGGGGTGCAAAAGCACGCGCCCCCTTACAGCTGGGCCAGCCGGGCGCGCCCGGCTGAAAACGCTAGTGCGTGGTTAGTGGGCGGCCCCCTGACCGAAATCCTGGATCGGCGCCTGGGGGTGATCTGGCCCGGGGCGAGAACTGAGCATCCGGCTTGCTGCTGAGACGTGGACTCCTCAGACCGCCCGGCGCCGCCTCCCCCATCCCCTCCCTCCGGCCAGCTGTGGCCGCGGCCCGCACCGAAATCGTGTGTCGGCATCTGCACTCGCTGTCTTTGAAAGGCAAGTTTAATTCCAGGCTGATTCTATCGTTATATGTATGCACATATGCGACGCGTAGCCAAACGTGGGTGACCCAGAATATCCAGCGTCTGAAACACGGAAGCCCCCCGCTGCCGCTTCCGAAGTTCCATCACGTGCGACCGCGGCCTGCCAGCCAAGCTCTGGGAATCTTTAGAAATGCAGCGACAAGGAGATAGCATCAACAGCTCCTCCGCCAGGGAACCTGTTTCAATCTGCCATCGATTCCCAGCTCTTAAGAATCGAGTCCATCCGACACGGTGACTACTGTGCCCCACATTCTCTCCTGTGTAGACATCTAGCGGTCAGAGGTGGAGGCTTGAGTTGACAGTGTTCTGCAGTAGCGATGCGCCGCACGTGTCGCGAAGGTCCAAGTAACCGAGATGAGGATAATGTGGGAAAGCTCGCTCTCATCTGGATCTTAGTTTTTGCGTCAATTTTTTCTTCTGGAAGGTAGGCACCCAGAATGCTGCAAAAATGATGCGCAACAAGTATGCCGTGTTGTCATTATCAGGCTCGTAACGGGCTGTCCACATACGAGTAAGACGATGTGGCAAGATAATGTGGGAAAGCTCGCTCTCATCTGGATCTTAGTTTTTGCGTCAATTTTTTTCTTCTGGAAGGTAGGCACCCAGAATGCTGCAAAAATGATGCGCAACAAGTATGCCGTGTTGTCATTATCAGGCTCGTAACGGGCTGTCCACATACGAGTAAGACGACAGAAAAAATGGGGGGAGGGTGTGTGGAGATCCCTTCCACCCTTGGTTTAGCAATCTTCAGTAAATGTCTGACCTCTCCCTCTTTGTCAACAAGCGTTAGCAATTTCCAGACCTCTCTCTCGTCAGCAAAGCTGCCTTAACAACAAAATTAAAAGACGTGCATGTGTAACAAGCAAAGGGAAAAGAGTGAGAAAGGTGTAAGCCATGCCAGATTACGTTAGAGTTATTGGATTACTGTAACCGTTTAATAATTTATCAGCCATTTTTTTGTTTCTGTAGCTTCATCAGGGGTAAGGAGTAAATAATTAATAAAGTAATTAAAGAAAACATTGTTAAAGTAGTCTTAAGATTATAACGTACCTAACGTGACATTCAATTACGCATTTCTCAATAGTTCCAACATAAACTCCGTAAAGGGAATACACAGCTTACATTGGTTTTGTATTCAAAATTCACACCTTTGATGCCTGGGAGCTCTGGATGGTATCTGCTGAAAGCCTTGAGGAATGACTGATTTAGTTTGTTTCCGTGATACATAACTACAATAATGAGTACTGGCTTATATCTGCGGGTCAGAAGAAGACAGTTACTTTCTGTACGAAAATGAAATCATATTATTTTACTAATAGTCCAGTGTGGATTAAGTGGACAGGCTGTTCTCTACAAACTGACCAATTGAAAGGATCCACCCATCTCTCTGGGCACCTGCCAAAACGGAGCAGCTCTTACTGAATCAAACAAATCCAAGTCAACCGATAATTTGGCCTCTGCTCTGGAAAGGTCAATGGTGCCCCTCTTAAATGCCGCTTCCCACCCCCCACCCCCAGGATGCGAAAGTCGGCGCCCACCGATAGGATTTTGCGCCCATCTGATAGGTTTTGCCGGTCAAAAGTGGCGCCCCTCCCGGACCGGATGGCGCCCCCGGTAAGGTGCCCCCCCCCCCCCCGATCGGAAATCATGGATCCGCCTATGCTATGCATGTTTAAATTATGCTCTATTGGTGTCACCCTCCCCGTCAGCAAGCGTGAGCAAAAGCCAGACCTCTCGCCCTCCGTCAGTGAGAGTCAGCAAATGTCAGACTCCCTCCCCTTCGGTCCCTGACGTCCGGTGAACAGCTGCTCATAGGGAATGTGGATCTCCTATAAGGAGCCATATTGCCCATAAATTAGAGCAGCTGGCTTTAGCGTCATTAGGAAATTTTCAGCGATTTTGCCATCCAATTTCATAATGCACCCTCCCGGGACACTGGAATCGCGACCAAGATCAGTGTTTTTTTTAAAGTCCCGATGAAACAATCTCTGGGGAAATTGTAGGTCATTGTCTTTGCGAACACCGAACCTAGCGTCAATTGTTGCCAGTAAAGAAGTGGTGCAAACAAGCTAGCAAAATATTGGGGCAAACAATTAAAAAATAGTGACCGAAACATGTAGCAATCCTTGAAAATTGCCTTGAAGTGTTTTAATTTTTTACGATTTTCAAAGCAATGGATGGCTGCAAACTACTGTTACAAATTATTATATTTTTTGTTGCCGGGATCATTGAATGACCCCGAGGATTCATTTTTTTGTGTATTTATTCAGGTTTCAAGCTACGCTTGGGGGAGGCAATTGAGGCTATATATGTTGAACAACGCTCTGCGTTCTTGTTTCGTCACTTCCCCTGTTAACGGGGTTTGGGAGGAGCCATTGAATACCAATCGCTGGGGGAGAGTGGGCTCAGTTACCAAATTGAGAAAATGGGGAGGCTCACGGTGTGGAAAAACATTGTTTGATGCTTACGGAATCCTGGAAAACGGCAGTTACGCATGTAAAATGCAGCTGAGGGCTCAGGTGATACCGAGTTAAGGAATGATAATAGATGAATTGACCACCTCTTTCGACGCCATGGCTGTTTCTTCACCAGAATTTACCGACGCTTGTTGTTGCCAAGACCCTCAGTTTTCCAGTTTTAGGTTTGGATCTGATTTGCTTCTAGTCAAAACTAAGTTCTGGAACGACGTTTGATTTATATCTTTATATAAAAAACAACGTTTGGGCTCTTTGTCAGCGCTTCGAACACACGAATGAGATATATTTGTTTGTTGTTATTTCTTCAACCTCTTCTTTATCTGCATCCAAGATTGCCGAGAGGCGAACAAAAGTTTGCGCGATTAAAATGCTGTCTCGTTCAGTTTTCCAACTTCACTGAAAATAAGAAATAAGTTTTGGTGTTAAGCTTGTGATGCATATGAAGATAAGGCAAGGTGATGCCAAAGAAAACTGTAAAAGACTGGTAAGATATTTATTAGCTGTTGAAATATGTATCCATCTTTTTGATAAAGGGTTCTAAAAAGTCCATATTTCACTTTGCTCCGTTACTCGGTTACCAATGTGGAAGAGAACAGGAAGCCCCTGTTTCTTAAAAAAACAGTCTTTTTCATACGTTACGTTATTCCAACCCTACTGCACGTTTGTTTACATTCTGGTGCTCTCATTTCTCCATCGTTCTCTGCCACATGATAATGCAGTAGCTTCGTGTGAGAAATACTCATTGTCCCGGCCTTACAAAGCGCGGGTTTACCATTAACGTTGGTGGAGGTGGGCTTAAACTGCACACTAGGTTAGACTCGTAATGAGTCCTGTGCTCCATACTTGACTTGGGTACAGTCTGGCTCCTTCTGCTTCGCCCTGTGATCTGCTCTGTTCATATCTACTGCCTGTTCCGGAAGCAGGGAGTCTTGGCGTTCTATCCGTTCTCCCCCGTGATTGGTATGACTTTGTCGGGATCCTCGACGCCCGTTACGTCCTCTTATACCGCTTCTTTGTATTCCCTGGATGATGTGAGCAGTTAGGCTCAATTTTCCGTCACTTCTGTACCACTATAGAGCGCGGACAGCTCTACAATCCCCATGCCAGATGTCGCCACCAACCTCTGTAGTCTCGCCTACTGCCATCTATAGGAGGTAGAACTGCTCAGTTCTGCCACCTAGTGTCAGGGTCATTGCAAGTGCTATCGTCGTGTCGTGTCAAGTCCAATCGTCGTTATAATTTTTTGGCGGTGACACTCATTTGCTCGTATTCTATAAGCTATCACAGTTTGGTACTTCGAATCTAGGTTTACTATTTCTTCGTTTTGTTCTTTTAAACCATGTCGCGAACCTTGTCACACAGTCACTGAAAACGTTGCAACGTGAGGAAACCGTCAAGGATTTGGAGAAGTAAGTCATAGTTTCTTTTAAGGCCGTTTTATCCTCATGAGGATTTATGTATAATCGGTGTTCGTATTTTTGGGGAAAACCATCTCACAAATATTGGAGAATATGTGAAGGATGCCGAACAACCAACGGGCTGGATTATCGACTGCTTAAACGATTAAGTAAGCATCCAGAAAATAAAGAACTGTCTCTTTTAGGAAAATCATAAGCGTCACCATCTGCAAAATATGAGGAGGCCAGAAAATCTGTAATTTGCTCCTGCCAGTTAAATGTTCCCTGTAGTATAGAAAACTCAGCGGATTTGGGCTCATTGTTGGCTCTATCAATGGCTGTTTTCATAATTTTAAGATTTCTACCAGTTTGAGTGCAGTCGGGAAGTTTTTTGGACGAAAAGTGGCTTCCAAATCTCCCTGTCCCCTATTCTGGCTTGTATGGTGAAGATGATTGTTAACCTTCACCCCGGTGGGTTAAAATTGTCAAAAAAAAATTTGTCAACTTCGCAGCACGTGTTGTGACTGGCCGTAGGAGATATGATCACATTTCGGATGCTTTTAACCAGCTTGGCTGGCTCACTGCTGAGCAGCTTACCCACTACCATACTGTAACCGCTGTGAACAGAGTTATAACAACGGGACTGCCGGCATACATCCGGCAGTCAATTGGACCGCGAGTGAGTGAAGTGCACAACCATAACACGCGGAGCGCTAATATTCTGACTCTCCCACCGATACGGTCAGAGGCTGGCCGCCGACGTTTGTGCTACAGGGGCGTATCGATGATTAACAATATGGGGTTACAGCCCGGAGTACCTGACTTGAGACACCAGCTGAGAGCGGCGCTAATCAGACGCAGAGAAGGACGTGTGATTGAGTAGTTATGTGATGCATATTGTTGTCAGTTTTTAGGTGTGATTTTAGACCAGGTATTAGTGTGTTTTGACTGTGATACTTTTTACTCATTTTACTCTTAACTATTTGACGTGAACGAGTGAAAAGCCCTCTTTTGTGGACCTTGTTCGAATAAATCTGAATCTGAATCTGAATCTGGGGGTGTTTGAACACCTCTCCTCGGGTTTTTCCGGTGGCACGAAAAAATGGCAGCGTGAAGCGCCGCCGTACTTGGCATGCCTCATCCTTGATCGATTCCGCAACTTTTCCCAACATTTTAAGGTTTGGTCATCTCAGATCAAGTCACCAGTGCAGATCAAGTGACCTCACCTCCAAAAATGTTTAAGGTGACATAAGTAATAAATGGGTGAATCTACCAGATTGAAACTTTTAACACATAATGGGCCCACCGAATGATCAGAGCGTGTTCCGAGGTCTTTCATATCGATGACCTAACCTCTCCATAGGAAATACATTTGAAAAATAGAAATTGGGTTGTATTTGTGTAGATACAGCTGAGAATACCTTCATATTCTCCAAATCGTAGAATCCTGGGCCCCTTTCCAGGTTCATGCTGCAATTTTTGACTTGTGGCCTCTGAGAGGTCATCTGGGGCTACTTAAGCAGTTTCAGACTTAGCTCAATAACTTTGCATGAAATGATGATACATTTTTTATTTTGATACCATTGCGTTTGGATTGCTACTGCGGGCTGATTTGTATGCATATTGACTATGCTAGGTTGTTAAAAATTGCTGGCTTTGATCTGATCTCAGATCAGGTCATTTTTATGTATTGACCTAGTATGATCATGTTAAACATCATTCGGTTCACCGAGACGAAAGGAAGCGAATGGTGTTTAAAAATGATTCTAACACTAATCTGTCAGATGCTAGAGGCCAAAAACTGCTCAAAATGCACCTTCTTTGACCTTTCATGACCTCAATATTGACCTGAACCAAATAGTGACTGATGTAGTTCCGTCATGAATTTATAAGAGCTATCCAACAGAGCTCGCGTTTTTTCGTTATCTCGCATAGGGGCCTAGTTCGAGGGGGAGGGCGTGTTCAAACACCGCCCACCAGGGCGAAGGTGGCTCGGAGGCCCACCGGGGTGCGGGTTAATGAACTTGCGATGGCTTGAGGGCTTTGAGGCTTGAGGGACGTGACATTTCTGGTCAATTAGTAAGACGTTTTGTGATGGATTAGTGAGAAGTGAGACCTGGACCTGACCTCAGATATGTAATGTGTACAGCACGAACACTGCTCGTAAGCGAAGGTCTCCAATAATCTTGGCCAGGGTCAGCGATATGTGAAGAAGCTGAGTATGAGGTTCTATCGTCAGATCCAGTGGCCTGCAGCGTATGCATGTTCCCAGTTGGGTGCCCGGAAGGACATCCTGATCCGGGTGACTGGGTGCTAACAGGCTGTGACATGGGCTACTGACAATAACGTCGTCAATGAAACGTTGCGAGAAAATACGTAGAAATTCGATATTTGCCTTACCTGGTCCCCCAAAATGTGAATAAATATAGCACTCCTCACTAGGCTGCTGTCCACTGATAGGTATATCCTGGCACTGCATCCAGCCTCGCTGCTTCATTGGCACACCACGTGTGTCACCTCACCCCGTGTTCCATTACCCTTCCGGGACAAAACCACGCAAATCATTGATATGTAGCTTCACACTTCCAATGTCATCAAGGCATTCTAGGTACGATATGCGGATGGCTTGATTTTTGGGATAGCGTCCGGCGGGCAGAGCCTTTCCCGTGGAGAGCATTATATCGTGCATAGGCGCATCCAGCCAGGGGATACACGAGGCGGGTAAACTCTGATCGAGCTTTTTTCTGTGTCCTGACGCCATCTCAGACGCCCCTTGCGTCGCCTTGCAGCATCCCCTCCCACAACACGTACACCGCCCTGTCTCCACTGGTCCGAGTAACGGTAACCCCGCGATGTGATCGTAAAATGAAAACGATGTGGTGTGATTGCAAGTAAAATGGGAAAAGAGAAAAGAGATTATATCTGTAATTAATAGAAGTTGGTTGGCTTCACACCAAGTCTGGCACAGGCACGCTCGGGAACCTCCCAGGCCTTAGCTTCAGGCCCGGGTCGGCATATTGACTGTGTTGCTGACCGGCTGGCGTGTCGGCAGGGACCCGGATCGGACAGGCGTCCGAGTGTTTCGTCTACTGGAAGGACCCGGTGACCGGAGACACCTGGGGCCTCAACTTCACCTCCCCAATGGACGCGCGGCAGTTCCGCGAAGTCTGCGTGAGTACTGAGCGCGCGCATCAGATACTCTGGTGTCCAGTGCACGTGGTCGTCCGGTAATTTCAGAGCATTCGTCCTCTGGACGAATCACACATATTATTCCTGTCTGAAGCTCACGAATTGGTTGGCAGCAGCGTATAAATGACCGAAACAATTAATCCATTAACATCAAACTAGTCCAGCGATAGTGTAGGAATGCGCAACACATTGACGGGTGGGGGAGGGGGGCTGTATTTTTAAGTAATTTGTTTCTAGTCAATGCCATAGGGTCAGTAGTTCAGATCTTTAACATTGTTGGAGTATTCCGTTCCTCCTGTTTCTATTCATATGTGTTCAGCTTATATTTTCTTTACAAGTATCCGCAAAAATACCGTTTCAGTGAGGTATTTAGTCTGTCTTGACTTTTGCTCTCGTTTAGCTACTTTCATTTTTGTATGAAGGGCAGTTGAGAACTACGTTCCCTCTAAAAAATCAGTGCTCTGCAAAATCATAATAAAAGAAATTAAAGAAAATAATTTTACCCCAACCATGTTTGTTTTGGTTGGGCACTCAAAGGTAGCGGTAGCCGTGGGTGGCGCCCTGTCAAATTTGGAGAGCCATCACTCAAGGAGCTCCGGATGCCTACCTGGAAGCTAGAGGAGAATGCTCCTAAGGCCAGAAAAGATATACCCTCCTCCAAAGAAAGAAGTGATTGTGAAAACTTGGCCATGCCTGCAGCTGTTAGGCCTGAGCTTGCTACATGAATGGTTGCAGTGGGTTCCCAGCGTAACTCGTAAACGACCTCAGAGGCTTAATGGGGTGCAATCCTTTCCGCCAACGAGAGTCTGTCTTGTCGCTCTAAGATTTGACACAGTGACGTTTGTCTTTGGAGTGAGATAATGTCCTGGTTGGGGATAGGGTAAATTTATTAGCCGTGTTGATTTATTGCGCTCATCTGACAGTGCAACATATCTCTTAAAACTATCTGAATAGCTCACTAAAAGGCCTGGCTTCGGCTAGTTTACAAAAAATCGCAAGGTCGAGGGTCTGCATGGAGCTCAAAAGTTGGCTCAACGATGAGTTTTTTAAGTCAAGTTATGCATTAATATGGATATATCAGCCCTCTCCGAAGCGTTCGCTGCTTAAGCTTCACGTGTAGAAATAAGATAACAGATGGCGCTGGGTCTCGACTGTGGCGCCACCGTCTTCGGTGGGTATCACTCTGAGCTGGGGATATACGCCGAAGAGCGTAAAGTACTGCAGAGAAGCGCTACTTCTGCAGTCGAAGTGGGCCTGTTGTTTCCACGCTACAGTCCCGCTCATCAAGAAACTGTTGCAACATTATAATGCGATTTGAACTGAGATAGCCTTCAGACAGACACACAGCATGCTGAGAAACCACTCGATAGATGGTTCAGTTATCTCAAAATTCAGCGAGTTGGAAATTTACGAGTATATGTATCGTATCGTGTCGATTTTATGATTCCCTGATAGTTGCGTCGTATGAGGTGACCGTGGGCACTTGCTAATATTTCTAAGCTCGCTGCACAGATAAATTGTTCTTGTTTGGACATTTTCAGGACCTTTGCGCCAAATTTGACTTTTCACTGATGTCTTTTAAGTGAAATAATGTTAATGCATCAATAAATAATGGGGTGTAGAAGAATATATGTCACCATTGTCATGATCATGCCAGCACGCGAATATTAAGACTTTAGTAAGGGAAAATCGAATGGTATGAAATACTTGTTTTTAGCCATTTGTCCGCAGAAATAAGGCAGAATTCATTATCTGCAATTACAATGTCACTTTAACCATTACGGTTTGGAATTGCATCAAGGTGCCACGCTTCCTTTAAAGCTTGAGCCGTTGGGTGATGTATATCAGTGTATTTAGTTTAATCCTCCTCTTAGCATTCTTTTTTCGGTTATTTCCTTTAAACTGATTGGATCGAATGCTCGCTTCCCTAAGGCAAGTGTCCCTGGCTTAGATTGGTGCGAATAATCTGAATAAGGTTGACCTTAAACTTGCAATCCCTACTAATATAAATTTACATATCAACTTGTAGCGAGTTACTGATGATATATTAGTTTGTGTGTCGTTAGTTCCCGACAATTACACTCTCGACGAAATCTGCTTTCTGTGGTCATGTTTGGGAACACATGGAGGCTACCCAAACAACACCTGTTTTCATATTGGTATCACCATAAGTACCGAATAAAGTCCGGAGCCGAAGGGGAAAACGGCTCCCAGGAAGTGTGGAGCCGAAATTAACGATGTCCAGCCTCATATATGAACATGCACATGGTCATGTCCCAGGAGATGTGTGACAGGTGTCGCTGTTGGTATTGTACTAACGGTGGGCAGAAGTCTAGGCTCGTAGCGCCATGCTGTTGCAATGCGGCAATTGTGGCTTACGTTAATGAGTAGGAAAAAACTGAAAGGCTGGAAGTTCCTGTAATGGTAACGCTGGGCCGCAACGTTGTGTAGTTACTAACCTTAAGAGGTTTGTGCG
This sequence comes from Lepas anatifera, assembly GCA_034440635.1. Classification (NCBI taxonomy): domain Eukaryota; kingdom Metazoa; phylum Arthropoda; class Thecostraca; family Lepadidae; genus Lepas; species Lepas anatifera. Next base: position 1,013,120 of record JAOTON010002065.1, on the reverse strand, counting down.
CCCGAAAGCCCAAGTAAACACATTAACTAATTAGTCTTTACGTGTTTATGGTCGACAAAACACAGTTACTTCATTTGGTAGGTACTCAAAACTGTAAGGGCTTTTCAGATACCAACCACTCAAGCCCCTTACAATCCGATCAAAAGTCATAATACAATCTGGAGGAATTAAAATCTACAATTTCTGTTTTGGGAAATATTAGAGAGAATGTGGCACCTCGGTGCAGTTCCAAACTGTAGTGGTTTTAGGGACAAACTTTGTTTAAAATGATGGATTGGCCCTAATTCCTGTCAAAAATGGCTTATAAGTTCAATGATTCTTTTCATTTGATTTTCCTCCGTAAGAAGTAAAAGATCTCTGCATCAGCGGGACGCCAAACTGACGTAAGATGTGGTGATGTTTTGTGCCTGATTGAACTCCTTGCATCAGGGCTACAAAGGAATACGAATACAAATGAAGCGTTTTTAGCTAAAAGAGGAACCGAGGTGACACTTATCAGTTTCTGCTCTCTTTCTTGAGGCATGAAAACACATTTCACGTTTCAAACTAGTCATTGACGAAGTAATATGAAGTTGTACTCGCCATTACCACAGGCACGTTTAGCACATAGGTTTGAGAGAGGGCCAAGCCAGCAATATTTGTCTGCGCATCGGGCCTCGTACCTTCCACGTGAGCACCCGGGGAGGAGGGGTCGATAAGCGGTAAATGTTAAGTATTTAGCTTGCCATTTTTCTCTGCGAACGGTAAGTTCTTAAACAACTGAAATCTCGATCAAGTGCTTTCTCGGTAGGCTCCATCAGATGGCTATTTCAGTTCAAATCTCGTTTTGAAGGTGCTGCATTTCTTTTAAGCCATTGATTTTCATTTTTTCATGGTACCAGGCTCATTTTGGATTTGCTCCTATCTTATTATCGATTACCATAACTCACACGAAGAATGAGCTACCATCACGTGTAGCCGTGGACGATATTGTACGCTCTGGCACGTATGCATGCGATGCATGGTGAAGAGTGTAAGTGAAGAGTGTATGCAACATGACGAGGTGAAAGCAAGCCAAAGTGTTCTGTTGGGATTGGTCTATATGATTGGAAGACTGCTCTAGAGTCTTGGCTAGTCCTTGTTTCACGGTTATTCTGGCCGCTTGAGACTATATTCCGCACACCAGCGATGCCAGTGTGAAAAGAGGCGTCCACGAAGCCGCCATCCATGTCTTCCCACCCTCGGGTATGAAAGGAAACAGAACCTATCTCAACAGTACGAAGGTTTCAGAAAAACACCACTTCTACGGGCTATTGTTGGCCATTTTTACAGGCTCGCTTCCTCATTCACTCTGCAGTATGTTCAAAATAAGAGAAATCAATCATCATGAGACTCGGCAAAATGTGATTCTTGAACAACCATTTTCTAATAGAAATTATCGTTTGTTCACTACTCCCTGCCTTGGCCCTAAATTGTGGAATTCCATTTTCATCAATCAATTTCAAGTAGTTGAAGATGTGCCAGCTAGCAAAACAGTAATAAAAAATATCATAAAAAGAAACTGTTGGATTTGTATGTCAACCAATAGACCAGATCTTTTCGTATCTCCTCTTGTCCCTGTGGTAGCCGAACTAGGTATGCGTGTTTCATTCCGTGGCGAATCGCTTCTCTAGATTTGTAGTGTTAATAATTTTGTTACAACGAATAAAATAAATTGTAAGAGCTAGGCTGTTTCATCTAAACCAGGTTAAAAAACACGTTATTAATAACGTATATTAAACCTGTCTGTGGTTCAGCACCCGGGGTCAAGTGGCTCTGCGATGTTTCCACGCTTGACAGACAAATATCATGCTCTCATCTTCAGTCACTCTCACCTCATCATCATAAAAAAATCAGAACCGGTGCTAGTCTGCACTGTGGTTTTCCCAAAAAACATGCTCACATCTAAAGTCACTCTCATCTCATCATCATCTGAAAGTAACTCCATTTCTCCTAGAGATCACCATAAGTGAGTATAACGTGATTTTTTCTTCTTTCTTTCTTTCTTTTCTTGACAGGACATCTGGCCGAACAATGAAGATGCGGAAAATATATCTTGATAAATCATGAGCTTCCTTTCTTTGCCTTTGAAGTTCGGTGCGCAACAGATTTTTCCTCGCCTACTGGCCTGAGGGGTTATGGAAAGGGGCTCATACATGGGTAATCATGCTTTCATATCAAGTACCTCTCACCTCATCATCTAAAAAGGCTCAATTCACGTTATTGGTACGTAGATTAAACATGTCTGTGGTTCAGCACCCAAGGTCAGGTGGCTCTGTGGTGTTTCCACGCCTGACACACAAAATATCATGCTCTCATCTTCAGTCACTCTCACCTCATCATCATAAAAAGTGTTTCCGCACCCGGTGTCAGTCCTCACCCTGGTGTTCCCACGTGGGACACACAAAAATCATGCTCACATCTTTAGTCACTCTCACCTCATCATCATCTAAAAAAGACTCAAAACACGTCATCATGTTACGGATATTAAACCTGTCTGTGGTCCAGCACCCGGTGTGAATACGCTCCGTGGTGTTTCCACGTGGGACAAACATTATAAAAAATTTCTCTGTTGACCTCGGGGACTCGGGCATTTTGTCTCCTATACAGTTTAGAAAGAGAATGTTGCGCCACTTGTAAGACGCCGGAATCTCGGAATGTTCGGAAGTATGCTTTGTTAGACCTTCCAAACATCTAACCCACTTAAAAGAGTAACAACATTTGGGTAATTTGCCGCATGTGCTGCGTTTCTTTTCCTTTGGTTCTGCTGTACAACATACAGATTCCGGGTGTAATGAGTGTTCGGTGGTAGCGCCTATGCATGTGCAACGCCATCTATAGAGAGACGGCTGAAGTTCGATTGAGGTCTGAAGGGAAATAGCACAGTTGCTAGTGTCCGTTATATTGAAACCGCCGAAACCTTTAAAATGCACTGGCAATGAGCCAATGTAAGCAGTGAATGTAAAATATTACAGGGAGTAATCGTATGGGTGTTTCATGATGCACTCCACCGGGGCACGGAAGGCGGCTTCCCGCCCTGAGGATTGAACCTCACGTCAGTCCGCTCCATACCAATCGGGAGGCTGGCAATGAAGCCACTAGGCTTCCCCACCTCCAGCTGTGGTTTAGCGTACAACGTGTGTTTGTCCGAGTCTTCTGATTACATTTAAGAACCAATTGGAAGTCTCCTATTTTTCCAAATGGGTTTCGAAAGAAGAAGAAGGAATGACATTGTCACGAGAGGCCCCAAGAAGCGTGTTTTGCAAATAAATATCTTTTGAAATAAGGGATTGCCAAGACTTTTCGCCGTGAAAAGTGTGTTGCATCATGACCAAGTGAGCAATAACTGATCAGCAATGAGCCGAGAACTGCGCGAGCTCAGTGTGTGCAGGTTCGATTGCAGTGAGCTGTTACTTTGAATGGCGGTACTCACCTGACAAAAGCTCTATTACTGACCACCAGCCCCGACGGAACCTACCTACTGTAGAACGGCCAAGCTCTTAATGTTGGGAAAGAAAGCTCCGCAGTGTCTGTTTTCGATCATTGCAGTTTGATACAGGTTATTTCATTTCCGTTGTGCATATTCAAATATATTTTGAAGGGTATCTAATAACTAGTAAAACCTTTTTCCTACCACTTTTCATAGGCGGATCCAGGGGGGCACGTGCCCCCCGATCGACCCTCGGCGCCCCCTGAAAGGTCGATGGCGCCCCCCTGAAATGTCGCTTCCCACCCCCCAGGATGCGAAAGTCGGCGCCCACCGATAGGATTTGGCGCCCACCTGATAGCTTTTGCCGGTCATAAGTGGCGCTCCCCTGGTCCGGATGGCGCCCCCGGTCCGGATGGCGCCCCCCGGGAAGGTGCCCCCCGATCGGCAATCCTGGATCCGCCTATGCGGCTTTTCACAATGCAAGTGCACTGACTGCACCATGCATGTATCCACTAAATTGTGCTGAGCAATGTTATCAAAAATCCCTATTTAGCGCAATTTTCCCTGAGAAAAGTAGGGTAGAACGGAGTAACACGCATGCATTAGGGGAATTTGTCTGCACCGATTCTGCGTGGAAGCAATTCATTAATTTTTTTCTTCGAAGCTCTTTCATCGCTTGTCTACACTCGGATGAAAATTCAGGACTGACACTATGCGAAGTGTGCGAAATTTATTTTGCCTTGAGACCATGTGAAAATGCGTTTTACCCCGATAGCGGAGTAAAACGCCCTAGCCTCTGGATAAAAGGCCACCATATAACGCCTAACGTATATTGTATCTTTTCAAATGAACAAGTGGGAACATTATTGTAATTACGTTTACGGTTAATTTGTAAGAAGGTTGGCAGGTTTGGATTCCAGGCATTAAGGTGCGACAGCTAAATCATAAACATTTAGGTAATTCCCTCTGAACAGAACACTCAAAAGCAATTCAGCTCTCACAAGATAACACAAATAACAGTGGCACTTAACAATCCCTACGAATCAGACCTAACGACAGAAGTCACACACGTAGTGGCCTGCGTTTTGTGGGCGTCTGTGCATAGCACACAAGACCACCGTTTGCACTCAGTGCATTGGATCCGAGATACCTTTACTTAAAGGTACAGTCCCCCGCAATTGAAATTGCCATGACTAGGCTCGACCGGTTTAGGATGAATATCTCGCAACCTATGGCGTCTATAGCTTTATAAACGGGTTCTTCTTATGTATTTTTGCAAGAGCTTTCCAGTGGTTACCATTATTTCCTAATCTGACATCTGCGTGAGAAAATATTACACAATTACTGATTTTGCTGCATTTTGACGGGGTAGTCTTCGGCTGACTTGCCACCGCCCCTGATAATCCCCGACCCTTCGCTCGACTGGCACGCATACCTGGGTCACGTGATTACTACGTGTTTACAACGACAGGTGCAAGGCCACACGTAGTAAATAGTGTGTGGCAGGCAGGGGTCACAGTGTTTTGAACCGAGGTGATCAGTACTGTCTCGCAGGTGTCTAGCCCCAGGCGGTCCGTCCAGTGACCGAGGCGCCTGGGCACGAGAGTCCAAGACTGGGTATGTCTGAGTTATGGCTTCAAACAATGTTTCCAGCCTCATAAGGCTCACAGGATCACTGCTGAAATATTTTTTCTGGGGGATTAGAGTTCAAGGGGTTTAAAACGGCACCCTGTGGCCGAATTTTGTTATTTAACACCCGCCCCGATGGGTGTCCGAGCCATCTTTTGCTGTAGGGGAGAACACTTCCCCTCGAACCCGGCTCCTATGCAGGATAGAGGGAAACGCGAACACTGGTAGATGGTTCATAAGAATTTATCGCGAAACTACATTACTCACTTTTTGTCTCAGGTCAATATTTAGGTCATGACAGGTAAAAAAATGTGATAGGGTGTAGAGGAGTTTATGGGGCCTATCGTCTGACTGAATTCAGTTAGTATAAACTGTATGGCGCCATTGGCTTCCTCTTTTTACGGAAAATTGAACCATGTATAATATGACTATACTACATGAAATCATAAAAGTAACGTGACCTAAAGCTGGGTCAAGGTCTTTATCTGATCTAGCATAATCAATATGCATATCAATCAACTTGCAATAACAATCCAAACGTAATCGTATCAAAATAAAAAACTTTTTCATCATTTCCTGCGAAATTATTGACCCAAGTCTACCTGTTTAACCCTCGCCCCGGTGGAAGGTGCTTAAACACCCCCTCGGGTGTTTTCCGGCGGCACGAAAAAACGGCGGCGCGAGGCGCCGCCGTACTTAGCACACTTTATCCTTGATTGATTCCGCAACTTTTCCCCAAATTTTAAGGTTGGGTCATCTCAGTTCAGGTCACCAGTGCAGGTGACCTCACCTCCAAAAATGTTTAAGCGGCATAAGTAAGAAATGGGTGAATTTATCGAATTAAAACTTATTCCATATAATGGGCCCACCGAGTGCTACAACATATATTCCGGGATTTTTCATATCGATGACCTAAGGTCAACTACGGACCATGACCTCGCTATTGTAAATACATGGGAAAACAGAAATTGGGCTGTATTTGTGTACTCAACAGCTGAGAAAACCTCAATATTCCCTAAATCGTAGTATCCTGGGACCCTTTCCAGGCTCCTGTTGCAATTTTTGGCCTGTGACCTCTGAGAGGTCATCTGGGGCTATTTAAGCAGCTTTCAGACTTATGTCAATAACTGCATGAAATGATCCAGCTTTTATTTTGATATCATTGCGTTCAGATTGCTATTGCGAGTCGATTGATTGCATATTGACTATGCTAGGTTAAAAAGTGACCCTGAGCTGAGGTCTGGTCATTTTTAAGTTTTGACCTAGTATGGCTCGTTCGATTTTCCGATTTGATTCATCATTCGATTTTCCGTGACGAGAGGAAGCGAATGGTGTCTCACTCAACTCTCCAGACGCCAGATACCAAAAACTCTACTCAAAATCCCACTTCCTTTGACCTGTCATGACCTCAAAATTGACCTGAGCCAAAAGGTGACAAATATAATTTCTTCATGAATTTGTATGAACTATCCAACAGCTTTCGCTTTTTTCGCTATCCCACGTAGAGGCCGAGTTCGAGGGGGTGTTCAAACACCCCCTCCCACCAGGGCAAAGATGGCTCGTAGGCCCACTGGGGCGCGGTTTAAGCAATCCAAGATGACCTCTCAGAGATCACAGGTCCAAACTTGCACCATGAGCCTGGAGAGGGGCTTAAGCTACTACAATTTGGAGAATGTGAAGGTATTCAACTACATATCAACAGAAATAAAACCATTTCCCTCAATTTTTGTTTTCCCATGCATTTCCAATGGAGAGGTCATGATCTGCATTTGATCCTAGGTCATCGATATGTAAAATCCCGGAATATGTTTTGCGCTAATTGATGGGGCTATTATGTGATACGAGTTTTAAGAAGACAGATTCACACCGTTCCTTCTCATGAAATCTTAAACTTTTTTGGAGTTGAGGTAACTTGACCTGCACTGTTGACCTGACCTGAGATGGTGCAAACGTAAAATTCTAGAAAATGTTGAAGAATTAATTACGGATCGGGTGCGCCAATTACGGCGGCGCTTCGCGCCGGCATTTTTATGCACAGTCGGAAAAATCTGAGGGAGGGTGTTCAGACCCCCTCCCTCCTGGGGAGGGTGAAGACGACGCCAAGAAATTTTTGATTTGGCTGAATCCAGTCAGGTGCAAGGGATAATAATGGGAAAAGCCAAGTATGTCAACCAGACACCACCTGGCCTTTTTTCGCACCCACTACGACGTGGGGCGTCAGTCCATCTCCCTTTCCCCTGTTACCTCAAGAGGCAGAGGTGATACGAAAAATAGAAATCGCGCTAGAAGCTCCTTGCCGTCTTGTTCTAAAGATATGAGCACAAACAAGCTCGAAACTATGACCTCTGGTGATCCCTGGTAGCGTATTTACTGACGTGATCTCAAAATAACTAGACGATATCTGGGAAATTTTTATTTCGAAGAGCTTTTGAATGAGGAGGAAACTCGACCATGGCCTGCTGTAGGAGTCGCGTTTTTCCCTTGCTTTGTCGTTCTTATCTAAGAAAAACAAAAATGACCCACATGGGCGTGGAAATCACGTTAAAACTCGTTCACCTGACCTGAACTGTTATCAATTTACAGTTATAAGTTGTCAGGCTGATAACCATAAATTGGTGTAAGTCGACTAGTCTCTCATTTAAATCGGCTCCGAATAACTCGCCAAAAATGAGGATGGGGCCCGGGAAGAGCACCAAGGCGATTAAAATTATGCATATGGGCATATTTTTCCTTTATATTCCCCGCTTAGCTTATCAATGGAATGGCCTGGGGTTGTGGGGTAAGTTTGAATTCAAATTGTTTATTAGGTTTAACATATATGCCTGTTCCATGGGTGTCTGTTCCTGTTGTGAATTATGCTGATAGTATTGTCACCATTGTGCTGCAAAATAAATAAATAAATATCTCTTTATTATATGGTAATCAGGACTTATGGACCAGAAAATGGTTAAAATGAAAATGATTAACATATTTGGCTACAATTCATGAACGCTAGGTCGCTAAAACTCCTTATGAAGAACAAGAAGGGAGCATGAAAAAGTGCCGTTTGGCTAATGGGGTCTCAATCACAAAAAATGGTAGATAAATGCATGAGGTAATGAGTCGAAACCTGCCACTAACTAAAAATGACTAAAACTATCCACTTGCAAGTACTGAATCCTCATATTTATTTGAAATATTTCGAAATTAGGAGCAGATATTCTGCCTGAATTTTATTCCACTGTTTTCTTGTTGCTCATGTGTCCAGAGCGAAATACACACATTCAGGTCTTGCTTGTTTTCGCATTTTTCCAGGGACAAAGGAAGAAAATGGGTTCAAAGCAACTTTGGGGGCTTACACACACCGACTGTTGAGGCTATATAGTGTCGCCAACTCTTCATGTTGCTGGGAGATGGGCACAAAGGGAACATTACATGAATCGAAAAAGAGCTATTGTTTTCTTTATTAGGCTCTTCGGTTTCCTACCTTGCCCTTGCTTGCCTGGTTATGTGCTCATAACGACCTTCCTCAAAGGTCACATTAGCCCTTGCCAAACGGGAAAGGCCTTCAGGTATTTCGAGCTAGAGGGGTACTGTTTGCCAGTTAGGGAAAAATTCCAAAGGCTGGGGACCATTGGTAGGGGCTGCCAACCAACAATGGTCATCAGCTTATATTCAAATATATCCTGATTTGCACAAATCAGTATTCAGATAGAGGGATGTCTTCAATTCCAATTAAATGCTAGAGACGCTGTATTGGAGTGGTCAGCGTAGCTGGATTCCACCCAGCCGACCCGGGTTCAAGGCCCGGCGGTTTCCCTGAACAAGGAGCAAGCTGGTTCCCGGGATATCTTTTCAACAGTAAAAAAGTTGGCGACACCATCTGACACTGGCAGTTGGTGCATCGATAAGCCCAAGAATTATTTATTACGTATAATATCGTATGAAGTTAGTGATAATGTGATGAGGTGGCTTAGTGGGTAGCACCCTTGTCTTCTAAGCTACCGGTCCCGGGTTCAAGTCCCGGCGGAGCCTCTGAATAAGTCGATCTGATCCCCAAAATCCCTTCCAACAGGGTGAGAGCTTGGGACGCCGTATGACCCTGGCAGTTGGTGCGTCGTTTAACCCCAACAATTCTTAAAGTTAGTGATAAATGCTTATGTGCCTCTTTCCGGGCGACCAAAACCAATGCAGATACGTTAAGTTGAGATGGCAGCTAAGGATGCACGATAGTTAGGGGCCTCTGAGCCAGCTAGGCTTTCGAAAGATTGCACGAGCTTAAAACACCCTTTAGCACAAGGGGCTCAATATTAGGCTGCGGGAGTTCTCAAAAATTTATCGAGGCTAAAGATTTAACACGCGCATTGACGGGGATCTGAGCCACCTTCGCATTGACGGGGGGCGGGTACCCGCCCCCTAAGATCTCGAGAACCACGGTAGGTAGCGAAAAACGGTAAACGGCGTTGGGCTGCCCATCCACTTCTCCATCGAAAACATTTGAACCATTTTTTGTCAGGTCACATTTAAGGTCACAAGAGGTCAAAACATGCCCCATGCCCGTCATAGGGATAACATGTAAAATTCAGTTTTTCGGGCATTACATCTGAACAAGTAAAGATAGAGCAAAACGACTTAAACTATATGAATCCTCTTAGCAAGCCGAATTGAATGATATATAATTTGACCTTGCTAGGTCAAATCAAGGATTTGAACTGACCTGAGGTCAGGTCAAGGTCAAATTATATAAAATGCATATCATTAGAACCGCAAAGCCCAGGCGAGTCTAATGCAGCTAAAATAAATGCTCTATCACCATCAGTTACTGAGTTATTCCGTAAAAACCATTTTTCCCATGTATTTCCAATGGAGAGGTCATGCCTCGTACCTGACCTTAGGTCATCGATATCAAAAATACCAGAACATATGTTAGAGAACTCGGTGGGGCCATTATGTGATATGAGTTTCAATCGGATAAGTTCACCCTGCTTCGACTTATGCTATCTTAAACTTTTTTTGAGGTCGGGTCACTTGACCTGTACTGGTGACCTGACCTGAGATGACCTAACCTTAAAATTTTCACAGAAGTTGTAAAAATGATGAGGGAAAAGGTATACCAAGTACGGCGGCGCTACGCGCCGCCGTTTTTGTACTATCTCCGAAAAACCCGAGGGGGGCGGGTACCCGCCCCCGTCAATGCGCGTGTTAAACTCAATGAAATCCCAAAAAAATATACTGATAATAATCTCTCGGGCTAAACCAGATTCAGACCAGCTTAACATTCGTTTCCAGTCCAATTTTAGTCTTGTTGGTAATATACCCTCTCAGGTCAAGGGAGCAGCGTAGGCTTCAGGGGCGTACGCAGACCCGAGTTTTGGGGGCAAACCCATGTCTGCCTGTCCTCCTGTGGGGGGGAAGGGGTGGGAGCGAAGATTTTTTGCTCTACATACCTATTGTAAACACCTTTTTTCAGTGCTCGACAGATCTAGTATAAGCTACCTCTCCAAGTGCATGATCGCTCTCCGGGGGGAGGGGGGAAGCGAATATTTTTTTGCTCTACAGGCTTAGTGTACACACCTTTTTCAAAAATTTCTCCGGCGTTTGGGGGAAAGATAGTTTGGCCCCCCTCCAGCGCTTTGGGGGCCATGACCGGAATGCCCCCCTGCGTCCGCCAAAGGTAGGCTTTGGTTACAAGGTCCCCCGGGTAATATTCTGGTTTCGCCCAACCAGAATATGTAAATAATATTTATCCTAAAATATTTTCATTTCAGCGACACATCGAAAAATTTTAACATCAATAATAGCTGGAACCAATGTCGTGCTAAATTTCGAAGAGTAGTAGCTCTCGAGTTCGTGGATTTCATCAGAGAAACATTCACTATTCACTGCCCTTTTACCCTCGGTGGTCGCACGTGGCAACGAGACCCCTCAAACAGCACCCAGTTCTAATGGAGGACCCAAGGGGAGGGGACAATACGTATTTTCTCCCCGAACGAAAAAGCTCGGAGCAAAACCATAATGTTATCCCCCTCCCCAAGCTGTCGACCTTTTCCTCGGCTCCTTTTAAGTTCATAAACAAGGTGTTGGTGCTTTAACTGAAGAAATCATTTTCAAACAGAACCAGCCAACTTCAGTGTGAATATTGGAGCCTGGTCCTCTTGATATTTAAAATCGTATTTGGATGAATGATCCTTGGATATCGAAAGCAAGCATTTTGTGGCCACGTATTTCACCCAGTGACGCCTGTTTGTTTTGCTTTTCGACTTATATTTACTCCCCACTCCCCGCCTCCCCAACCTGCCGGCTAGTTAGATTGTGGCGAAAGCTTTCACTGCGCGACGTTTTTTTCTTGCGTTTCGATTTTTGTTTGTCCCACCAAAACTACCGCCTAGATCCATCACTGACCAATTTTACCGCTAATGATACTCTCAACAACGATCACTATCACCGCTAAAGCTGCTACATAGGCTTTTATACCTTTGTAATACTGCTACAAATTATCTAATATTTTCAGCATAAAATATGATCATATCCTTCCGACAAGTGAGGGTGCTGCCAAAAGGCCGCAAGAAACCTAGCGCTGATTCACTGGCTCAACTCCCCCGGGTTCAACTCCTTGGGTTCATGTCCAGGCAGATTCTCTGAATAGGTATGATGATCAAATGCACCAAATCTCTCCTTACAGGGTGAGAGTTGGTAACGCCATATAACTTTGAGAGCTGGAGCGTCGTCTAACCCCAACAATTTTTGTTAGAGACTATCGCAAACGCTATGCCAAGCTTGCACCGTGTGATGTCAGTCTAGAGGCCAGTTCATGGAAACTCAATCCTCCCCAGTTAAAGCAATGGTTGCCGTTCGTTGAGGGGAGACGACTGCGTGATTTTAGTCAAGCGAGGGCACAGTTTTATGCTCCCGAGAAATAGACTCTACAAAGGTTCTCAAGCTGGAAATTTAAAAATTCTCTGTGGACGAAATTAAGCTCATTTAGTTGGAAGCAATTGTCCCATAATAAATAATCGCCGCCACCGACGAAACAGTGATAGAGCCGGTGAACCGTCACCCTTGACAAGAAAATTTCCCATCTAAAAACAAAACCTCGTCAGGTTCAGGCTTCTTGAGACCTTCGCAAAATGCTGCCCACACAATGCCCGATTTTCCTATTGTTTCTTAAATCGCGATGTTTAATGAAAATTGGGGCCTGCCCCCACCATAGGGGGATCCAGGATCACCGATGGGGGTCACCTTGCCGGGGGGTGGGACGTCATCCGTACAAATTGGGTGCCACTTTTGGCCGGTAAAAGCTTTCAGGTGGGTGCCAAATCCTATGGCGGGGTGCCGATTTTCGCATCCTGGGGGAGGGGTGGAAGTGACATTTCAGGAAGTGCCATCGACCGTTTAGAGGAATGCTGTGATCATTTTAGGGACGCCGAGGGTCAATGAGGGGGGACCTGCATTCCTTTACCCTTGGATCCACCTATGGCTCCAACTGTCCCCTCTTCTGACGAGTATCTGAAAATATTATTTTAATGAAACCTCCAAACAAAGTTGTATCACTGTATCAGCCGTTTTACCAGAATCCTGTCTAAATAAACATGTAGGTGAGGGGAGCCCGGCAGCCAATGACAGCTTACATGTTTCGCAACCCAAGCACAAGGACGGATATAGGAGGGAAAATTCGTGTGCTTCCCCGCAGCAAAATATATTCCGATGGTTTGCCCCATCTGTGCCCATCTTATTGGATATTGCTCCCCCTCAAAAAGCAACTCGTGGTTCTGCCACTGCATTGCGTGGTTTTGCCACTGACCGGGGCCCCAGGTCAGTGACGCCAGTTTTCCAGCACACAGCAACACATTGGGAGCAATTGCAATACGAGTGCCCCTCAGACACGACAAGATTTGTGAGAGGGATGAATGAGCTGGCACAATGCCAACCGCCCATTCATCTGTGAGGTCACGTGGTCCAGGTATGGGCGAGAGGGTCAGGGATTATCAGAGGCGGTGGCAAGTCAGCCGAAGACTACCCCGTCAGAAAGCAGCAAAATCAGTAATTGTGTAATATTTTCTCACCCATATGTCAGATTAGTAAATAATGTTGACCACTGGAAAGCTCTTGAAAAAATACACATGATGCACCCGTTTCTAAACCTATAGGCACCATAGGATGCAGGATATCCATCCTAAACCGGTCGAGCCTAGTTATGGCAATTTCAATTGCGGGGGACTGTACGTTGAAGAGGGATTCCTCCACGCCCGGGTGACGTCACATGGGCGTGGAGAATTCCTTCACCGTTAGGCCGTGTGTCAAAATGCTGCTAATGACATTGTCCGCTTACGAATTTGTGAGAAGACATGGTAATCAAGTTTATCCCAAATGCAATAAATAAGCATTTCATTTTCGATTCTGGGCCTGGTCATGCAAAAATTGGGATATTTTATCGCTTAATTTTCCCATGTTATATGCTATGAGGTGTGATGTCACATCCGGCGATCTGCGCTTGCTGTTGGAGGGGGCTGCATTGGATCCACTGTTCACATGACCGGCTGAACAGCTATACACGCACCAAGCAAGCGACATCTGAGGTGCTGGTGCCCAGCTGCGCGTTGGGAACTGGCTTGTTTTGACGTTTATTCGGCTTTATCGTTTCTTGGCCTTGTGCACGTCCCTTAGTTGCGTCCCTATCCAGTATTCTGTCTTTATAAAGCAATGACGTGATGACCTCCGAACGTGGCGCCTGCCTGTATCCGTTGCTGGGTTCAGGTGCTCGCACCCGCACCGACGATAGCTGGAGCAGCTCGGTAGCTGTAGGTTCATCTGAAGTAGAAGTCTCTTGACTCGTTGACGGCACCGCGTCTTGCAGGCTTTGTGCACCCAAGTCACAACTGCTTATCTTTGCCTCAGCGCCCAGTCCTCCGTCCAAGGTAGTGGATTGGTCTGACGCCTTGTTCTGACTCCCGTCTGGTGCTGATTCCTGGGTTGGATGGGGTCCTTCTATCAGCATGACGGCCACGAAATCTTCGTCTGTGAAGATACTGCTGCCACAGGCCGTAAACCGGCGTGCTTAAAGCCGTTCCTGGCCTTCTCGATGTTTGCCACCCGTTCGAAGGCATGGGCGAAGATGCCAGCGATCTCGTACTGTGTGATCCGGCGACCAGGGTGTTCCTCCATCCGTGTGTCGGCGGAGACATTACATGCCGACTTCAGAGTTTTAAACACACTGATGTCCAGGGGCTGCATTAGTTGTGTGCAGTGAGGGGCAGAGGCAGCATCACGATGTTGTGTTCATGAGCAGAATGAATCGCAGCCAGTGTCTTATGGCTGTGGTGTCCATGATGTGGCGTTCCTCTGCAGTTGCGCGTACCACTCTGACGAAATGCTGAAGCCAGAGCAGAAATGCTTCCCCATCCATCCATCCATTTGGTGTCACAGTGGCGATTGATTCTGGCGTTGCATTGTTCATCATGACCCTCACCATCGTCTTACAAGGATACACAAACATAGGCAGGACGTACTGACCCGCTGCACCCGTGGCGCACATGGCCGTGGCGTTTGTTCCTCTCTCGCCGCTTGTCATCTTACCGACCCTTGCCCTACCGTTTTTTGCCATGGTCTGAGTGGGTTTTTGAACGACCGTTACTCCCGTTTCATCGGCGTTCCAGACACGAATAGAATAGAAGCGCATTCGCTCCGCTTGCCTCAAGCTCCTTTACGTAAATTTCGAAGAATCTCTGAACTTGAGGCCTGTTGAATGCGTAGGCGCGGGACAGAGTTTTTGCCTGCGGTTTCCTAATGGACAGATCAGGATGTCGTCCCATGAATCCATGCAACCAGTCGAGTACCTCCATCTGTTTCTCGCGGTTGAAGCGATGTTTCAAACCATCTCGGCTGGCAAGCTTATAAGGAAGACGCCGGGCGACCTTCGTTGTTTCGCCGAAAAGTGATATCTCCAAGTCCTTCATGTAGTAGCTGACATTTTCCTTGAACTTTTAGATGTTTTAGTCATAGCGTCCGGGCTTGATCGACCCTGGTGAGCCCACGGTGCCATCGCAATGCCGACGTAGCATTCTTGCTGAAACACCAAACCTTTTGGCCGTTGTCGATAGAGCTTCACCATCTTTTAGGGCGCACAAAGCGCCTTTAAGTGCCTCCGGTTCGTATTGCCCGCGAGTGGTTTTTCTCTTGTATGTTCTTCTCCTGTTCTGAAACAGGATGTCGAGGTGGGATGAGGATGCGCGTGTATGAAATAGACAATATATGGAATCTCACCGTTTTCTGTTACGGTGACATTTTCTCACCCAATATACTCCACCATCACGACCAGTGGTGGTCGACATGGTAGTAGTGATAGTAGCCCTACCTCTGTGTCCATCCTATCCTAGGGACACACTTATTCATTGGGGTAAAACGCCTACCAAACATTGGGATAAAACGTACCATGCGTCTTACCCCGCACTATATTTCTCAATTCTTTAGCGTTTCCATTCCACATTGTGACTGTCAAAATGCCGCGCAAAAACTTGCTGTTTCAACCCAAAAATTGTATTCAGTACATTGACATCACATAGAGAACAATTACAGCTTTGAAATAGCCTGATTTTATTTGGAGGGGCAAAAAACAACAAATGTTGGCCTGAGAACTAATGGAGCTTACCAGGCGCGTCCAATCACGCTCAGGACCGGATGAGGAAGGCCGCTGCCAGAAAAAATGCAAGATGGAGACTACAGTTACTACACCAGCCTGTGGCCAGCAGAAGGCGTCTTACTGAGGTGGGCGCTTTACCCCACTCTACCCTACCTGAGAAGAACGCTGCGGGTGGGCTATGTAACGTTTCCGCTGGCCAAGTTCATTAAACTTTGACCTAAGTATGCGCCTGATATTTTGGCAGGTGCGTGCTCGCTGGTCTACTCCAGGGTATATTTCCAAGAAAAACAGAGATGCCTGAAACAATGGCCTTCGAGGCGCTTGTACGAAGTATAAATTGATCCTTGTGTGTAGCAAATTTTACTAATTCATAGGTAGATCCAAGGGGAGGATGCAAAGGGCGCACCTCCTTCCTGATCGTCTTTTGGCACCTCATAAAATTTGAAATTGTCACGGCGCCCCCTAAAATGTCGCTTTGCACCCCTTCCCAGAATGCATGTATCAACGCCCTCACAATAGGATTTGACGTCCACCTGATAGGTTTTACCATCAAAAAATGGCGCCCCCAGATCTGTATAGCCCCGAACTTGCGCCCCCACCAGATGGTAATCCTGGATCCGCTTATGAATAATGGATATTTGAAAATTTAAAAAATTGCAACCTTTCAAATACCTCCTTCTACCTCCTGCGTCGTCACATAGACATTGCCTTGCTGAGGTGGAACAGGTTGGCACGTTTCAACTTGACATGTATGCTTGTTCGCTGAGGTTGTAGATATTTATGGAAATCTGATTTCGGATAAATCTCAAGGGCGTGGAATTTTAAAAATTATTGGTGGTGCCCAAATTTGATATAATAATAACTACTCCAGTACTTTAGAAGTGATACCATAATATCAAGTATATTTTGGTGTGCCAAGCTGACGTATTTTACACAAATTGAGTTCCTTATGCAAATCATGTAAATCAAGTCTTCTATATGTTTCACTCTGAAATGAGTTCCTCCATGTTGCCTTCATTTTCCTTTTTTAAGACGCTTGTGTTGCTTCCCATAAGAGTTGTGAGACTATTTCAATTATTCATGCTTGTGGTCTGACCTTAAGAGTCCTAACTCACCGAACTTTATCACCCGCGAGAAGAACCAATGGCCATATTGTTGATGCGACGCTTAGCACTGAACTTTGGTTAGGCTGGGACAGCGGAGTTACGGGAGTAACTGGTGAGCTAACTGCCCACTAACTTGTGCCAAAGATGGAGTCAGGGACGGGGAGGGGGTAAATGTGTCGGTCCCTCCCCCTCCTAGGTCTATAGCGGCACCTCTAACCTACACCCACGTTTAGCACCGAATGCACTCTGTATGTATGTATATGAAGACGTGTGTGAAAAGTCAAAACCATTAGTTACAAGCGTCTTACATAGTAGGTTGCGCGTTACAACACTTTTTTTCGAAATCGAAACTTTTTCACGCGGTTTTGGACGGTAGACACAAATATAAGGACAATCCTGCAAAGAAATTCGTCATTTTCCTGAATTCAAGCAACATATTTTCACTTTTTAACCCTCCCCAGTGGGGCAGAAGGGAGCTGACTAAGCCCCTACAGATTCGTCACGGAGAAATGGCGGCGCCAAGCGCCACCGTACTTGACACAGCTTATCATTAATCAATTCTGCAACTTCTCCTAAAAATTTGAAGTTCAGATAATCTGGGGTCAGGTCACTAGGCCAGGTCAAGTGACCTCACTTCAAAAGATGTTTGGAATTACATAACTCGGAGTAGGGTTAATTTATCAATGTGAAACCTTTTTGATGTAATGAGTTCACTGGGGGCTACAAAACATGTCTCGGTATTTTGTATATTTTTGACCTAAGGTCAGGTACGAGGCATGACTTCTCCATTGGAAATGCATGGGGAAAGCGCAAATTTGCCGAAAAATGTTCCTTTTTCTGTATATAAAGCATATGGGGACTTCTTATTCCCGCGATCCTAGTATCACAGGCCACTCGCAAGGTTCATTTTGCAAGTTTTGACATGTGACTTCTGAGAGGTCATTTGTGTCTACCTAAGCACGTTTTGAGACTTATGTCAATAACTGCGCGGTAAATTGCAATAGAGCTCTCATTAGGATACCACTATGTTTGATTTGTCATTACGAGTCGAGTGATAAGCATATTGACTATGCTTAGTTAGATGATGACCTTGACCTGACCCTAGGCCATGCCATTTTTATATTTTGATCTAGTATGGTAGTATTGTTCATCATTCGAATCGCCATAAGGAGAGGAATCGAATGACGTTTAAATTTTGGCTCTAACTTAACTCAGCCAAACGCTAGAGTAAAATGTTCTAAATTGTGCTATTTCGACCTTTAATGACCTCAATATTAATCTGAGCTAAACATTATGGGAAGAGTTTCCTAATCTGTTCAATGGTTTATCAAACCATTCTTGTGCTTCTTCGCTACCCCGCTCAAGAGCCGAATTGCCGCCCCGGTAGCTCAGTTGGTAGAGCGTTGGGCTCCGGCTCGCTGCTCAGAAACATGCAGTGACAGTGCATGTCCAGGCTTGGGATCGGTTCCCATTGAGACGCTCCGACGCTCAATAGTTTATCAGACGTAGGTCGGCTGGCAACTGACTGGTGAGTTGGTGACCTGAGCGGGGCGGCCGTCCCCGTGCTTTGTGGGACGTTAAACTCTGGCTTCTACTCGTAAATTAACCCTTCACTGTGGGAGTTGGTCGTTCGGGTGGTGAGGTTGGGGTCTCTGTGACAAGTCCATTGATGACTTTAGTGAGACTCCGACTCCAACAGCCGTTCTAGGGACGACTTGGACAAACAAAACATATTCGAGAGGGGGTTGGGAGGTGGGGGTGGCAACACTAGCCCAGCTTGTCAAAATTGGGTCCTTCAGTCCTGTATGTTCTTCAGAAATAAATGCCGCAGACGTGAGTCTTTAGAAATGTTCTTCGGAAATAAATGCCGCAGACGTGGGTCTGAGAGACCGGTCCGGATGGCTCTGAGACTGCTGCACGTGGAGAGCGTGGTGCCCCATAAACAATGCGATGTGCTGTTGGATAAAACTTTACAATAAATATACCAGCTTATGTATATAGATAGATTTTAATATTTAGCGTGAAAATTGTTCAACTCCTAAATATCGTATTCCTGCTCTGCCAAAACGCCAACTCGAATCTGGTCCAATATTAAATTATTACAATATAAATGAAGAAACCAGAGTGCACTCCATCACTAAGGCTGAAAAGCAAAGCTACATCGAAACCAATTTTGACAAGCTGGGCTTGTGCTGACACCCCCTCTCGAATTAAAAAAATTATCCAAGTTTCCAGTACGGCTGATGGAGTCGGAATCTCACTAAAGTCATGAAGGGACTTGCCACGGAGACCCCAACCCGAACGACCAACTCCCACAATGAAGGGTTAATTTAGAGTAGAAGCCAAAGTTAAACGTCCCACAAAGCACGGGGAGGGCCGTTCCGCTCAGGTCAGCATCTGATCAGTCAGTTGCCAGCCGACCTACGTCGGATAAACTATTGAGCGCCGGAGCGTCTCAATGGGACCCGATCCCAAGCCTGGACATGCACTGCCACTGCATGTTTCTTAGCAGCGAGCCGGAGCCCAACGCTCTACCAACTGAGCTACCGGGGCGGCAATTCGGCTCCTGAGCGGGGTAGCGAAAAAGCACAAGCATGGTTTGATAGACCATTGAACCGATTAGGAAACTCTTCCCATAATGTTTTAGCTCAGATTAATATTGAGGTCATTAAAGGTCAAAATAGCACAATTTAGAACATTTTACTCTAGC
Organism: Lepas anatifera; assembly: GCA_034440635.1. NCBI lineage: Eukaryota > Metazoa > Arthropoda > Thecostraca > Lepadidae > Lepas > Lepas anatifera. Next base: position 993,612 of record JAOTON010002065.1, on the reverse strand, counting down.
GTTTGGCTGAGTTACGTTAGAGACAAAATTTAAACGTCATTTGATTCCTCTCCTTATGGCAATTCGAGCGATGTACATACAATATGACCATACTGGATCAAAGTATACAAATGGCATGGCCTAGGGTCAGGTCAAGGTCATCATCTAACTAAACATAGTCAATATGCTTATCACTCGACTCGTAATGGCCAATCAAACATAGCGGTATCCAAATGAGAGCTCTGTTGCAATTTACCGCGCAGTTATTGACATAAGTCTCAAAACGTGCTTAGGTAGACCCAAATGACCTCTCAGAGGTCACAGATCAAAACTTGCAAAATGAACCTTGCGAATGGCCTGTGATACTACGATTCCGGGAATAAAAAGTCCCTATAAGCTTTATATAAAGAAAAAGGAACATTTTTCGGCAAATTTGCGCTTTCCCCATGCATTTCTCATGGAGAGGTCATGACTCGTATCTGACCTTGGTCAACAATATACAAAATACCGAGACATTTTTGTAGCCCCAGGTGAACCCATTATGTGAAAAAGGTTTCACATAGATAGATTTACCCTACTCCGAGTTATGTAATCCCAAACATTTTTTGAAGTAAGGTCACTTGACCTGGCCTGGTGACCTGAGCCGAGATGACCTGAACTTCAAATTTTTACGGGAAGTTGCAGAATTGATTAATGATAAGCTGTGCCAAGTACGGTGGCGCTTGGCGCCCCCGTTTCCCCGCCACGATGAAAAATCTGTAGGGGGTTAGTCAGCACCCTTCCGCCTCACTGGGGAAGGGTTAAAAAGTGAATTCCGTTGCTTAAATTCGAGAAAATAACGATTTTTTGGCAGGATTGTCCTTATATATGTGTGTACTGTCTAAAACCGCGAGAAAAGAGTTTCGATTTCGAAAAAAAGTGTTGAAACGCGCACCCTATTATATAGTGTCCTAACCAAAGCGCACGGCGTTGCAACGCGCCGCAAGGCGTCGATCTGCCGCAACGACCTGGATTTTCGGTGAGGACATGAAACGAACTGTCGCAACGCATCGCATGACGTTGCAGTTCGTCGCAGAAAAATTTGAACATTGTCCAACTTCTGACGCCGACGTCCTGCGTCAGAAGTTCATCTCCGAGTTATTTTTTTGGAGTCAAATATACTGTGGGTTTTCGAATGATCCTTAAAATTGGAATTCATACTGAAAATCTAAGGAAACTGTACATGATCATCTTTTTCTCCTAAGCCGTCTTTTTAGTAGTTCTAGTTGCCAGCTAAGTTTCGATTGATGGTAAACAACAGTTTGTCGCAACTTGAGCTGCCAGCAGTGGCGGATCCAGGGGGAGGACAGAAAAGCATTTCCCACCCAAACAGAAAAGCTGGGGGCAAAACTATGTTTGCCCCCCGCCCCTAAGCCGTCGACCTCCTTTTTGCCCCGACTCATTTTTATTTCGTAAGCAAGATTCTGGTGCTTCAACTCTCAACTTTAAGGGCCTTGGATAGGAAAAAGGTATACTGAGCCCCCCATTTTTCACGCTGCGACATTTGTTTTGCTTTTTCATCTCAATTATCCCAAATTCTACGTTCAAGTCATATTGTAGCACAATTGTTCACTGCCAGAGGTCAAGAATCTCGCCAACTCGCCCACGCTCGTGGGTAGCCAAATGAGGTTCAAGGACCAGAACTTAGGTAGCCAATCACGGAGATTTGACAGAGATCAAGAATTGCACTTACCAGCACAAAACAAGTATCTCCACGATCTTACCGCCACGTAAAAAGAACTATCCATAATATGCAATGCTACCTTGACTGATTTTAGGCAACATTATAACTTTAGTGACAGACGATGCAAATAAGTGACAAATTATTTATCCTTACTCACTCGCGTTATTTCACAGCTGAGTTAGAGATGGGTAGGTAACCACATCGGCAACGAAATTGACCCATATAAAGCCATGAGAAAAAGGTACTCTAAATTGCGATGACATGAAAACGGTAATATTCATTATTTTATATGAATTTGACCATTTATTTTGAATAAAAAGAGAAAAATTTAAAATCTATATCAGGATCTATAGTGAAATTATTCTGCATAGGATAGTAAATCCACTGCTTACGTTGTACTTGAGGACTCGTTTTGCGGAATTAGAGATGGTCTGGTAGCCAGGCCGCCAACGAAAATTACGATTAGGGACCACCAGGTAGCCACTTGGGTAACCACAAAGTTTTGCGTTTCTGGCGTGGAAGTAGCGAGAAGAAAGCAGTCAGATATACGTGTTGTTGAAGCTGCTGTTTGGGTATCTTACTATGAGGCTGTAGATTTTGACCTAAATCAAAATAGGAGGTTTTGTTGCCAGTGGTAAACCCACTATCAATTCTTATATATTATGCCGCAGCCAGAGAAACGCAGGGCAAAATGAACTCTGCCAGATCTCAAAAGCCCAGGAGAGTAGTGTGATTTGAGGGTGTCAATAAGAGCACACATTTTAATCATGTGCATGCGATATATCAAAACTGTAGACCTGTGGAGATGAGAGTTGCAAGTTTTGGCTTTGCACCTAGAAATTAGATGCTGTTTGGTGCCCATGAAGTCAGGTAAACTGCAGGTAGGTTTCTTTGGTGCCTACCTGCAGTTTTGGTGTCAATGTTATCAAATCAAACTTAACAAAATTGTAATGATTCCACAAAAGTTTCCATTCAGCAGGTGAATGTGGTGCTGCTTATTGATCTGCTTCAATATTTCTAGAATTTGCTGGATGATGGTTGTGGTATTAAGAGGTACTCGTCCTCTGGCTGAGTACCTATATTTGGTTGCATGCATTGGAGATATTTAAATTATATGTATTCTTTTAACAGAGTGTTAATTGAATGTATCCTTCAAGTAGCTTAAGTCTCAGCATGGTGACTGCTACAGTCAAATGGTGGTTGTCTGCTATCTTAGCAATGATGATCTAAGCAATGATTGATCATAGCAAGCAGTTGCAGTAAGGGTACTAGACTCTGACGGCACATATTATTTTTTATGTATGTTTTAATTAGGTACTTGATAACATTTTTGACTGATTAATATGCTCAGCTAATGGACGCATGCTTGTATTACAGCGCACACAACTTGTAATCACTGCACATATACTTAACCTTTTGCTGTTTGGTACTAAGAGTATGCTATATGTAATTCATTAGTCCCCAAAACACTGTAAATTTAATTACTTTCATAATTCCACTTTTTGAGAATACCTTTTTTACTCACTAAGACAGTTATTCTGGGGAGCCATTTAAAGCCTCAGTTAATGTAAAAGTTAATTTCGCTTCAGGTAGCCATGTTGGTCGCGTCAAGGGATGTGGGTAGCCAACCTGAGATGTTCTTGACCTCTGTTCACTGCTTGACGTGTTTTTTGCTTTTCTTTTTTGGTATGCCCCCTCCAAACCGACCGGCTAGATCCGCCACTGGCTGCCAGATTGATACCAAAGTTGAACCTTTCCTCTGCTGGTCAAAATTTCCTGAGACAGGCCAATTACCACTCTGCCACTGCCGCCGACCGTCTCCGACCGTCGGCGACGTCCCGGTGAAGACACCGCATTAGAGGTATCTTGAGAAAGAAACCTGTCAGAGCTGTGCGCTACAAGCGTGTTAAATGTATCTTGAGAAGAGAGCTGCCCTGCTTTCCGCCATGTTCCACTGCTCTATCGATCGATTACATTTGGTGGATACTGCTCTTTCTACGTTTTGTCTGGCCAGTGTGAGAAGAACGGTCGAATGTTTTCGCTTGTTCTGGAACTAAGGACGGTAGTTGTTTTTCAGTCATTTGGTAGTCGAGAGTTTCCATAAAACTTCCGGATAATGAAAAACAAGTAGCTGCGTGACAGCTTGTGTATCTTCAATAAAGTTGTCTTGTCGTGCAGTTGCGCACCTTGGGTGGTTCTAATCGATTGCGTGTGTTGTGCTTGAAACTTTTGCACTTAAATGTTTAAAGTTTCGAACTCTCATAAATCATCTAAAGTGGGTGAATATTGAAACGGTGGTTTTATGCCATGCCTTAGTAGAACAACAACATTGTTTGACAGTCTATTTTTAACACGCGCATTGACAGGGGTCTGAGCCACCTTCGTATTGACGGGGGGCGGGTACCCGCCCCTAAGATCTCGAAAACCACGGTAGGTAGCGAAAAACGGTAAACGGCGTTGGGCTGCCCGTCCACTTCTCCATCGAAAACATTTGAACCATTTTTTGTCAGGTCACATTGAAGGTCACGAGAGGTCAAAACATGCTGTCATAGGGATAACATGTAAATTCAGTTTTTCGGCCATTACATCTGAACAAGTAAAGATAGAGCAAAACGACTTAAACTATATGAATCCTCTCAGTAAGCCGAATCGAATGATATATAATTTGATCTTGCTAGGTCAAATCAAGGATTTGACCTGACCTGAGGTCAGGTCAGGGTCAAATTATGTAAGATGCATATCATTAGAACCGCAAAGCCCAGGCAAGTCTAATGCAGCTAAAATAAATGCTCTATCACCATCCGTTACTGAGTTATTCCGTAAAAACCATTTTCCCATGTATTTCCAATGGAGAGGTCATGCCTCGTACCTGACCTTAGGTCATCGATATCAAAAATACCGGAACAGATTTTAGAGAATTCGGTGGGGCCATTATGTGATATAATTTTCAATCGGATAAGTTCACCCTGCTCTGACTTATGCTATCTTAAACTTTTTTGAGGTCGGGTCACTTGACCTGTATTGGTGACCTGACCTGAGATGACCTAACCTTAAAATTTTCACAGAAGTTTTAAAAATGATGAGGGAAAAGGTATGCCAAGTACGGTGGCGCTACGCACCACCGTTTTTCTGTATATCCGAAAAACCCGAGGGGGGCGGGTACCCGCCCCCGTCAATGCGCGTGTTAATATCACGCTGGCGCTCACTACAGATTCAAAATGTATGTTACTGGAACATCATTCTTTTGCGCTAACTTTTCGATCAGATGGTGTTTCAAATTTACTCCTAGAGGAAGAGTTGACGATGCGACAGAAACTTTACATTTGGTGCGTCGTTAAGCCTCTAAAATTGTCTTTATCCACCCTCCTTTGATTTTTTACGCGAAATATATCTTTTTGACGGCGATGGAATGTTTTTGTAATCCCGGACGAAACAATTTTAGTAAATATGTATGAATATATTGGCTAACAATGCTTATTTGGCCACAAACTCTTGTGGGAGTTTAGGCGTGAACTATGTTGAACTTCCAAGAGCAGCATAGTGTGACTAATAGTTGTTGCAACATGACAACGAGAAGTCTGACCATCGTTCACAGTAAGTCCCACAATGTGGCGTTTTGCGACGGCTTATGCAGGTTTTCTGCAAATCACATGGATATATGTAATGTTAACCATCTTTGCTGTGGTATGGCCACACGATGTCCGTGTTTGATGATTGGATTATTCAGTTATTTGGAGTAAAGTGATGTGGGCACGGTTAGATGTCGCCGCTCCTCTACACTGAAGTTCAAACGGGTTTTGGTGAAGGCGTCGGTGCAAGAACTGTTCATCGGCAGCATAAATGCCAATCGTGCGGTACATCTGGCACATTGAGCCGTCTGTAAACAGTAGGATTAAAACTGGTCTGAAAGGTGTTCCCAGGACCACTGCATATTTGATGGGAAACATTTTATCCTCTCTCTTGATTTTGTGTTGTTATTACTCTTATGTGATCAGTCTGACAACCGATGGCCATCTTTACCGTTATGAGACGGAGGTCTTCGACAGGATCGAACACCGCAGCCATGTCTGCAGTTGTTGCAGGCCCTTCTAAACCTTATTCCACGCGCCATCAAACATCCGACTGCGTCTGAGCGCGTGTCCCACCTGCAAATTGTCCTTGTGTGAACACATTACGGATACACTGAGCCCTGCATCGACTCGAGATAGTTCTATAGCTGAACAGACAGAAGCGACGCTCTCGGTTATTTGGCCAGCTACGCTTATAGTGGATACAGGATGGTAGTTGGTGGGTTCCAGGTAGGAGCGTGGAGTTCTCGTTCGGGGATATTGCGGCACCGAGTATATTTATGTGTGAAAAGTTTTTTTCTAGCAATCATTTTTTCTGCAAAACAGTGGTTTGACACCCTGTCTTGAGTAGGGCTGACACCCCAATCTCCATGCAAGCTTGGCCGTACACTTCCTGGGGCGTTCTTAGTAGTTCGGGCGGACTTGTAATCTACATTGGGGTTCTATTTGATTGCCTGCATCTTTCTCGATAGTTTCCTTCTTCCAGTTCTGAATTCTGTTTTAGGAAATAATTTTCACATTTGAACCTAGTCATTAAGTGTCCTGTGTGTTGCTGAACATGCTTGCCTTCTGGCAATGTTTCCCGTTATTGATTATTTTCCCGAGGCCCCTGGTGTCAACAAGCATTTACGGAGATTAAAAAACAGGGCTCATTCTTTTGGGGTGGAGGTGGAAGTCATTCTTTGCTAGAGCACCCACCGAAGCTCAAAGATATTGTTTGCGATATAGCAAAAGATCTGTGCACTTTTCGGGAGAAGGGAGATCAACCTGTACACAATTCACGAGTTTGTTATGCATGCGTGCGCGTAATCTAGCCTCAAGGCACAGTTTTAACAGCCTATCGCACAGAGCGGTTTGGCGCATGTCTGTTTACTGAATCATGCTGGCAAAAATGCCAAGATGCTGGCTGCTGGCTGCACTCTTTCATAACCGTTTTTTACCCGGGATGAGATGCGCTCCTCAAACCTGAAATTTGTTTACTTCAGTTGCATATTGAATCAAGTGGCAGGGGCACTGGTTGCCAACCTTACCCAGTTTTCTCTTACTTTCCACAGCACTGAGAGCTGCAGACTTCAGAGTAAAATACTTATTAGACTGCTGGCAGGTGTAGGAATGTACCACTGCTGTTGTTTGACGTTTCGTTCTAATTAAGCCGCATTTGCATGTAATATAGCTGGGACAGGGCCCCGAAACACCTGGGACAGGTCGACCAAATAGTTGGAGCATTGTTTGCATGCCTGCCAGCAGCAGAGATATTTCCGAGTTCAACATTAACGTGCAGAAAGTGTAGACCTGAGCTCACAGCGTGAGATTGTGCAGCCACGCAGGAGATATACGCTGCTAAAACTCACGTCAGCATCAGTGTCTATTTGTTTTTTGCTTTCTTTTTAAAGCAGCCGAAATCGATCTGCTGACCTTTAAACATTTGAACAACATTTAGCGAACCCCGGGCCGTTGGTATATTGTGGGTCTAATCCCTGGGAGTATCTTCGATAATGACCAGTTAGGGATGAGTGGGCAGCAGGGAGAGGGGTTGCCGTGTCGGTGTCGTCGTTAGCGCCCCCCGGGGCGGCCCCAGACGCATCCGTCGCCGCCGCTGCCGACGCCGCGGGAGGTGGCAAAGCCGGCGCTACCCACAATCTCTGACATCGACCATTCCGAACCCTGCAAATGACCGGCAATTCTGACTCCACTGCTCAGAGAAATGATCCTATTTTAGAAGCCCGTGAATTCCGAGTGCTCGTTTTTCGTGTCAGTTGGCACCCGCCTAATCGCCCAAGACATCATTTCTTCCACTTGCGCCCCTCTCTGCATCCAATCACCCCACATACATATCGTGATTTGTAACCCTCATCCGTCACCCCCAGCCCCCATCCCTCAGCCCCAGCCCCAGCCCCCAAGCCATTAGGCTCGCCTTAGCGGTGATTCTCAGTGCTGGGACGTCGAAACCTATCTGAATTGCGACGAATAATGTTCATTCGGAGTCTTTATGCATGATTATTATTATATGTTAATTTTGTAAATGTTTGATCTTTCCTTTTAGTTGTATATTGACGAGACATTACCGGTAGCGACCTCCTTTTAATCTACCTAATTAACTCAAAACAATGTTTGTATGTATGTTTTATATATAAGCTGGTAAGGGAATTGTGGTGATTTTTCTCAGGTTTTATATGCTTGATTACAACGTTACAGATATGTTATGAATTATAATTACAAAATAATAACCATATATTTCGTGGCATTTCGCCACCTCTTGATCACTTGTATAACATCGTGTGTGAGAGTACATGTCCTGCCAATGCTCACGAGGTAGCAAAATACCTCGAAATATGTTATTATAATTTTGTAATTCCAATCTCATTACATAGCAAATGATGCGGAACATCTTGACGATATTTTGTCAAGTGAAGCAGAAGGGCGGTTCTAAATGTTCTTATGCAAGATGATAGTCATTGGCGAGTACTGCCTGAAATCTTTAGGAAGATTACTGTTGATTTATGGATACAGTTTTGCCTGCCATCACATACCTGGGCAGAATACTGCCCAAGAGACTGTGTTTACTGCCCCTTTACTGTGTTTACTGCGTTAGTAATACCGCCCAACACTGTGTTTGCCAATATGCCCAAGCCAAGCACTGAGATGCTGTAAGGGCACAGCGACCTTCAGACTCTCAAATGTTTTATCATCGAGTTTCGCACCCTGGTGAGGAATATTGGGACGTGATGCATGGCTGTGGGGAATTTGATAGTGAACAAAAATAATGACGCTATGCATATAGGGGAATTTCGTTGGTAAAAATTTTACCCTACGAAATTAGAATGACTATTTAGGTATATATTCTTTTATGCAGGAATCCATTGCACTTTTACCATAAGCATGCTGTTTTGCCCCACAACGTTCAATAAATACCAAAACAAATATGTTCTGACACCTTTGCCTCGTAACTCTCAGGTGAATGGTGAATGCTTCTACCCTCAACTGCATTTTACTCTAGGACTGAAAGCATGTTTTTGCTAGGTTATAGCGAAACTTCTGGTTAAATCATGAATGTCGTGACCAGAATATGTTATGAAACTTACACAACGGCTATAATCAGCCTCTGGGTCCAGTGGTATCCGCTCTGTGTGTATCGTGCTCACGGGATCTATGTTTTACTTTGAAATTTGGATTTGAAACAAACACGAGCGTAATCAAAACATGGTTCCTATTTTCATAAAGCTAAATATTTACTTGGTGCTCCAGCACTATCATGACCAGCACTATCATGACAGAATGTTTGGACACCACTGCTTCCTTTCAGACTCGGGGTATATGCGGAGAAAGCTCAAATGAGACTGACGCGCAGTCTCGACCAATGGGGTCAGCTGTCCAGATCTTACGGTATAGCTGAAACCTCATTGATAAGCTGCTCCTTGGTCTTTCTCCTCGAATCTGTGTGCGCAATATAGCTAGTTGACGATGCTTTTGTGATCCGGCACAGCCCTTCCTCAGAATCTTCATATAGGCAATTGATGAGCATGAAAGCTCTCGGTCCAAGTTTAGCCGAGGCCTCGAAAAACCAAGACCAAATACGCATACAACAGAAAGCCTGAATTTGTCGCTGGTATGACTGTCTGCGCTTGCTTGCTATCGCTGTCAGACTCATCCCGTCAGAATTTTATTTTGTCTAGTGTTGGTAGCAAGAACACTCTTTGTAACCATCTTTGTATGCTAAAACTATACGAGGATTTCTCGACCAAAATTCTGAGCCATCGGCAGTCGGCATTGGTAATTAAATGGATAAAGACAATGCTGAAGAAACTACCGCAGAACCTAGTCAGTGATCACCGGGGTGGCACCTCGGCAGATGCGTGTTCGTAGTAACGTGCCGTGCAGTGCCTTAACAGGGTGTCGAAATTGAATTTGGAAGAGCCAGTCAGAAATTGGGCGGGGGAAATGTCTGCTCCATATTCCAGACGGACATGAGAACTTTCACCTCGGAGGTGAGCCCGTCTTCAGCTGAGATATACAGCACGCACCAGACGCAGCAGCCTCGTGGTCTGCGGTCTTCCGAATTACCTGTTGGAAAAGAGCTCACAAGTGCCACCTCCCACGAAATCCGTGCTTGCCTCTCCTCCACTCTCTTCTAGCTTCTGTGTCCAATTTTAGTCGTGTCGACGGAGAAGCTCGTATTTGTTATGCGGCGGACAGCGATGCTGGACAGCCATCGTGGCGTAGCAGACGAACAATGACACTGGGACACGCCCGACGCGCGAAAACAACGCCACTTTAGAGCGCCGCAGATGTTATCTACGGTCTTAAACCCCGCCCCCTTGGCTGGCTGCCACCAATCACAATTCGCCAGGTCGTCTGCATCATGATCAGGCTGTGATGGAGCCGACGGCTTCATCGGTACTAATGAGTCCTGCTTGTCTCAATTGCAGATGCTATGATCTGCTTATTTTCCGTTACGCAGTGTTGCCATTTCACTTTGAATGTTTTATGTTTGAAATTTTGCTGTTAAATTGTTAGAAATGGGTGGGGGGGGCTTGGGGTGCTTCAGCTTTCAGGAACATAAAGCTAATTCAGTTTTGATGTAAATGTTAATCAGTAAATTAAGGTTAGTGTACACTACGAAATATTACTCTTACCTAGCTGAGAAACTGAAATCAACACCAAGTTATTATGATGTGGGCTTGCGCTTCATTTTGTTTTTTATTGTTTTCGCTGCTTAAATAGCTTGAACGAGCAATGCAGCTGAATTCATAGCTGGAAGGCAATGGTATATACGAGAGGGGGCTAGGGGGCTCAAGCCTCTGCTCGAAATGTTTGAGTGTCAATAGCTAATGCATAGGCAGAAGCTGATCCGATGCATTGGTGGGTGGGGCTCGAGCCCCTAGCCCCCCCGAAATGAAGTTCTCAATCCGCCACGGCTAGAATGTACCATTAGAGCCGAATTAAGACTTGATTGTATGATTGTGGAGATTGCGACTAACTTAGGTTCTGTTCATAAAGCCAGAGTGAACTTCTTTGAAAGGTCCCCATGTTTTGACTTTCTAAATTACCGGACCAATTGTGCCAAGCTGCACTGGTCCATTGTTAGGACCGTAAAATAATGTTGGAATTAAGACTGATCAGACTATTGTCATCCTCTTCGCGATTTAACGGGAATAGCAAGTACAAGGCTTCAACGGATGCCATTTGAAAACAACTACATACTCGTATTTGTGCGCCTTCAAAACAGGCATCTAAGGCTGAGTTGACAAGCCTCCTTAGCCTACCTTTCTTTGGGGGGAGGGGGCATTGTTTATCGTCAAAGCGGTGGTGGTTAATCGAATTCTGACAGCTTCAAAACAGCGCCTCTGCCGTGAGCGTCAGTTATTGTCCGGACACCTTCGCTGGGTCACAGCTGGTCGTCTGAAATTGGCTTGGCACCTGACCCGAGCATTGGCTTCTGCATCTGCCAATATGGACGCGGCGTACTGCGAACTCCAGCTGGATTGCCTGCAGTTTGTCGCAGCAATACCGGCGGCTGTCGACACCTACCGCTCCGACTCCAGCACATTAGCGACCAGCGCCATCCGTCTGCCATGTCCGCCTCCGAAGGCGTCGACGTCTGCCGACTACTGTCCGCGCGGAGACGGATGTCGCCGCGCGCCAGCCGCCGCCGCCGACAAATGCCCGCCGGGCATCTGACGATGGCGGCACCGGCCGGGCAGGCTGACGACCGAGGTCCGGGCTCTGCGGCAGCTAGCAGACGGATTTTTAAAACGAATCTTGGTTTGTTTGTGATAAGGTTTCGCGATTCATGCCAGTCGTTCAGATAGACGCCAGAGCATGAGGAGAGTCAAGCTTGGTTTGAGCCAATGCGACGATTTTTTGTAGACTCGAATCTCCAGCCTTCTCGAGTGGGCGCAAACTGCCAGCCTGCACGTATGCTTCAGCACGGCAATACCCAGATGCGAACATGACACGATAGTTGTTCCCTTTGAACTTCGCCCGTAAGATTGATGGAGCACGTGAAATGTGCTCAAGTTATGAGTTGGAACCAAAGTACTTCAACTGAACTGGGAATGCGGCCCCACAGTGTTAGCGCGTTGGGCTGGCACGCAACTGACCTGGGTTCAAATCCCGGAAGAAATCCTGAATAGGGACTTCCTGATCCTTAATACACTTTTCTAACAGGGCGGGAGATGGGAACGCCATATGAATAAAGGACTTGATATGTCCTGAAGCCCGAAGGCTTCTCTTCGTGCTAAGCTCGATTATTATATTCCCTGAAATGAATCTTGCCTTTTTTAGAAGGCCAACACCGAATAACAAATAAGAAAGGACATAATAAATGACTTTGAAGACATAGCCTACCATCGCTTGTTTATGCTTTAACAGTTCACACTGAAGAATTGACGTAAAGTGTAACTTGTCGAGGAGAGTACTCTGTCCTCGCTGCCGCCCCAACCGTCGGAACGCAACTGAGACAGGGGAGCAGATGGGCAGTGACAAACAGTACCAGCAAGATGTGAGTTCGAACGGGGTGCTGTGGGTATGCAATAGCTAGGCAGATTACTCTGCACTGGACATACTTCAAGGGATCGATTTCTACAGGCATCAGTGGTTGTAATTCTTTCAAGACATTCTCAAAATTTTCTAATGAATTCGATAGACCCGGACAGCCGACACGATTGCAAAGTCGGTGCACCTGAGCCATTATCACTAGTAAATCACTGCAATAACTCCCTGCTGAAGCGAAAATCTCCGATACCGAGGCTACGCTCCCTGAACGTGGTGTAGGTCTGAACAAAAACCTACTACTGGGAGCAGTTTCAACAATGAGGCACCGGCACCGGGTTCACTCAGTACGCCGCGCCCTCCCAGTGTCTCCGAAGCATCCCCCACCCCGGAGACACCGAGTTACCGCAGCGCTGTTCCCAGCTCCAGTCTCCCAGTCGGCCTTGCAGCCACGGCCATCTGCTGCCGACAGCCGGGGCCGGAAAATAAGTTACCGACAACTAACGGCACCACAGCTCGCCGAATCGGAACTGTTTCGCCACTGTGCAGTAATCAGACAGGAGTCGTATGTTCTTAGAAGCTGCACATTCTCCTACGTATGTTATACATGGTATTGGATAGTGAAGGGAGTTTTATTCCAATAAAGGATAGGACTGCTTATAGATTCATGTATGCCAGTGGCGGATACAAGGGTTGGGCTAGGGAGCCCAAGCCCCCTGAAATGCCAGAGTGCCTGCAGAAGATGCATAGCCGGAGGCTGTTCCGAGGCAATGGGTGGGGAGGCTCGAGCCCCTAGCCCCCCTCCCCCAGAGAAGAAGTCCTGGATCTGCCACTGATCTATCCTATTAAAAAACACTTAAGAATAGAACAAATGGAATTGGGAGTTGGTACACCGCAGTGCTCAGTGCTGCAGCGAGGAGCATGGTTTAAATATAGCCCAATGTTGATAGGCCACCACCTGAAACCAGCGATGAAATAGTGTGCAAACCCAGCTTTCTCCGCATCTTTGATTTTTGACTTTGCTTAATTTTCTCCTTCAGATTCGTGGAGATAGGCCAAATGATGCCTTATCAGTATACGAATTAATTTGTATTCGGATGAATATCCGTAGGCAGGATTACGGACATCTACACACATCTTTTCGCCTAATGGTTCTGAGAGGTCTGGTGAATGCAAGCATAATATTAGCAAATATGTTTTTCCTGACGCACTACATACTCATACATGACAAGGGGAAAAGGCAGTACCGCGCTCAGAGGTGTGTGTGCATTGTATTTATTCTACCTTGTTTGTCTTCCAGATTGGACTGTGCCAGGTTAATCTGACAAAGTGTCACTTTTCACAAACTCCCCTGTTTGCACAATCAGACATAATTAGCCTCTCTGCCGGTCCCGTTCTCGTACTCTGGCCTGCCCTTTTTCAATCGCCTCTTTTCCCCCACACCCGTCTCCCCGTCCTATCTCCGGCCCTGTCGCGGGTTTCCATCACCCTCAGCCGCTGCTGCTGACTGCCGCCTGGTCAGACCGGGGTCTGCGGTCGTCACGTACGGCCTTCCGGGTGCCGTATCAATCATTGTATTCCCAATGCAGCGTCCGTTGCAGGCTCTCGAGTCGATTGGATATGAAGATGAATGATTGTCAGGCGTTTATTACCACAGGATATGTGATAAGTTACGTGCCAAAGGTGCGTGTTTGTGTTTTCTGTTTTTTTCTTGCTGTTTTTTTTGTCTCGCCGTCTCCGGGCTCGCGCTCGGCTCCGTATTTTTCAGGCTCACGTGCTCTCCTTTTGGAGGCGTTGTCGGCGCTGACACGTCCGCCTAATTTGGACTGGGCCTAGATTTTTGGGACTGAAGTCGAATGCATCACAGGGGACCGCCCAGATGCTCAGCATAAATTTTCGCCGTCCCGGCATCCTCCATAAATTTCCATAAATCTGGCGGCGCCTGTCATTCTGTCTTGCCGGGGTGCTCCGCACTCACTCTTAGGTTGTCTCTAAGCGCATCTCCTCCCCACCCCACCCACTGATACGCACAAAGGCGTGGAGGTCTTTGGTATTTCCAGTGTTCCTGAGTATGTGCATAACATTTCGTAGTAGGGGAAGTCCGTGCAAGAGCATGCACTTAACTTTCTAAAGGCTTCCCCTTTTCTCCTTTAAGTCCAACAGCTAAAATATTTATGTGGTTGTTTAGCCTGAATAATTGTCTATGATTCGTCCATGTTTCAACTCGATGTCTCTGAAAGAAGCTCGCCACGAGCCCATCAAAAATAAAAAGTCACGTGCGTACTCTTGCCGGAGTGGGTCGGTAAGAGTACGCAAGAGAGGAGGCTGGAGTACGCATTGATGCCCCGCTGTGCCTTAGGTGCAAGGGCCATGTCGCGAAGTTTTTTTTGTCGTCAAACTAGGCGATTGAATGATTTTATATCGTTCGGAATATACAAGAACTATGTTGCAACGTTTGGTTTTCCAAATATGAACTACAAACTCTGTTCCGAGCGAAAATTAAATTTTCCTATCTCTTAAGCATGCGCACTCTTGCCCAATGGTCTACTGCGTACTCTTGCCGGACATGCTCACTTGGGAAGAAAGTCTTCATAAACATGTTGGCAGGCGTTTTAGCGTGAGCTCCGGTCCTAGAGCACACTCCTAGCTCAGCTCTCTTACTGATGGCAGACCGTAATGCAATAGTTTTGATAATAGAACCATGGTCTACAAAGTTTACCCAGTTAAGAAATATTACTTCAAGGGTGCCCAGAAATTTATTTTGTTCTGTACTCCCGCAGAAAGAACAGGAGCAGGCTGAATTTTGGTGTGCAGCCTGGACACTGACCTTGCTTTTTTATACCAGGGTACCCACCATCTCAGTGGTTGCTCAGTAACCAAAACAGCTGCTGCGTACTCTTATCTCTTGCGTACTCTTACCCGCCCTTACCCTATGTATACAGACAATAGCTGTCTACTTACGATATATTTTATGGGTACATATTTTTACTACACACCTAATGTGTTGCAGTGTATTTTGCTACTGTCACCAAACAGCATATGGCCGTAGTTTGTGTGTTCTTACCCTCCTGCTCGAGGAAAATTCAGATCCGTGACATGCATTACCTAGTGTGTGTATTGGAGTTTATAGGGCGCTTTCGGCATCTAGGCTATATCACGCCCTGCATTACCAAGCATTAATGTGTTACCTAATGACCGAATGTGATACCTACCTTTCAGTGGCTGCACTTTCCGGCCCGCTGCAAGCTTGGTTTTGGCGATCCGTGAACTTTGATATATTTGATATTTCCTAATGTCTGTGAATTTCGGCTTCCTGCAATACGGCCGTTGCTTCTGCAGTGGTTGACTGAATGGCGGGGATCAGGCGAGTACCAGTGGCGCCGGTGGGGCCCTCGAGCGGGTGTTCACAGCACTTCGCCTCCACTCCGGCCTTCGGCCCAGCCCCCTCGACTTTTTACCTGACGGGGATTGTTACACGTTTATAGAATATCAAAATAGGGATCGCTAAATGATAGAGCGTACTGGCATACCTCAGGTATGACACTATCTATTCCAGAACCCACCCTTTCCAGACAACTAACTTGCACGTAGAGCGTATGTCGACCCCATTTGTCCCTGTGGGGCCCTGCATGGAAGCCGACGCCACTGCCGCTTGCGTTTAGACCCATAGGGAGGGGATTGTAAATGAGTAGATTAGTGTGCTTAGTAAAATAAGTGCAGTCACGGAGTGCCAGTCCTTCGGAAATTGTAAGTTCTGAGAGAAACGAATTGGGAAACTTTTTTGCTACATTTTATCCTACTGACGGCTTAATACTAATCCCATAAAGCTACCATGTTCCACGAGGTCCGCTATACAATACAGCGCGTACTAAAACTGATTGATACACCATAGATAGGGGCGGCTCCAGGCGGTCAGTTTGGGGGAGGGGGCAATCCCATGTAAGCCTCGGAACGAAAAAGCTTAGCGGCACATCTGGCTGCTGGTGGGATTGAACTAGTGCCGTGGATTAAACGAGTGCTGCGGATTTTATCAATCTCTCCGCAACGATTGTTCGAAAAACAAAAAAAAGTATGGTTTGTCCTCCTCTTCAGGTATAATTACTTTCACGTTCACAGAGGTCTTACCCTCCAAACGAATAAAAACGCTTGAAATGTTTTTTTTCCGAAGATCAATTATGAAATACTAGCTTGCTTTGGGGGAGGGGGCAAAAGGGGTTTGACCCCTCTGTTTCCCTTTGCCGAGGGAGGCGCATTGGCGGATCGCCCCCTCCCCCTGGATCCATCTCTGACCATAAAACTATAAAAATGAGTAATGTGTGCTAATGAATTTAGCTGGCGTCTGGGACTCTTCGATTAGGTACTCTTGTTGATTGAGCACGGAGTCATACAACATATACCCGTTATTAACACATATCATGCTGCTAAAATCATAAAATACCTTGATCGATATTTACCGCTTAATTTTTGCCTGTCATTATAAATATAATTGTTACTTATGCATTTGCAAATGCCCAGTTTTACTGACTTACCCCGGTGGTGGATGTTTACGAAACCCAAATTTGGCCAAAGTATCCGAGCTGTGCATTTTCCACTGAGTTGGGTTTGTTCCATCTGCTTTCTTGATATCTTCCCAAGGGAGGAAAAAGAACTGATAAGCTGGAGTTGGCCGCTTCCGGCGGACAGACGGGACTTGTTGTTTACGATATCAGTTATGGCCGTAGCTTTATGAGTTTGCCAAAGTCCGTTGAAGTCTGTGTAAGTTTGCGGCTGAGCTAACGACTGTCGGCTGAGTTGGGATGTGTCTGCGGGGTCTGGGCGGCTGGAGAGCACCGCTCTTACGAATGGTGTAATTAGAAACGATGACCCCTACTCTTGTGCTGCTCCATCAGAGTGAGATTTGGGCCGGATTCAACTGTGGACGACATGGGGCGGTAAATCGACTGATGGCCGACTTTGTCGCCTGGCTGCATTTCCAATCTGGTGATGCCTCATTACGTCTGAATGTTGGAGTGCTGCTTTTACTATTAGTTATGTAATCATTGTGTGATAACGGAGTTTTAATAACCACACACGGACTGCTCAGATTACATGGTGTCACTAACTTGCACATGGCTGGTAAAGGATTGCGGGACCAGATGTTGCCTCATTCAGGGAACACATCGGGACCCCTAAAATCCTAAATCCGCGACACGAAGCGTTGCCTCCGGCAACAAAGTGCGTGACCAGTCACTATATAACTTCTTGCTGACAATAATATTTCACTTCTAGAACCAAATATTCGTTGGTTTATGGCTCCTTGTTATCTTCCTCACGTATTTGGGATGATAATGTCCTTTTTCAAATTTGACTGAAATCGGGAGAATTTTATGCAAAGTGGGGGGGGGGCTCTGCCTTTCCCCTGTTCCGACGCATATGACTGCCATATGTACCTGTTACTAGAAGTTACCTCTCCCCCGGCGACTGGATATCTCTTTTCGATAAACGGGATCTCGGATGGGCTAACTCCGATGCCGTTAAATGTACAACCCCTATGTGAGACCCAAAATCCAGCGCATGTCTCCCATCATGGACTATGACAGAACAACATGATTTGAACCAGCTTTGTCGTTCTTTCTCTTTTTGTTCTCATTATCCAAATGTTTAATTTGTTTCTTGCTTATCTTCCTCGGATACATTCTTGTAAATACAACATGTTCAGCTCATAACACGCCTACAAATATCTCAATCTCACAGTACTCTTGAATGAAATAATAATAATAATTATTGGGGCTTATCGACGCACCAACTGCCAGGGTCATATGGCGTCGCCAACTCTCTCCCTGTTGGAAGGGTTGTTCGGGAGCCAGCTTGCTCCTTGTTCAGGGAAGCCGCCGGGCCTTGAACCCGGGTCGGCTGCGTGGAAGCCAGCTACGCTGACCACTCCACTACCGCGCCCCCTCTCTTGAATGAAAGCTCGAATAACATTGTGTTTTTGTAAGTATTATGCTGAGACCTCCACAGCCTGCTTATCTGATCTGGGGACACCTTCGAGTTAAGATCTGGAGATGGCAGACTGAATTGGCTGGGGTCACGACTTTTGAGCCTGTCAACATTTTCCGCAGATAAGTTGGAGCGTACCCGTCATCAGATGTTCGTCGTGTCTGGTGTTGCTTTTTGCAGGCTTGTTTTTGGAGGGACCAGTTGGCCGACAACGTTATGTTGTTAATCGCCATAAAAACCACCCAGTCTGCTGGTCTTACGGCGGACGTAGTGATGGACAGGTTCCCACGAGATAGTGTTCCGACGGCGTACGGGACAGTATGGTGCATTGGGGGTCGGGGCTGCCAGAGTGTGTCTGCTGACCAGCACAAGACAGGGTCATACCAGTGACAAGTCTGAAACCTACTCACAAACTCACATTATTTGTTTGTATTCGTTTGTTAGAACCTGCCCTCATAATCTTCTTGAACTATTTTACTATTTTATGTTTCCTAAACGTCATGCTTTCCATCAAATGATACATTATCGTATCATTCCCTTCTTTGTAGATAAGTGTGTTGTCCTACTTTTTGTTTAACCTCAATTTCTTACGTCAGGGATCCTCACCCATCAACTTTCAGCGATGGTTTGATTGCGCTATAGAAACACAAGCTCCATTGCCTGTCTTATCCAATCACAAAAAGCCTGACGACTTCGCTGCAACGATTCGATCAAGCGTGCCGCACAAGTTAGCAAACGCAACCCAATATTCGCCGGGAATACTCTGCTGCGCGAATTCCTGGAAGTTGTGAACAGTTGTGAGAGGACAGGCGCCGCCCTTCACGTCGGAAAGTAAAAGCGCCAGCTCTTACGTCTCCACAGAGCCTTGACAGCAACACAGATTTTTTTCGATAGCAATGTTATGAAATCAGGCAGGATATGTGGGTGTGGTCAACAGATGCTGTTTTGCTACCATAATGTACGGCGAAATAGCCAAGCCATAGCCATGTCACGAAATTGACATGAAAGAACACTATTCTATGCTGAACGTTTTATATATGCTGCAGGCAATGTGGTAAATTGGGCATTTTGCACATTGTCCAGGAAATGTGCAAAATGCGAAATCACCTGGCAATGTGCATGATTTCCAAGTTTGTTGGCAAAGTGCAAACTGCCCTGGTAATTTGAAAACTATCCGGACACCTGTTAATTTGGAGAAAAAAACGGGACAGTGTTAGGTAACTTTGTTTAAGTTTTCTCTTACTTTAAGAAGATAAAAACTGAAAGGCTATTGCTCGTCTAATATCATCATTCTCGGCGAAATAATTGTTCCGATGCATACGTCATTCAGTAAAGCATGCACTTAAACTGAAAAAGCTGCGCAGTCTACTTGTTTGCTGCACGAACAGTTGTTGTGTGGGTGTAGCAGTAGCAGATGAATATGAGGGTGGTGATGGCACCGTCTACCACGATGCAACTGCAAACATCCTCTAAGTATTACCATAAGTTAACATCTCTTGGTTGTGACATTGCCGGTCATTTTGCACAACAGTGTATGATAATGTGTATATTGCCCCGCATTTTATGCAATGCTCAGCAAGATTGGGAAGTTTGAATTTTTGGGGCATTTTGAAAATTCCAAACCTTTTGCGTAGTGCCTAGGTTGTTGAGGATCCTGCATTTTGCCTAGGCTTACCTTTGCAATGTGTAAAACACCTAGTTTACACATTTTCCGTAACATATACATACCCTAGGGAACATTGATAGTTCAGAGCCCCTTTTAAACCCGAATGCCTGAATGCCTGTTGCCTATACTGACCTAGGCGATGTTATCCTATGCTTAACACTATTAATGTAGGGTATGGGCACACGTCCCCCTCTGCTGGTGAGTTTCTCATACTGTGCCGTTTGTATGTTCCTGGATTTTCCTTACTATAGATTCTGCATACCTTGGCGTTGGAACGAAAAAGAGTGACATCTCTATCTTTCACTACTTCTGGTACCAAATCCATTGGGTTCGAAGGCTAGGTGAGGATTTTTTTACATTGCATGATCATTAAAAGTGTCACGTTCCGATTTATTTCCAAGGGCGTTTCTAGGAATGTAATTATTGTGGGGACGGGGGTAATGTTCCCATCCTAAATAAAAAACTGCTCTTCTAGCTTTCCCATTGGTACTCTTTGAATTATTGAAATATGCCACTTGGAGCTCTCGCGATGCCCGTCCGTTCCTCGGCCCCCAGTACAGATTTGAACAGAAAAATACACGGGGTCTCTGGATGTAATCACCAACCATGAGTACACCGACTGCGCGTGCCCACCCACCATGAGAGGCCCAGCTCACACACACAGCGGTGTAGACACGCCATTATTTTCGTCCAATCTCTTGTTCACGTGACCATGCAAGATCGAATCAGTGGCGTGTTTTCGCCGCTGCCTTGTATGCTGCTGGGGCGGCGGGAGGAGGGGGAGGGGAGGTGCCCCTGGCAGTGGTGGCGGCCACGCTCATCTCCGGCCGGCTGTGATCAATAGCGTCAGTACTGGTGCCGCGTGCGACGCCGGCCCTCTGTCGGAGTCGGAGGACAGGAAGTTATGCATTGCTGCTCAGACTCTCGGCGGCGGAGAGGTTGTGGGACGACTTGCAGTGTCCGTTACGAGCCGGCGGTGATGTGTGGCATGCATATTTTAGAAGTCAGAATAGTTTCCAGGGCTCTAGTGCGGAACTTATTTGGTTAGGGAATAGGTATGCTACCCAACACACCTAGTAGGGTTATAATTATCCATACCAGCGCCGACTACGAATACTTTAAGCTGTCCCCATTAAACGGAAGTTTTCAGCCCTTAATTAATACCCAGCGAGACACGTCGGGACATTCACCGTCTATGACAACAGCTCCAATGGTGGTGGTTAAGCAGAGGAATCTGAAGAAGAAACCAACATTGTCGGATTATTAGCGGACCAATCTTAACCCATTTCCGCCCAGCGGGTCATTTTTGTCCTCTGACTTTGACAGACTGCAGAATCGGTACCAGTTGGGTGATGTTCATGTTTATGATATGGTTGCGTGTTTTAGAAGTGGACAAGCCGAAAAATGCACCCGTAAATTCCTAAAACTACACAGAACGATTTCGGCGGAGCTTATTTTGGCGGGGTTTTGGCCGTCCTTAAGTAGGTTCACAAATTTTGTTTCTGGTGGTAACATATGGAAAGCCGAAAACAGTTTGCATGCTTGGCATTAAGTCGAGAGCAGGAGGAGTCAGATCGTGAAGAAATAGTAAGATTTACTTGAAAGGTTTTGCCATGAGAGACTGTCAAATATGAAGCGGACAAAAATGACCCACTGGGCGTTGCGCACACATGCGTTGCGCACATGCTGAAAACGAGGGAAGTGGTTTCAGGGTTGCCAGTTTAGAGAGTTTTTCCTTGGGTCCAAATATTTTTTAGAGGAGTATCGTTACGTCGAGAGACTTTGAAGTCCATGTAATGCCTCCCAACGATTTTGGGACCTGCTTCATTTTTGGAATGAGAATCAAATGTTTTGAAAGAGAACATGCAAGATGGTCCCGAGGTTTTGTGAAGGCTTCATCAAAAATAATTTTTGGGGGTTTTTAAGACTTATCGAAATGTTAGCTATGACTAAACTGTTAAACTAACAGAATCTTGTTGTTTATGTTGATGGTTTGTGTGTGGTGAATACCTTCGGCTTCTAAATCAACCCTTCATTGTGGGAGTTGCTTGTTCGGATGTTGGGGTCGGGGTCTCCGTGACAAGTCCCTTGATGACTTAACATTTGGCAGGGCAACCCCCAGGTTTCGAGAATATCTCCGAAACGGCTCATAGAACTTAAACTGCTACTTCCAAAACAGACAGGCAGGTTTGAAATTCAGGATTATATATTACCAGGGCGGAGCAGCGGGTTTTGGGAGGTTCATCCACAAACCAAGTATTATCGTATGCGATGGGTTTTGTAAAGGAAGCCGTCTCTGCGATCCTGAACCAGTTAAGGTTTATTATATCATTTTTTATGTGAGATGATAGTGCATTCACAATTGTCACTATTTGTATTCGCAGGGCGTACAGCAGTTCAAAATGGGGGAATGTTATCAAGAAGACAAACGTTAGTAAGGAAAGACTGCTTACAGCGGTGGCAGGGCAATACAATGGGTATAGAAAATTCAAAAACTATAACCCAATTCAGATTACCAGAGCGTGTCCAGTCACTACACATTTCAAAATGTATATTCCCAGCCAGTATCACCGCCGCACTCAATATCGTTGATATTAAAATGTGTTCCAATCACCCCCACCCCCACGACGAGTCCTGATCCGCCTATGTCACCCCCTTCCCAGAGCCCAGGAGGTAAAATTATCAAAATTAAATTCAACTAGTCGAGGACTAATAACCAGCATACCATTCGCATATTGTTGGTATGTATTTTACCCCACTGTTTTACCTTACTGCATCCGCCCCTGATAGTTTTCACTTTTTTCTCATTTATTTATGTGTCAAAGATGCCAAGCAGTATATACGGCTTCAATCCGCGTAACAAAAACTTTTAGGTTTATATATTCCCCTCAAGTCCTGGTCCTGGAACGCCAGAATTTCAATTTTGCGTAACCGAGTATATAAAATTTGGGTCAATTATTTGTAAGTCTGAACTAGTTTTGGAAAATCGTACAACAGAGACAAGGGTTAGAAAATCAAAAAATACACAAAAATGATATTTCACGACCTCCCTAAAAATAAAAATTTAAATTTTCTTTTTCAAAATAAAGTTCAGCAGCAGAGGAATCATGGCACTTAATTTCAAAATCGGCCGGTTAGATTACGAGATCTTAGGGGCCATATTGCCCCCTGCCGGAAATAGGGGGCCGGGAGCCTGACGGAAATAGGTTAAGTGAGAGCCCGACTCCATCAGTCATACTGGGAACAACTTCGACAAATGTATACAAAAAGAAAGTGGGGAGAGGCCCCCTGCTCCCCCCTCTGTTCTGATGCGCACGGATATCCGATCCCATCCGATACACGGATCGGATCGGCCAAAGAACAAGAATCGACTGGGGTCTGGATGGGGATTTAGTCGCACTTTCTTATATAAGTTCCATTTGTAGTGATAATCGTGGTGTGGAAATGGATTGACCTGGATTTGCCTTGGACATATCGGATGTAGACTGGATTAGATAGGAATTTTGCTGGTCATAGCACGCTTTAGTCAGTCATTGCTTTTCCTTGCTCAACGAGTTCTTAAAACGCATAGCTATTTTTACCTACAGGGTCTTTGTGAATTACTGCCAATTCTAATTTGCCAATGAAGCGAAAATTATCAAGCCTTGTGCTGGAACTATCTGTCTGTCCGCTCCTGATAAATGCTGGCCATTTATTGCCGAAGATAAATGTCGGCCAATTGTGTTTTACCGTTCGCCATTCGTTCTTAAATGTTCAACTCGGCTTTAATATGACCGAGTAAAATTCCCCCGTAATAATAATTGTTGGGGTTTAACGACGCACCAACTGCCAGGGTCATATGGCGTCGCCAACTCTCACCCTGTTGGAAGGGATTTTGGGGATCAGATCGACTTATTCAGAGGCTCCGCCGGGACTTGAACCCGGGACCGGTGGCTTAGAAGACAAGGGTGCTATCCACTAAGCCACCTCATCCTCAAAATTCCCCCGTCGCCCATGGAATCAACACGGTATGAAGTAGTTTTTGGCAAACTGTCCTTTTGATAGACATGATCGTGGACATTGCAGTGGGGGGGGGGGGCGGAAGTGTGGTGAGCATTCCCAAAATTCATTTAATTTCCAATAATGGTTATCATTATACCCATGTTTGTTCCAAAAGATGGACCTTTTTACAAAAATCAACTGGCCGTCATAAAATAAAGTAGGTCGTTTCTTGTATGGTTTATCTTCACTCTTTATGAAGTTTTGGAGAGCTTGAATTGAATTCCGGAAATTCAGTACCCATTCCTACATCTGTGACTGATTAGCTACGCTTTGTATATTGTGTTGTGCCATCATGCTACATTTCCTAGGAGCGACAGCGTTGGCAATTTGAGTTCTTGCTGGTGAAAGGCTTCACCATTTTTCCTCCCCCTGCTTACCGGCTGCTGCTGCCACACGACCTCGATCGTCTGCAGGGGTGGTTCGTCAGAAGGCCTCTTATTCTAAATCTCATAAATTGTAAATTTGTTCTCGACGACGCTCAGACGCGCGCCTGTCCAGATACAGTGCCGTATCGACAACGTTGGTATCGGATCTGTGGACCAAATTCGTTCAAATTCACTCAAAATTTGTTTGTTCGTTCGTCCGTTCGTTCGTTCGTTCGTTCGTTCGTTCGTTCGTTCGTTTGTTCGTTCAAAATTCGTTCAAATTCGTTCAAATTCACTGCGTCGGGGACTGAACTCACGTTTTCGGCCAACATCTCCGGCATTGTTAGTCGGAGAAACCCTACACGAGTCCTTGTGATTCGCACATTTCATACTCATTAAGATATTACCAAATTCCGCCTACGTCTCATCTGATGGTATACCACGCCAAAATTACGTATTGCTTAGAATACAACAGCGTTATCTGGTCAGGTGCTGCCAATTCCCACACAGTGCAAGTTAATCGAGCGAAACACACATTTCTCCATGGCTAAATCCTCATGTTACCAGACATTACGTTTACCTTTCTTACGAATCACGTTCGAACCATTGTGGTGTCATCTCGCTCGTTGATTGTAGCACGACTTGCTATTTTTGAAAATCCAACCCTCGAATATATTAGGTCATCAGAGTTGCTAAAATATTCCAATTGCATGTGCCATCCCAATCAACTCGCACGCTGCTTCTTTTCGCTGAGCACCGTGGCCGTGTCAGTATACTCCGTGGTAGCTTCTCTCTGCTCTCCTCTGTGGTTTACCATTTACCTCATTTACCAAGGGAGATAAATTTGTTTCTGCGCCAAGGAAATAATGCAGACTTCTTTGATGAATATTTTAACGCTTAAAGGAGACATGTACCCACTAACATATATTTGCACTGTCTAGCTTTTGGTACCTTCACTTCGCATCGGCTTTATCATCAGCGGCATTTAAGTCGTCACTTCTATGTTTCCGTTTTTACCGTTTTTTTTACACTTGTGCGGCTCACCTGTGTATATAGTCGTACTCTGATCTACAATGAACTCGCCTGTTAGTGGAATGGTGTTCCGTCGGCTATTTATTGCAACAAAAAAAGCAAATAATGTTTTCTAGCCTTGCCATATCTACGTCATGTTGAATATTCATCAGTTAATGATATGATTCAAAATGTCAAAATCAATTTAGACCAGACAACTGCGTTAAGTACAGGACTTTACATTTTCGTTCTCATCATAGTTGATATCATTAAAAGGTCCTCTACAAAAAAAACTGCTAAACATATATACCGCCATGAGTGACGGAATCCAGAGTATCGTTATGTGGGTCAGATTTGATGCAATTCTCTGTAAGGCTATCAATTAGTGTAGTTATTTTAGAAATCCATGAGAGTACCAATCAGCTGTCAATCACCAACGCTTTAGAGCTTAAAAACAGCCAGAACTCACAATGGATCGATTGATGATGCGCTCTGACGGTTCTCCGAGTTGCGCTGCCCTATCTTTTGTCGCAACTCTGGCCCACCAATCACAGTAAATCGTGCTCGAACCCGTGCGTCCAAGCCACAATCTCTTGTTCTTTATTTCCTTGTAGTGAAGTGTCTGGCCTCAGGCCATTAATCAGCCGCTCAATAGTTTGGTTTCACAAGCTTCCAGGATTTATGGTCTTGATTCTGTTGTAATAATATTCGAAAAGTACATTCTGATGGGTGTTGTTTTAGCCAGGCCTTGGCACAGTGGGGGGGGGTTCTGTCTTTTTAGCATATGTCTTAGTCTTCGTCTATAGTCTTTAGTCTTTAGTCTAATGCCTTTCAGTCTTTCAGTCTTCAGTCTAATGCCAGTCTATAGTCTTTAGTCTATAGTCTATAGTCTTCGTCTATAGTCTTTGTCTTAGTCTTCACGTATAAATAAAGAAAACTTTTAGTACCTTTCCAAAAATGATAGATTCGTACTTTAAAGACGACCAGTCAAAAATTTTCCATTTTTGTTACGTCATAGTGACGTCATTTATTTGAGTCTCTTGACAAATTGTTTTATCGTTGTACCCATTTTTGCGCTGTAAAAGTAAAAGTCTTTGAACGTTTTTATACAGACATATCGTCTGATGAGTTGCCTCCATGTTGATGTTGATTTTTATGAAGTCATTAGCAATACTTGATGTATAATGTCATCTTAATTTTTTAGTTATAAAAATATATATTTTCATATCAAACTTATATCGTGACGAATGTATTGGTCAGATGCCGTGAACTAAACCACACGATCGAAATGCGAAATAAAAACTATATATATATATATATATATATATATATATATATATATATATATATATATATATATCTCTCTCTCTCTCTCTCTCTCTCTCTCTCTCTCTCTCTCTCTGGAAATGTGTTTTTGGAAACTGCATGCGTGTTACACGCCTATAGAGTAACGTCATAAATAGTTGTTTGCATATGATCTCTAATTTGTCAGATTTGATGACGTCATAATGGTGTCATTGAAACTGTAAAATACTCATTAGTTTATGTCATGCAGTTATACTCTTGGTTCGTGCCTTCATTGGAAATCATATTTTAACCACATTTAGGGAATTAAGCATTAATTGGTAAACATTATTGTAGAAATGTCCATGAAATATGCTTTTAAAAACCAAATGTATGCATTTGCATGTCAATTGCTTCTCATCCCAGGTCATTAAAAGCAGAATCCAGCCTCGAGTGTTTGAACAGGTTTGTATAAGCTAAGTTTATCACAGTTCCATCATGGAATAGAGATATCTATTCCATGGTTCCATATGTTTACTTGGCTTATGAAGTGGTTAAAAATGTTTTTAAAAGACTAAAAATGGTTTTTGAGTCGTTTTGAACGGGGCTGTCGATGACAGCTTAGATGGGAAAAATAGGCTGGGTAGTTCTCAAGTTAAGAGGGCGGGGGGAGGCCTGCCCCCTCTGACTGGTACGTTGCAGTTCAAACCTTTTCTGGGACGGGTTAAGCCAACAGTTCCCTGCCTCGTGAGGTTGTGACAACTGTTAAACAGCCAGATGATAACATAAGCCCACTGTTAAATACTGATACCCATCTATAGAAACAATAATGATTATTGCTCATCAATGCATGAATTGCTTACCAGTGTGTTACGCTCACCTACCATTGAACCTGAAGCACTGTTAACATCCCGCTTGATGACTCCTTGACACCAAATGGGGTCACGACCCCACCGTTTAGAAGCCACTGCTCTAAGCAGACGCTCGATGCAACATTTTACTCTGCGACAAAACTATAACTGTGGGATTTCAAATGAGATGAATTGATAGGGATGTACAATTGCATATTTGCCAATTGTCCGTGACCCATTATTTCACGCGTGGTTTCTGGGCAGATACACTCCTTGCGAACAGTAATGCTGGTAGCGGAAGCTCGAAATTCCGCTGTAGGCTATGCACTTTCCGGCGTAGTGGCGTGGTGCTGCCTTACTCGAAAGCTGCTTCCTCTTATAATCAGTTCATTAGCCTTCATGGTCCTGTTGGACCACTGTGAAATCTTTGTCCTGTTATGCTCAGGGGCAAATGCAGGGAGGCGAAAAAAGACATTTCGTCCCCACACAGTACCCCATTTTCACTCATTTTCTTAAAAAAATATTTTCCACGATTTTGGGACCTGTTACCACCGCCCCTCCCTCCCATGGGAACGATCCCGGGCTGTTTCCCTCTCTCTATTTGCCTGACGCAGCACTCGCTTCGTTAGAGGGAATGTGGCACCTTAGTAGAATCCTGGAATTTAGTGTAAGTAGGTGTACTTTTAGCCGAAAATAATGAAACCACTCATTATTTCTCTGAAAAATGTACAATAAGCTCAATATTTTGATTTTTGAAATACTCCTCTAGAAAAATAAATCAATATCTGCCTGTGGATGATGTCATGATCTGGCAACCACTACCATACTCGAAACGCTTCAAGGGCTTCGATTGGCTGATGCTCATCGTGACGTCAGCATATTTCGTCACACCAGCAGCTCACAACGATGGCCGCCTGGCGAGAAGTACATGAGAGGTACATTTCGGGTAGGTTTTAGTTTTTTTCTACGGAAATATCGAGTTCCAAGACAAATTATATACAGAGTACCGGGTTTTCCGACTTGCTTTACAACTTGGCTATCTCAGTTAAAATCACGTTATAAAGGTGCCACATTCCCTTTAATACCAATAGTATCACATACCAGTCAGTAGTGGAATATTCCAAGGACCCGGAAGCGGAGATCAACAATACTTTTAAGACTGTACTACTTTCCTCCTCCACTTTGGTACCCGAACCGGTTGATTGTCTTCAGAAGTAATATATGTTGGCCTCCATTAAAGGGTTTGAGCTCCCCAAATGGCCTCATCCCATTAAACCTTAGACACACCGCCGATTCTGTCTCCTTCGCTCTCGGGCCTACGCAAAAATGGCGGTTAACGCTTGTTTATTTGTAAGCTTTTGAAGGTAGGACGCCCCCGCCTAAGTTGTCTTTGGCACACTTGTTATATATTTGCAAAGTCTGCGGAATATGCAGTTGCAACATCAGCAGTTGCCAGCTTGCTGTTGTCTTAGGCAAAGTGTTGCATAAGCCGGTAAGGGATCTCTAACACTTCCTTTCTGTGACCTTGTTAACTTCGTTTAGACAATATTCTCCTGAATGAGGAAGTAACGTCGTCTGCTCACTATTATATATGACAATGCATTTCATGTTGTGCACCTAAGTGATGCCGTCTGACTAACGCTGTCTGACGCTGTCATTCGGACAATCGTCTGTCTCGTTTGCACCCACGCCATTTCCTATACGGCGTCTTTATTGCTCTGCCACGGTATTCAAATTGTTACGTCTCCCTGGCGACTCCGAATAAGGCTGCGGACCCGAAGCAAATTACACGAGGTGTCTCCGGGGATAAGTCAACACAGAGAACAAACAATGTGACCAGGGGGGTATTTACCAGATAAACACGTCAGAATCCAGAAGTAGAATGGGGCTGTCACACAACACTCAGAGAGGTAGGTCAGACGTTCTATTTAACTGAACACTTATACAATGATCTACTATTTGGTGTGTGTTAAAGAACCTCTGGATTTCTGACTCTTGCTTTTGGAAATATACGAAATGAGATTGAGAGCATACACGAGTTGTTATGATTATTCTTCGTGAAAGGAAATGTTGGTGTTGTTCTTATTCTTGCAGGGGGTGTTGATTCCTGTTCACATTCGCGATTTGTAGCAATGTTTTGCCACTCGTTTATCATCCTAGTAATTTGTGATGGAAATTCCCTGCCGTATTTGACAAAAACAAGCCCACTATCGACGGCGTCAGGCCGAATGCGCCTTGGCGAGCAGAAAGCTCAGCAAAAAGCTGCGAATAAATCCGTAACAAAGCCGAAGTGCCGGCCAATTACCTGCAGTGCGGCGTTAGCAAGAAAATGTCTGTTTAACGGATGTTTGCGCCTGTGTTTGGACGACGTGCGTGCTTCACAAGTACACTGTTTTGCTGCTGTTTGTCTACCAGACGTTGGCCTGACCGACAGAGGCAATTTGGGGGGATTTGTATCGTTCAATGTTACTGCGTGGCTGGGCAGCCTAGTCGCTGCCTTTACCTTAGCCCGTACATGCCCATTGCTCTGTGGAAGTGCCACCCCTCGCTTGTTGTTGCCGTGTTTTTGGAGCCGACGGCTGGATCGGGGCAGTGTCCGCTTAATGTCAGGAGCAGGGATGTTGTGTAGCTGGCTTTCCGAGCGGGACGGCTGACTGCGTTGTCACACCGGTCTCACCCGGTGGCGCTGTCGTCCGGCCGTCTGCGGTCTGGGAAGACTCCGAATGAGCGCCGGCGCCCCTGAGGTGGCCGCCACCTCGTGCCGGCTAACCAGACTTCAGAGCTTCCCCCTCCGCGGCGGCGCGGAGGGGGAACAAGCAGTACCGTTTCCGAGCCAAGATCTCGCCGGTAGCAAATACAGTCCCGGCGAAAAATAAGGCTTTATCCAGTGGGGATGACGATTGGATTTTAGGGTTTGAAATAATCGAAATATAAATGTATGTATGCATATGGGCCAATGTATATCCTAACTGGGATCTAAGTTACTGACTGGATTGCTTTAGCATACCTAATAAATGCACCTGCCCACGAAAAACATCGGTGGGACTAATAGAAATAGACGGTTGTATTTATTTGAAATAATGGACCGATGCCAGGGGTAATTGTTATCAAGAATGACGTCTCATCCCGGGTATGAACTGCATTGGCGCTGCCTGAAGACGCGGGTTGACAGATAACTAAATGTTGGAAAACTGATTCGGACGTCGGCAGTGGAGGAATATCGTGATAGTGTAAGTGCTGATAAGGGCCATACAGCCCTCACGCTTCAGCGCTAGTATGTATGCATGTCACACATGCTCAAGCTTTGTTTTGAATGAGGGTGGAACATTATAACAGCAACATACGCGTAGCAGCCGAATTATCATCGTAACGTTCTTAGCGGGACTCTGCTCGGAACTGTACCGGCGGCCGGTGCGCACCAGTGCGGAGGCGCCTTTGAAACTCGCTGGCTGGAATGGATAGCTGGAAGGCAAACAAGTGTTCTGCGCGATACAGCGGCCAATAGCACCAGCCCGGCAACAGCCGACATAACTTAAGCGAGCCCGGACCTACGGTAGCGATTGCGGCTTCCAGCTCTTGTTTATAGGGCTGCTCTGTTTTTCGCTCTGTCTCGGGCTTATGTTTATCGATGTGAAAGCCCGGTCTATCTGCCCCGAAGTGTGACGGTATTCAGGCTGGCCTTGAACTCCGGCTGTTTTTCTGATATCAAACATGGTGCAATGTGTAACCACATTCAGATCAGGTATGCCAATCCAATCAGTAGGATTTTCTGAACCGTTATTTGAACAGGCTTGGTTTAACCCAATTCAGCCCATTTCTGATTTAGTTTCGCTAGATTCATTTCGATTCCTGACAGATCTTGTGTGGGTACGATGTTTTGTCCCCATGGCACGACTTGCTGCATGCTCGAAACCGCCCTACTCCGTCCTTTTTTCTTGCAATCACGCCGTCTGATACTAAGTATGTAGAGATATTTTCAACCGCTAAAACCTGTACCAGTCACCCGGGCTAAGCTATATTCAAACAGCGCTTATTGTGGTTGTGCCCTATTTGATGCTGGTGAACCCTTGCCAGGGCTTCAAAATGCAGAACCTGCCGAGGTTATAGTGTCCAAAGCTCTCACCTTGTTAGCAGGGTCTTAGGGGACCAGATAACACTTATTTATGAAAACTGAAACGGATGGTGACATCGATATACAATTGCATTGGGTATTGTCTAAACGATGAAACAGTTATCATCATAATAACAGTTACATCTTCTGTGGTTTTAATAATTCATAAGATGGTGAAAATTAGCATAATCTTGCAACTATTTATGGTTTTGACTAAGTTTAACCAGCCGGATTCAAACTTAGTCTTTTTGAAAACATCGTCGGATCATGTATCGAATGCGAAACTGCGTGCCTTACTTTTGGTTGTTAAATGTATTGAAAACAATACATAATTGGCAGATTGTGATCATCCTCACCATGTTAACCATTATCATGACTTCGATGCCATGTCTGCTCCGTCATCAAAATATTTCGTTGTTTTATGCGTTTCTTTTTTCTTCCAATTGCTGCGTTCAGAGTTTATGTTATTGGGGCAATGATAACTTTTGCCGCTAACTATGGATGTGTTAAGACCCGCCAACTTTTAAAGTGTTGAGGCGGGTGAACATGACACATGTGTAACTTCTCTGCTGCGGTAGGTAATGGATTCTGGGGAATTTAATTCCACCATCAATAGCGTTAGCGCCTCTCAGTTTCAAATGCAACAGCAAATACATCAACTGAGCTTGGAAGTCAGAACAGTTTAGACTGCCTGCACACGCAAATCTGCAGAATCCTGTTCGGGTACAAAGTTATGCTTAGGTATAGAAAATGTGTCCATACCTAGTGAGTCCGTCCATACCTCTGCGTGAAGACTCATTCACGGTGATTCTACATAGGACTTCGCCTTGCACGGTCCAGTCCCTTCACTTGCAGGTAATGTGATCAGCTGATTGATGAAATCACTGCGCACAAAGCAAACCAGCGTGCTCGACTCTAAGTCTCTCTAAATCTCACTCATACTACTGGAGGATCTACAAAGGGACAGGTGCCTTTCCCTGCTCCTAATTCAGTAGTAGGTACCTCTTCATCGCGTTTCACTGTTTGTTTTTTGTTGCACCCTTCATGGGATTTAGAGTGACATAGCCAGGGAATAGAGCGTTGCTGGAACCCCCTAGCTTATAATTTTATTTCTGCTGTGGCTCAGCGTTAGCGGAGAAGCATGATGAGTGGGATCCGGTCCCACCAGCCCCCAGTGGGAACTTCTCCACTTTTAGCCTGAATTTGTTCCTGACGACAGAATCCACGAGTGAATTATATTAATTTGGCTGGGAATCAGTTGACTGGTGATAAAATGACAACATTTCACACTGTATTCAAATTTGGACTTAACACGCACAGAGGAGGGGGCCCTAAAGTGCCCCCAAAATCAATTTCCAAATCAGCCCTAATAACTAAAACGGGTCTCAATTAATGCAACAATAACTTGTTCCAATGCATGACTATCGTTTCTCATTCCATAGGCTGACACTGAAATCTACGTTCCAATTAACAAGCGCAGTGGAGAGGGGTCTGGTGTCAACGCACAGTTGAGGGGCCCTGAAGTGCCCGCTGAGGTCTCGGAGACCAAGATGGTTAGAAAAACGCCCGTTGGGGTGTGCGTGGCGCCAATAGTGATCAACATTATGACCAAGTTTTATTGACCTTTGAATATCTTCAAGATCAAACGAGGTCGATAAGATCAAATATGGGGCCTCCTAGGGGACCTATTGGAAAATGCCGTGATTATGTGAAAATAGCCGGCAATACACCAAAAACGGAATTAAGTCATATAGAAAAAGGTACTACATAATGTTTTCTGGAATTCTGAGGTAAAGGTCATTCAAGGTCAATGACCTATGACGTAACAATATGACATGCCATATTCACAATAATGTACAATTTAACTGACATTATAGCAGCATTTTGGCGGGAATATATTATTTGACCTTGAATGAGACCTCTGACCTTGAACTGTGACCATGACCTTGACTATTGCCTATTGAAAGACTACTGAAAGACCTCTGACCTTGCCGTAACTATGAAATCATAGCATAACCTTCATACTGAATAATGCCTTCTGACTGGAATACCGGGGTCAATGACCTTGACCTGTG
The DNA here is from genome assembly GCA_034440635.1 of Lepas anatifera. Taxonomy (NCBI): domain Eukaryota; kingdom Metazoa; phylum Arthropoda; class Thecostraca; family Lepadidae; genus Lepas; species Lepas anatifera. Next base: position 959,968 of record JAOTON010002065.1, on the reverse strand, counting down.
ACATTTGACCTTGACCTTTATGTGGGTTGACCTTGACGTATAACCTGATTATATGACGTTATGACGTCATCACTTGGTCTGCAGTGCAGGTGAACTGGCGCGACTGCGCGATTGCGACGGTCTCAAAAAGTAGGTCTGACTTTGAAAGCCTATAAGTCGAAAAATTACCAACCGATTTTCAAACTTCCTTCACCAATGGATGCTCTCATAAACTCTCAAATGCAGCCGAGTAACATTTTTCGGTAGATAACGGTTCTCTGGACAGCTTGGAAAAATATGTGGGGGCGCTTTAAGATCCGCCTCCACTGCATGTGTTAACATTTTATTATTATAATATTTATTTTTTCTGGAAGAACTACTAACGCCATCTCGGTAAAAGCCGACAGAGTATCACACAAGTTCACGTGGTGCCGCAGGTAAGCGTATTCAAGAGATTCAATGCGCAGAACCTGGTCGGGGACGGCATCCGGACCACGAGGTTGCCAATTTTCTGCGCGTAAAACCATCAGATGGAAACCAAAAATTATCAGATTCTGCCAAATTCTGTCGTAGGTGTCGATACACCCCTCCCCCTCCTCCCTCCATAGTCGCATCTTGGGGAAAGGGACGAGAAGTGACATTTTAAGGGGTGGCATCGAACTTTCAAGGGGCGACGAAGTTCAATCGAAGGGGGAGTGCTCCCACTTGCCCCCTGGATCCGCCTATGGTGACACTACCCACCTGCATCTGTAATTTTCGCTAAAAAGTCCATAACTCCACAACCTCATTGGCCTCTCTGTCATTGTGGCTGCATGGGCGCCGCGCCGGCCAGGTGCATTGCGGTAAAAATAGAAACGTTTCTTTAAGAATCGCTAAAAGTCGTAGGAAATTGTTTTGGGTTCGTACCCAGAATTGTCCACCGTGTCCTAATTTATACATTTCCGTGCGCCAATCGACGTCACTAGTAATTAAAACCTTACACATTTCTTGGAGGCCCGAAATTGAAAGTGGTTAGAGACAAGGTCTTGCATATTCTTATATAATTTTATTCCTTTGAAACTGTTTACTAATCCGACGGTTAGTTTGGACATAAAAGGGGTCAAGCTTTCTAAAAATACAGAATTTCATACACATTCAACCATATCGGACGTCCCACTTGCGTTTGTATCTTGCCGTAATTTTCTGGCATTGAAACAGGTAACACTGGATGTCCAACTTTCTCCGACTTTAGATACCTAAATTTTTCACCCACTTTTGGGAAAAGGAGACAAAACTAATCTTCACCATCGTAAAATTTGGACAATTTCCCACCAACTGAGAGCAAATTTTGTCCAAAAAACAAATTTTTAACTTTTGATTAAATTCAGGCTAATAGTGGAAAAGTTCCCACTGTGCAGCCGTGCACCGGTCCTACTTATCACCGAACAGCCGCCGACGGCCATCAGGCTCATGACGGGGGGGAGGTGCGAGGTTGGTGAGTTCAAAAGAAGTCCGCTCATGAAAAGCTGTGACTACAAAACTAGGGGTTGTTTGATATGCTTTACGCAAATGATAGCCCAGTTTATAGCCCATGAAGCTGCCATATTCTCTGCAATAGCCCTCGCATATGATCGTGTGCATGATGTGGAAGGGCTGTGAACGGGTCTTTTGCAGGAGTTCGATTATTCATCCTTTGCTCGGCCACGCAATGTGGACAGGTGAAGTCTTTTGTGGGTTTCTGTCTTGTCACAGTTCAGAAACACAATCCGGTGCAGGTTAAGTCAAAACGTGGTATGTCTCAGTACGGTCAGTGGTTAGCTGTAGTCTTTCAGATAGATAGAATGATATTTAAATTAGATAGCATGTTAGCATTAGATAAGGCCCTCGTCGTGTGGTCTCATTATTCTTTGTCCAGGTCATCTCCCTTTATAAACTGGGCTATCTAAAAGGAACGTATCTTCAAATTTGTGTTTCGTCAACATTCATTTTCATGTCGGTTCTTGATTTGCTATTAAATCAATCTAGATTACTGATTATTTGATAGGCAATTGGCATTCATGATCCAGGAATGGATAACTGTTCTCGGCCCAAGGATCCAACATGGGTTAACACTGGCACGTTAATACAGACCCTACGGAAAACTATAGAACACCAAAAATCGAGAGGATCCTGCCCCACCAGGATCTCCACCTTTGCCCTCAACTTTCCAGATTGCAGCAATTGTCCGAACGAGAATCGAAGGGTGTTCCTTCAGAGAGTGTTCTTCCAGGGCACTACCGCTATAGCAGACGCGTCCTATCTTCATTACAGCAGCTCTATCCTCTTGGTCTCCTCTGGCCATCCAGCGTCAGTATAGAGGAGCTGAGGGACAGGGATACAAATGCACCGTTTGTAGGTCAAAACGGCTTCAACCGTAAACAAGCATTAGGTGAGAAAATGTGCCAGATCGGCTCGGCGGTGGCACTTCCACTGCATGGGGCCATAACGTGGTTAGACCCCTCCCCCCACCTGGATTCGCCCCTGCTCAGAAGGAAACTCTGACGATACTGGATAAGGCGAAGAATACGCAAGAGGGATTCGTGAGCTCGCTGGAGGAGGGCGAGATCAAGAGGACGGTGCTGCACACAGGAGAACCCGGTTTTACAGCACCCGGATGAAGCACTTTTCGATTTAAACAGGAAGTGAAGTCACTTAGGATGGCAGAGGAATTATTATTATCAACTGTTGAGTGGAGCAGATTGAGGATATAGGAAATAATGCCAAAAACGTCGAAATAAAAAAGTCAAGTCAAGCACATTTTGGGTAACCCTGGACGTCAGCTCTGCCGTGACTTCTCCAGGGTGCATGCTTCAGGCCTTTACTGCCGGGCTAATATCACGTGTCACGTTCCCAACGCTCTGGCAAACTGAAACACTTTCATCCTGGCTGGGAAACCCATTTACGCTGACGTAGCACTGCGCTGTGCCATATACCTCATTTTGCACTGGGCCGTGGACATACCGTTATTGACTGGTGGCCAACGCGCGCGCATTGTCTGCACGAGCACCTCAGGCAGCACGCTTCGCTTGACCGCTGCCGGCAGGGAATGCACGAAAATCTATCTGCCCGGCTGATCCTCGCCATATTTCCCCTGGGATGTGATGGTGGGATTCTCTTCTCCCGTCGTTCCCGCCTCTGAGCCTCCCTGGGGAGCCAAGGGGATTTCTGAGCGATAAGGACCGGTCATAGAACCGTGCACCTGATGCCATGCATGATACTGGATACGTTGAATAGATGGGCGTGCACGCTGCCGTTCTGGATCACCTGTGAAGGCGCCCGAACTCTGCGTGAACAAACAAACCTGCGGCGTCGCGCATGACTTGCATTATTCGAATCAGTGAACGTTCCTGTGTTTTGAGTTTTTCGTGTTTTATTTCATGTTCGTGCCTCGGCGAAGTTAATGATTAAACCTCGAATCAAGTCTCGACTTTATCGGCAGAGCTCGGAAAAAGCATGACAATCTCTTTCCTCCGCTCCTCGGCAGGTACTCGTGTGTGTTGTGGCTTAAAGGTGCGCCAGCTAAAAGCGGCGAGATTGTGCCCGAACAATAGGTATTCTTTGGTTCCCCCACCAGGAGCACGTTTTGGAAAGGGCAAACAAAATTAGCCCTCCCTCCAGCATTGTTTCTGTTATCGCTTTTTTGAATCAAGCTTTTTATTTCACCTCTGCTCCGTCATAAAGCTATTTGAGCTACCAATTTTCACCCGCTCGAGTAATGCGATTTTATCGCAGCACCTCTTAGTGTCGGATCCCTTGCTACCCACTCTTCAAATAATACCCGATCTTTTTTGTACCGACTATGATAAACTCCCAACATCTAAAACGCATTTTAAAGAGTCTTGCGTGCTTGTTCTCAGCTGCCTTTTGTGTGGAACTGGGTCTATTTGAAGTTTAATTGAGATTGTGTCGTTTGATTTTTGAATACTTCTTAGAGACTTTATTTGTAGTAAAGCCAAGAGCTGTGTTTTATTTGCGGATCTCGGAAACCCTGTTGATTAGCAGCTGCCCACGTGTTTCATGACGGCTCACTGCAGCCGCGCCGTGACCGGACGACAACATATGACCGCCAGTAATCTGGCAGTGCGCGGCGGACGGCCGCCAGTATTGTCGACATGTTGAATCTGGGAAGTAATTTTCATAGACGCTCGTGTTCGCCCACGCTGGGCTTCTAAGAGGCTGAACCCAAATGGCCCTCGTCGGTTCCTAAGCCCGCTTTTCGCACGCTGCTGTTTTTTTACTCCGCCATGGCGTGAAGCCATTGTGGACGCGGTACAATGGTTCTGCCAGGCCGCAGATAACCTTCCGCGCATTGATTCGGAGGTCGATGGGCCGAGGCTCATGCGCTGGTGGAATAACACAGAGGACTGAGAGCCGTCTGCTCACATAGAGTGATACCCCCCGCTGAGAACTCCGCACCACTCATCTGAACGGTGCCCCAGGCTGTTCTTGGTTCTGTCTTTCCTGAATTTTGTATCTGGCCATTTCTGCTGCTCTCAGACAAAGATTCTGAAATAGAGCCAAGCATGGCGAGCCACGGTAATGTGCACTGGAGGCGCTTCTGTCTGGGCTCTGTTTTCGCGTGTCTGCTGGAGGCGATGTGGCCCTGCTGATAAGAGCACTGAACGTCGCCGCCGGCGCGGCTCTCTCTCTCTCTCTCTCTCTCTTTCTCTTTCTCTCTCTCTCTCTCTCTCTCTCTCTCTCTCTCTCTCTCTCTCTCTCTCTCTCCCCCTCTCTCCGGGGGGAGGGTGAGCTCCTGTTCTCCAAAGGCATGCGTATTATGGTATTTGTTGTTCAAATCATGCAAATAGCGCGTAGTCCAAATGGACATGAATCGTAGCTCTGATACTCAACGACGGTGCCTTTCTGTGGCGTGTCTATCGTGGATAGTGTTGTTTATGTGACAGCATGTAGATTGAAAAACAAACTTGAATATTTTCCGGGAGAATGATTTGTGATTTTGAACTGTGCAGGCGTCGCCAGGCACGTGGAAAAAATTATCATTGGCACCCAAGATCGGACGTTATTATAAAGTGCGACCGACCGCTGTCAGTAAACAGGAGTGCGAGCTCAGCTTCTTGCAGCTGGTGACCTCGGTTTCTCTCTGTTTCACCGGGTGGTTAAGCTGGGCGTATTGAGAGGAATGGCCCTTCGAGCCGGGCTGGCCCTAAATCACTACCATGCTCCGCAATGTCGGTGACGCCATGACACTCCCGACAATTTATGAGCATGGTGTGATTATTCCAGCCTCCCAGCCGAGTTAAACTGTTCGTTCCGATGTCCAAGAACCCTCGTGAGATGCGCTGCCGCTCTGAATGGTCGCAGCCGGGAAACTGTCTCTCTCTCTCGGATGCTTCAGATCTGCGCCAATTGCCCGAGGACATAAAACCCAAAGGTCCTTGCGCTTCGCATTCTGCCCCGTGATTACGGCTGTCGGTTCCTTCGGAGATCTTTATGAGAAGAATTCTGGTGATTTTCAGGCTTTATTAGTGCTCTTTCGACAGAAATGGTCGATGATTGTTTGATATCGGCTATGAATGAGGCAATTTGCTCCAGTTCTGAAAGGATCTGCGAAGGCTTGATGCGCTGCTCGCTGGCCGTATTCAGAAACTAATCTGAATCCACGTCCTCTCCTTTGATTCAAGTATTTTGCGTTTCGAAGCCGTGCGGCCTCCATTACATTGGAAGCCGCCAGATTCGGAAGAATTTAGCATCTGAGATCCAGCTCCTTCCATCGCGTACCATCTTCATAGTTATGTGAAAGTCAGTGGACTAGCTTACTCCACCAGATATTTTGATTAAAAACAGGCCAGCTACATCAATCATGGGACTTGTTGATATGATTATTAATATTTATGGACAATTGTTGTTTGTTTTCTTGCTCTTTAAGCAAGAACGCATTTATCTCCCCGGAAACCCTTCGAACAGGGAAGAGTTGGCGACGCTATTTAACCGTGGCAGCGGATGCGTCGATAAGCGCCTCAATTATTATTAAAGGTCTTGTGAAGTCCCGTGGCGAGAGCACCCTCGATGCCCCCAAACACGGGGGCAGTAGGGTCTTTTGGCCGCTACTTCCCGTCTCGACACTGTATCCCCGTGGCATTAGCTAGAAAACAAGCAATACAAAATGCACAACTTCACGTTCGGCCTTCTCACTTCTTCCCTTTGGAGTTGTACCCCCTGCTCCTTAGGCAACTGCTCGGACTGTCAGTTTGACCACGACACGCTTTAGGTACATTTGTCCATCCCCAGCCCACCACTGCCCTTCCCCACAGAAGCTGCTTCCGCCCTTCCGCCATCGCTGCTCCGGCTCTGACTGTTCGTATCCGCCTCCATTACTAGATGTGAGGTAATGTAGCACATGTACGAGGAGAATGGAAACCTTGCTCCGTGGTAACTGGACAAATCCGCCTCGACCGTCCTTGCAATGAGGACATGCACCAGTGAATTGCGAGAAAGTGACGAGCAAGCATAGCCAACTGATTTCCTTTTTTGCTATCTGACCCCAAAATTTTATCTTGAGGGCCTCAGGAAATTGATGGCAGGTCACTTGAGCTCAGCTACCACAACTTCACATATAGAATCTGTGGATGGTGAGAGTGGTGGACCAATTTGTCCGGGAGCTGCTATGGCTTTCGGTGCCCATTAGGTGGGGTGTAATATAGCTGGAGATGGGGATGTGACTTTCGGTGCCCATTAGCTGTCGGAAACTTACTGCATGCGTCTGGGAAGTAAAACAACACATTTACTAGTTTCTGGCTTCCAATATCTGTGTGAAAGCTAGCGTGTGGACAAAACAAAACACTAAAAAGAAAAAATAGGAGGCTTCTGGGATATTGATGTGTTCTGTTTCTGCTCTGTTCTTGAAGAGGTTAAAAGTGTCCCCAGAAGTCCGAAACCCCTTTCAGGTTTACAACATCCTACGCTATTGTTGGCTTCTGCAAATCTGCATTACAGTATCGCATTTCGTTTACCTAAATTGTAAAACGAGATAGGGCGTTTTGTCTTGCTGCATTTTTAACGTGGCAGCTTCCGATAGGATAAACATTTCACCCGTGTCAGCTTTGTTTAAATAAAATCAGGAGAGATGCTGTTGGCTCTGCTCACTCATTTATTAAGGTACTGCGGCTGATGAAGAGATCCACTTAGGGCTTGACGCTGCCTGTGAGAAGCTGGTAACCCATCAAGCAAAGGTCACTTCTCGGAGGCAGAGAAAAGTGGATCAAAAGTGGCCAGGGTACGCGTTTGCCTCGTTAAATCCCTTTCATTTGATTACGATCATGTTAGCTGAGTGCTTCTAAAAGTGCACATTACAGCTCTGCATTGTTGACCACCTATTCTCACTAAGTAATAAACCAGACTTCTCACCATAGCTTGACCTGAGAAAAAGATGCAACACTGAAGCATACATAGCTCAGCATTTTGTGCCCGGCGGGAAAAACAACTTGGTCTGCGAAAGCCTTACCATTGCAAATCTTGTTCATGACTGGTACTTCGAAGCATCCAACTTCTAAGGGTTCGATATTACAACGGTCTAACGGTCGATTGCACGATCGTGAGCGTCGAAAACGGGGGAGGGGGATGTCCCGCTGTCGAGCCAAGGGATGCCCCCCAACAAATTTGGGGACGTGGCTCGTGTCTTTCACTTTTCTTTTTAGCTGCCTAGTCCTATGCGAATTTTCTTAACTGTAACGTCGGTGAGGTGTCAGTAGCGTTTTCAAAGGCAGGCAGCATATTCAAACATCGCCGCTCCGAGATCTGTTCGCCAGTATAAATTTATGGCGACGCCTCTGCACATGGTAGTTTTCCTCATACCCATCTCCTGGTCTCCACAGCTGTCTGGTGAATGTGCAAACGTTAAATTATGTTCTATGCTTGATCGCATCATCGGCAGGACCCCCTTTTCCAGAGGTGGCAAAATCTGCTGTCACCTCTTTTCGTTTTCCATTGTTTGGAAACATCCACACGGATTTATCACACGCCGAAGTACTGGCAGGCACTACAAAATCAAATTACATTAAAGCATACTAGGGTCTAAGGTAATGCTATTTTGCACCTTTACTCATCCTGAAGGCAATTGTGGGCCGGCAAATGGCCTCTCGCATGCTCACACCTCAGCAAGCCAGCCTCCTCAGTGTCTATATTCGTCCGGCGGGCGAGTCTGGCACATGTCTGATCCTATTACCTTGGCCCTGCAGCCAAGCCAAGATAGTGGACCACCACGAGGCTTGGTCGAAACTCGCACGAAGATTTTACCATAGTAAAGTGATTCTGGACAAGTCCTCAAGGACTCATCATGGGAAGAATGACGCCTTACTGTCCGAAATGATCCTGTTTGATAACAGTATCGTGCTCTTGCATTTTAAAGGCCATTTCGCCTCAATTTAAATTATTTCTTTTTTCATGCTCATTCCATGGTTGAATTATTAAAAACGGAGTACCTATATATCTGTGAATAGGATGGGGATTACATTTTATTTTTCTTGCATTCGGGTTACATTTTTTATTACGTTTGGCCTCGTAGGCCCTTGAGATGGGAGCCATCGACAATTAAGGCAACCAAATACTGTTAAGGTTTTTGTGAATGTGTGCTGTTTCTGGGACAGCCGTCTGTTAGATTTAAATTTCAATTTTACGATCGTACAGAGCACAACGATATTTTCTGGAGTGTCCTGTTTCGCGATACTCTGCGCACTACCTAGCGACTCTTTTAAATACAAGAATGCGTATGTATTCGTTTTCTCGAGGTCAGACCTAGGAGACCTCCTACGCCTAGTTGAGCAGCATCACGGCGCGTCGTCGCCGTTTGGAGAGTGGAGAGGGGGCGGGGGTGAGGGCATTGCGGATGCCGACGGCAGCGGGCGCTGCGGCGCCGTCGGCCCGTCGGTGCTCAGTCGGCGTCGAGCGCGACGCTGGGATGTGGCTCGAACCGGCGCGAGAGTCCTCAAAGCGAATGTCAGCGGTGGTGCAGTGCGCGTGGATTGAATGTGACGTGGAAATGTTGTCGATGGTAGTGGTCGGTTGGTTTCATTGAAGGGGACATTTCGGTCGCGATATTTTGTAGTTGTTACCCTATTGATATTAGAGCACGTGCAACATTTTTTGTTCATATTCCTTTTGCACATATACTATCTAACATCTAGAATATATATATATATATATATATATATTTTCGCGACCACGACCTTTCTAAACCTTTTAAATGGGGAGGATTAGAATTATATTCTATGTTCCGTTATGCTTCAGCCTTCAGTGACCAGCTCTGTCTGCTCAGTCACGAGCCAAACAAACTCCAAACTCATCTCACCCGGTAGCTGTATCAGTAGCTACAACTGACATTGCGAAAATAATGGTGAGGTCACCTCACAACGAGTAGACGAGCGCCTATACTTGTCGGCGCTGCCCGGGAGATGTAGCGCTGCCACCTCCGCCATGAACCCGCTGTTCTGGATGACGGCGCGCTCCATGAAGCTGAGTTCGCCAGGCCGGCGGCGTCCGGCCAGGCGCCAGGATCCTGCCACCATCTGCGGCTACTGCGAGCGTCTGGTCTCCGACGGCAAACGGCTCTGGAAGGACGGCGCCACCGAGCGCCGCCTCGCCGAGCCATGCTGCGACCAGGCGTGCGAACAGTGCTGCTGTGAAGGTCAAGGCGATGGCCAGTGTGACCAGAAGTGCGAGGCAAATAACGGCGAGTATACGGGCTTCCGTGGCTGTGATAGAAGCAGGGAAAATGTGAGTGATGTGGATGTTTGCCGTGAATGTGAACGGACGTGTGGCGGAGATAGTCGCCCGGGTGAGTCGAACCGTGGTGGTAGCATCAACCACTGCAGTGATCGGGGTGTTTTTCATGAGCGTGAACAGATCCGAAAGCACGACCACTACGATAATCGAACTCACAATGAAGCTTGTGATCGACCAAGAAGGGCCGCTTTGCACCAACGCTTTTGCGACGAAGAGGGGGAGACAAAGTCATGAAACCGACCGTAGTCACAAGTTGCAGAGTGGACGCGCTGCCGCCTCCACGTGCGGTGCCGCCTCGCTGGATCAGACGACAGACCAGAGTTCGACAGACAGTCGGACCGGGTCAGGTCAGAGCTGCACCGCCGAGCGAAGTCCGCTCCCCCTGCGCGGGGAAATCAGGCACGGTGGCGTGCGTGGAGGCTGCCGTGCAGGTGGTGGGGGTGATGGGGGCACTGTGTCAGGAGATGATATGGGTGATGGCGGAGTGAAACACAGAACAAGGCGTCCTTGTCAGGAGCATGGGGGCTACGGTGCTAGTGATGTGCTGTATGAGGAAGGTGGTCCTCGTGATCGGACACGAGGAAGGCGGATTATGTGCGACAGCGGCGAAATTAACTCCTCCATGATGAGCTCGCTACCGTGTGATGGTGAGGTGCCACATGCTGTCAGTGCCGACACCAACCCCGCCGCACGTATCAGTCCGCGAGACCGGGTCGCCATCTCCCCGAGGCCGTGCCAGGTGGCACGTGGTAGCCCCAGAGACAGGATCACCAGCCCTCCAGGGTCGCTGACCACTGGCCAAGATCCGAGAACTTCGCGTCGGCGGCGGATGAAGCTGACCTGGAGCCGGGACACAGACCTGAACACCTCCCCAAGACCCGGTCCCAGTCGCACCACTTCCCCTCCGACACCGCAAGGCTCGCGGCCTCCTCCGAGTCACCGCTCCCGAGACCGCCGGCCTCGACGGCAGCCGCGGACGGCGGGCTCGCGCGCTGCCAGCTCGCGGTCCCAGAGTCCGGCGGTGCTGGAGAGGCTGGAGCGGACGCCAAGCCCGCCGCCGGAGATCCGCGACCGACCCGACACGGCCTTCGACGCGCGCCTGACCGACCCCAGCGCAGTGTCGGACTTCCACCGCTGCCGCGCGGCCCGCAACCGCCGCAAACGCCAGCAGCGCCAGCTCAAGAGGAGTCACAGCACCGTAGGTCCTGTTTCACAGCATCGGCTCACTGGTGGTGGCCGACGCTGTGACGATTTCACTCGGGGCAATTTCAAGAAAGAGCACGTCACTAGAAATGCTTATTTACGGTGGTTATGATAATTCCTGTAATTGTCACCGCTCAGCATCTTTACATAGCTCTGATGGCAGGATCCGCATGTCACAATGTTTCAGAAAATGCACGCAAAATTCAGATCGGCTCACTGCGATTTTTCCGATGCAGTTTTGCGTATAATCTTTAATTCGCGAAATCCTATAGTTTCGCACCTATTTTTGTAATCTGTAGTTACTGTGCAAACAAGTTTCGAACCCAACAGCTTTCAAAATATTGGATTGAAAGGTATCATGATTGCCTTTTTTGAACCAGCAATGTGCTGAAAATACAACCGTTATAACGGTTAAATTCTCAGTTTAAAGAGTTGCTACCAACGCGTTAATAGCAACTAGCCCCATTCTTATCGTGGCATTTGCAATTAATTTTGGGAGACATATGCGAGAGCATTAGCACACAGGTCAATGTGGATAGCCTGGTGGGCGGCGGCGTGGTGTTTTCTTGCGGAATGTCTTTAGTCAGATATCAAAGCAGCATACTGAATCAATTACGCTGCAAACAAAAAGCATTTTCATTTCTCAACAGCGATTGTATTCATTCATCATCGTAAAATATATTCATCGTATATGAATATATATATATATATATATATATATATATATATATATATATATATATATATTCATCATATATAGATTAATATATTCATCGTAAAATATGACAAACGAACTTGTGAGACTAGATATCGAACCGGAGTTTCAGCAGAGACGCTGTGAGAGGCCGTAACCGCTTCTGGTAACCACGCTAATGAAGCGACCCGCTCGTGGCTCAAGACTGCTTTTTCCTGGGTCGGCCAGGCCGGGACACTTAACCGGGCGACAGCTAGGGCAGGTACAGTCTCTGACACTGGTATATGACACTGGTTTCAGGCGGTCGCCGAACAGAACCGTTTGAACCAATAGTGATATACTTAAACATGTATCATTTAACTACTTTGAAAATAAATTCAGAAGAATATCGCATCAGGACTGCTCCTTGGAGTGAGGAAAACACTTTTCTAACCACACAGCAACTGTAGGTTGGATACGGAACATTTTTGATGCGGTTAAAACTTTTCTGGGTCCCACTTACTTGCTGAAAGCGGTGATTTGTGCGATCTTCAACGTGCGACTTTCAAACTCTTAGTCCGCAAAGTTTGACAATCACATCGTCCGTGGAAGACTATCGAAAGATATCCGACTCCATCCCAGTGGTGGATCTAGCCGGTTGGTTTGGGAGGGGCAAACCAAAGTCGAAAAGCAAAAAAAAGAAAAAGAAAAATTGCGTTACAATATGTCTTTTCGGTAGGATTTTGGGGAACTGGAGACGAAAAGCAAAAAAAAACGCCACGGGGTGAAGAATATGGGCTCAAGATACGTTTTTTTTCCTATCCAAGCCCCAATATTTACACTGAACTTCACTAATTTTGTTTGAAGTTGAGAGTTGAAGCACCAAAATCTTGCTTACAAGCTAAAAAGGTGTCGGGGGAAAAAGGAGGTCGATCGCTTTGGGGGGGGAAAAACATAGTTTTGCCCCGAGCTTTTCCGTTTGGGGCGGCAATTGCCTTTTTTGCCCCTGGATCCGCCACTGCTCCATCCCGTCAGACGGAGAAAGCGTGTGTCCCAGATGCTGGTTAAGATACCAAAAAAGCTGGGAAAAAATTCAGGCTACTGCAGATAGGCGCGAAAGGTTTTTGGCGATGTATTATTTGGAATCTGCAATGGCAACCCCATCAGACATAAGAAACACAGGTAGACGATCTCTCGCTTTTTATGCATGTGCTGAAGCACTGGGAGGGAAATGCTAGGGACAATCAGGTGCAAAGTAATAATCAGCAGTCGCATATGTACTCGTATTTAGCACGCTTACTGGTTCTCGGAAATTTTTTCTCAGAGGTGATTGGAAAGCGGTTCGCAGCCAAAAAGGCTACTGGGCTAAATATGAAAATATATAGCGCGGCCATTGGCGACTGACTTTGGAAGATCAACCGATAATTTTTAACTTTCATGCCTTCAAAATTCTGACCTGCATTTCGTGATTGCCACAATGGATTATGTGGGTGGCCGGTCGCACCAGTTTACTTGCATTGGAGACAAAGTGGTGACTCCATAACGCCATATACGAGATGATATGTCAAGATCACCTCACATGAAGGTGAAGGTCAAAAGTCACATTCATGGTAATACCAACATTGTGAAGGCCATTGACCCCAGTACTCCTCTCAAATGACAGTGCTCAGTATGACGGATATATATATATATATATATATATATATATATATATATATATATATATATATATATATATATATATATGTATGTCTTTATATAGTTATAGTGTCTATATAGATACTGTATGTGTAACCTTGGCCCCACAATTTCAGGAAATTTTGCATGTGACCTGCCCGTTATTACATCGGCCCGTTTTCAGTAAATTCCCGACCTTTTGGCACAATTATGACATTTTGAAGAAGGTCTCCAACACTTCCAAGATTCGACATTTATGACCCCTTTTGACCTTGAAAATATTGAATTAAGTCAATGAATGTTGGCCTTAATATAGATCCCCATAGCCCCTACAGATCTCCGAACGGAGTTTTTCCAAACCTCCTGGTTATTTAGATCTCAAGTGGGGCATACCAGGACCGCTCCAGTGCGCGTTAGTGCTAGGGGCCTTTCCAGTGCGAGTGGTAACAATATGGGAAACCTATGTCAGCTCCTAATAAATTTGCTCAAGATATTAAGGGAGACGAAATCGAAATACGGCTTTATTACCTATTGATATTGCTCCCACTGGTGTTCCAAGGCGAGTCACAACGGTACAGTTCCCCTAAAGCCTCTGACTTCCGCCAACTTTCTTAAGAAAAATACTATGTTTTCACGCTCTTGGGCATTTTCCCTTCCTACTCTCTCACACCACCAACCCAGACACGGCACTCAAAGCATCCGTTGTTTTCGCGGATTCATCATCAATTAGTTTTTCATTTACTGAAAGCTAGCATATTTTCTGAGGCAAACTGAAGCTTTAAAAACGCCGTGACTGCCGTTGGAATCAGGCCAAAACCAAGTGGAAATGTGTCAAAATATTTAGACAGATCAGGAGATGGCATCACCCGGCACTGGTGCGTTCACCGGGGTCTGGGTGGCGCAGTCGATCAATGCGCATACTCGGCTCGGCCGATAACATTGTGTGTGTGCAGGGTGTCGTGGGCTCGAGCCCACCCAGAGGCAGGCTTTGGCCTCCTGTCCTAGCTCGCGTCTTGCTGATGCCCCTTTCTCCTACGCCATATAACCGCAGCTGTTTGTGTGTCGTTAAACCCCAGAAATCATTATCGGTTTGGTGGCCATACGTTACACGACTGACACTTGTTTTTGTGCTGTTGGTGCATTAGCAAATACCCACCAGAGTTTTCATCTATACCGCACCTTTCCTCTAAAACAAGCTGACACCAAATGTCACTTGCCCCGGTGGTAGTTAACCTCCGAAATTCCTTATTCCGACCCAGTATTGGCGAGCTCTGGGTGGAAAATATGATGCCCATTAGTGCGCGAATTGTGCTGGGCTGTAATATGGCTGGTCCAGAATCGCCCTCGTAGTTTCTCTAAATCTTTTAGTCCCTTTGAACCGGACATGCTCACGCTCCATTGTTTGCCTACCGTGCCCAGCTTTCGGCAGACTGCTGTTGGTTGAGCGTTAGTGCGTTCATTGCGGGGACAAAATACAAAAGTGTTCTGCTGGGGACCGTTTTATTTCCTGCTAAACAGGCTTATGCTGGATTTGCATGATAGGGCGGGTTTTAAATACGTTAATCTCGTTAAACCCGCAAGCATAGAAGGGGGATGTGTCGGGCTGTCGGCAATACCGCGCGGATAGAACACTAGAACTCATCCGCGCTACCCGTGGCACATTTCTCAGGGGACTTCCCAACTCCTTATGTAGTAGGCTCCGCCCCATCCTGGCAGGCTATGTCTGCTTCATACAGGTGAGGCATATGAGGCTCAAATACAGGTCGTTCCAAACTGAAGAATCCGTGGGGTGTCCTCCATAACGTGCAAACGAAGCGTCAGGCAGACCTGGTTCTATGCTGCACATGAGAATGAAGTTGCGTTACGTCCACACTGATCATCAGCTGGCCCACACTAACTTTATAACTCTATACAACATATGCTCCAGATTAGCTCTGTGGCGCTGCCTCACCACGGGAAGGCAGTCTCACCATTTATCCCCACCAAACCTGCCTTAGCATTTATCCCACGTGTTGTACTATTATAAGCAGTGTCTTCTTATTTATGACTGACGTGGAAACACGGATAGCTACCCCATTGTTTTTACTTTGTGTAGATTATTTCCTAAAATGCTGAATTGAAGTGAACTTCAGCTGGTAGGCGATCATGTTTTCGATTATTGAAGCAGAAGCCTGACCTTTTTTCGGAGACGGCTGGGAACGGTTACAGTTGCAAATTACACGGCTATCTTACAACTCACACGTCAAAAATGCTTCACTCATACTTGCCTGGGGTTAAAACGTTATCCTCACGGAATCTAAGTTTTTTTAAATATCAGAAATATTCCACCGACATATATTTCAACAGTAATGCTGGATAGCAACTCGTGTTTTAGAACGGTACCTATTGAATTTAACCTTTGTAGTAAAGTTATAAGATGGCTGTCTGGTTGAGACCCCGCCTGGTGCTAGAGGAGTTCTGCTCTTCAGACGCGTTTTTAATCTTTGCTACGCCTTGCAACTCCCTATTGGATGGTCTTTGATGCATAATGCAGACGAACAGAAGTCCCAGGTCGGTGCATCCGCCTCTCTTTTATGCAGAGACCAGGAGATTGGAACATCGTGCGATGCAATTTCTGTTTTCTGGCCCCGACCAGCACATTGCAAAAACGAGCAGAGCATCCCTGAACTAAAAGCTGATGTGCGGTGGCGTCATGGCAGGGATACAGTTTCAAGCTTTGCAAAGCTATCTAAGCTAATATTTTTGCAAGACATTTTCTTCTTTTTGTTGATAAAAACTATAATGGTAAGTCAATACGAATACAAAAGTTGATGCTGTGAAATCAATTATTTATTTGGAGCTGTTGAACACATTTTGAAGAACCAGCCACTCCAGCAGTGTGCCGAAGCATCCTTTTGAACTAATATCATGATTGTTTAACTACTCGGCCCGTATTTTCATCAATAGTCAAATTCCAAGAATAATTTTAGACTCTTATCTCTTACTTCCTCGTTGTAATGATAAATAATTCTTGTCACTACTCGGGAAGCCATTTTAGCTCATCTTTCATCGACTTTTACCTGATTAAAGTCCTTTGTTTTAATGTGTGACTAAAACCAGGTAAGCTCATTGTATGTGATTATTGTGTCCTTAAAATAGAAAAGCAATAATGCCGGCTTCTCTCTGTCCAGCCGGCAACATTGCGGGCAAAAGAAGCCTGTTGTGGAAAAAAGAAGGAGCACAAACGTATGGTTTCTAGAGTAGAAGGGACAGGGAGGGAGGCCGCTAAAAACCAGCACTGCCTGATTCGGGCAGGAACTGGCTTGTCTGGATTATTTCCAATAGCCCGTGCAGATGTTCAAAACCAATATATTTTACTTGCCTTGCACTTATTTACTTTTATGTATATCAATGATATTGCGAGATACTCATTTTTAAATGCGTAATATAAATAATGCTTTGTAGGGCGTTGTCAGTCTTTAAGTCTATTTACACGGCTGCTCACTATTTTCTATTGATTTCAGAAACTGTGTATATTGCAGCTCACTCAATCCCACCTTCTAACTTCACCTCGTTTTACGGTGTCAAAAAGACGACATTGGTTGATACTAGCTGATAAAAACAAGGCTCTATATTACTAGATGCAACACAACTAGGTGGTCAACTAGGTGATATATTTCCCAAGACATTGCCATTCGTTCAACTGATGTCGAGCCGAGACAGTTCCCCAATTTTATCGCTCCTCCCTACGAGAAACGGTGGGCAACCCATCCTTATCAAAACCGTCTCAAACCGGCGGACACGACGTGGAGCCGGCCGTTGGCCATTCGCTGTCGGGCGCACACGTATTTGAGTAGCGCTGACACGGCCTCCCCGGATGACCAACTGCGCGGGAACATCATCATTCAGCGGCCGGGGGTGGCCGCGGCTGGTATATGAGCACCCGGGGCGGAGCTGACAGCTGCGCCGGGGCTCAATGCTGCCGGGGGTGATTAGGCTAATTGTGGCGAACGCAGCCCGTGGAGAGACGGGAGCCCCCGGCCGGAGCCAGGAAGATTTGTTGCTGTTATGAGCGCGCGGCGCGGGCACAAATAGCGTCCGGATGTTACCGTCTGGCTTAAGGCATACAAATGACGTGGAAGAAGGGGTTTTACTACATGTGTGGGATGGTAGCGTCGAGGAGAAACGCATGTTTTCTTTTCAGGATTACTCTTTGTCTGTATGGCTGAAATAGTATTTTATCGATAGTTTAACTTCCCATTTGCGCTTCTTCTCTCTTGTTTATAAGATTGGGAGGGCTTTCTTACAGCTCGGAACTTCCTCGGAACTTACGCGTTTGTAAACATGGTCAAATGTCAATACAAATAGCATAGATTACATAATGTTCACTTTGCTGACCACCGCCGGAGTGGAACGCTCGCACAGCTTGGTGCGTCTCGGAAATGTTTGACGGTAGAAGCTGGGAGACGTAGTTAAGTATTTGATGGTATGAATATTATGTCGGGATTAACTATTCTGTTGGCACAGTAATGTTTCTATGCTTTCGAACTCCCTACACCGGCATTTGTTTGTAACATAACCACAGTGGGGCGCGAAATGACCATGCAGTTGAAGCGCCCTAAAACCCCAAACAACAACAACAAAAACTTTGCTTGTGAGCTGGTGGCATCAACAAGAAATGCACGCCTTCTTTTCAAGATAAGCTTGTTTTTTCTCATTGGAGTATCATTTTCACCGTTCGCCAGCCGCCCATTTTGCCCTACTTGTGAGGTGAGGGAGTGCGTAGTTAAGCTCGACATTTAACGCCGTTAAACCCCGGTAAACATGGGTAAATGTTTTCTTATTCACATCGGAGACAGAAGAACCTGTCATGTATGGAGTGCCAGGGTGGATACCCGAATTGTTCATCTATATCTACCGAGTATTGATTGAAATCAACAAATACACACAAAATGCAATACAAGGTAGTATCCCACCTTCCTTTACCCCCATCCATCCTAATCCTTATCGTCTCCTTCCATAGTTTGCATTACTTCATGTCCATGACGACGGCCTTGAAAAGCCACCTCATGTGTGGAAGTGAACGGAGCTAATAAAAAAATAAATTCCCTTGAATTTCCGTGAAGACCTGGCGGGCTGCAGATGTGCTCGCGAGCCTCTGAGTATCTTGGCGCGAAAATTGTGACGAAATATATTATTTTGTCAACACGATTATTAGAGGTTTTTAAGACTAAATGAATTGGAAATATGTATTCATGTATTTTATTTTATTTTGCTATTTTTACATTGAAAGGCGATTCCGTTATACGACGGCTATTCTTCGCCTCGAGTCAAGTTTAAATAGAACAGAGTGGAACGGTGGTACTAAAAGCCAGGCGCACCTCCGTACTCGGATGTATGTATGTATGTACATTATTTACATTATGCATTACATTTGCATTATAACGTCACAATACATGGATAGGTGGCTAGCCTTAGCACAAAAATCCAAAGTTTCATGGGACAGGTCATTCCGATCTCGAATGGTCTCAGGGAGGAAGGAGTTAACTCTATTTCCAACAGGGGGGGCAGATTCTTCAAAATGGGGGCCTTACAATGTTATCCATCCGAACTCTTACAAAGTAAATGAATTGCGTACAAAATGTTCAGGAGGGGTAAATATAACCATGCATTGATCCCATATATGTATTATATGATGATAAGAAGTCATATGCGTGTTCAGGCACCGTAATTAGGGGGTTCACTCGCACTCAAGCTCATTTTAGTGTTGTGTGTGCATTGAATGGGACAAAACATTGTAATTATGCATATAGTTGTAACACAAAATGAGATTTGGGATGACAGTTGATGTGTATTTCGATAAATTTTTGGTCATAGACGGTTACAGGAGCTCAAAATGGGGAGTCTACAATGTTACCCATTCGAACTCTTCCAAAGTGAATAAACTGCCTACAGAATGGATGAGAGGGGTAAAAATAAGGATGTATTGATCCCGTCCGTGTATTATATGATATTAGGATAGCATAGGCGTGCTCAGGTACCATAACTAGGGGGTTCACTGAGTTTCAAGCGTATTCTACTGGTGTGCTGCATTTAATGGGGCAAAGCATCGTATGTGTGCATTTAGTCCTAACACCAAATGGACACAATTCATCAATGAGCGGATCTATGAGTGCTCCCCGGGTCGGCCAGGGTGATAAAGGCGGGTGATAAAAGCGGGGTAATTTGAAAATAGCCATACCTAAAAGGTGAGGTAATTTGTGGCTTACCCCACTTTTTTGCCTCCGTGAATCCGCCTCTGACATATTTTTGGAATGTGAGCACTTTGCTTGACATCAGAAATGTCACACTGTACCTGGCGTGTGCATTTCTGCCAAAAAAACATGAAAAAATCATACAAGTCCTCCCAAATTTCTGGCCCTAAAACCGCCCTTGATTTTTGAATTTCGTAAAAATTAGAGATATGACCATTTCCAAGCAATTTGCTGTTAATCCATACAAGTTTCGTGAAAATCAAGCCTAAGAGACAACAGTTACGGATAATCTTAAAAAGGCAGAAATGTTGTATATTTTGAACTCCTTACCCTCTATTTTCAAAATTTTAATTTTTTTCTTCAAAATGGAGCTTACCGCGAGAGGAATCGATTACAGTTTGAATTTTGAAAATCGGCCGAGT
The DNA here is from genome assembly GCA_034440635.1 of Lepas anatifera. Taxonomy (NCBI): domain Eukaryota; kingdom Metazoa; phylum Arthropoda; class Thecostraca; family Lepadidae; genus Lepas; species Lepas anatifera. The sequence goes on along the minus strand of JAOTON010002065.1, from coordinate 940,025 downwards.
AGATTTCGAGATCATAGGGAAGAGGGCAGAATCTGCCCCCTGTTGAAATAGGGGTAGCCGGTAGCCCGTTGGAAATAGGGTTAAGGTGGTAATCTGCCCTCCAGTGTGAGGTCAGAATCTATGGTTTGTGTCCTCATTGCTTCGTAATTTTAGCGGGGGCGGTGCAGTTTAACATTGTGTGCCGTCTTCCTCTATCATGCTGTGGTTGATTGTATAAAAAATGCTAAGCCGAGTCTTATTTGCCCTTGTTCTTCAATACATTTTCACCAGTTCCTTTGTTTCTCATGTAGTGACCTGATAATCTGTTTTGGGTTTGGGTGTGGATCTAGGTAATTATTTTTGGTAAATTTGGTCTTGTTTTTATTTTGATTGGATTAGGATTGTCAGTCATGGTTTTTAAAACGGATATGCTCGGTTTAGTGGGGAAAACTTCGGAGCCATCCTGACTTGATTGGAATTTGTCTGGCGTCTGGGAGTCAGCCCCTTATCAATAGCCGGGGTATTCCCCCAGGCGTGATCAAGTATCACATACTGGGGCGTTGTCTGCCTAACTGCATGTGAAATAGGCTCCGACATATGCTGCTGGTTTGGTCGGGATATTTGAATTTTAGAAAGCTGTATAGGGGATCAATGAAATTGATCCAAAATCAGCGGAATAAATCAAGGCTCGCCAGGAGCTCTCAGTGGGGATTGGGCCGCGGCCCGGAGGCCAGTTTGTGTATCAGTAGTTGTAACTGCGTAAGCAGATATGTGAACTGTAAAACCCCTTGCTGTTTTAAGGATAAAACATCTGTGTTTGTTTGGATGGTTTATGCTCTTTGCTGCGATATGCTAGTTCAAATAGATGAGCCAATTATACTCGTGTGGTACAAATCATATTATACTCGTAATTATCTAAGCATTGAGTGTATGTGAGGAATTATTTAAAAGAAATATTAAGTTATGTTTGGCCTCCTTGCAATTGTTTGAAAAACACTAAAAAAACACTTTTTGTATGCAATTCGATAATATTTCGTTCTCGGAACGTCTTCAGATCGACATTAGACATTATGGTATAGAAAGAAATTTTCAGTGATGCAAGCATTATTATAATAAATGTTATATTTTGTTTGGCCTCCTCACAATAGTTCGAAAAACATTAAAACAAACATAAGACATTGGAAATCACGGTAGCCAGCAATATTGCTGGAATTATCATGGGATATTGCTGGCTACCATCATTTCTAATGTCGATCTGAAGATGTTCCGGGAACGAAATGTTATCGAATTTCATGCAATAAGTGTTTGTTTTAGTGTTTTAACAGTTGTGAGGAGGCCAAACAAAATTTAATATTTCTTTTATATTATACCCATGTGGCAAATGTATTAGTGTTTGGCTTTGAAAGATTATGGGCTTGGCTACACGCTGCCATTATTATTGCCCACATTATTCGCAACATGGATCTGACATTTGATGACACGAAAGCTTCGAGCAATCACTAAAATGACCCACCTCGACTTTTGAACTATCAAGTCCAGCGGACAATGTTTGCGAGCGCTTTGTGGTGGCGTATTTGTCAATTCGATTGGATGTTTCCTAGTGGAATAAATCTGCTAGTATGAGCAAAACGTTCAGTGTGATAAGCTGATTGTCGAACACGGTGAATCTAATCGGTGCTGAGGGTATATTGAACAGGATGTGCTGATTTAATTTACCGCCATGGAGAAGTGATTGGCAGCTCGGGTGATGCTGTTTGCTCAAACCATTATCTATTGATGTACACCCGCTTCCATACTGATTGGTAGGCATGTATGTACATACATACAATAAGCCGTCGTACGGACCAGCCTGAGTTGGATGGAACCAAACGGCGACCACGCTTATTGCTCAGTTCAGCCAACATGTAGCGTATGCCTAACCCTCGCCCCACCGGGGGGCCATCGATGGCCCCCCAAGGTTTTTCCGGGATAGCAGAAAAACGATGAGGCGCAGCACCGTGGTTGAGGGCTCTACCTCTCACTTCATCATTCTCCCACCATCCCTGAAATTTTTTACCCCGGGTGACTCAAGGTCAGGTCACCAGACGAGGTCAACCAAGGTCACCTCTTTCAACTTCAGAGCTCTGTAAGAGCTACATTTCAAAGTCGATCGATTTGAAACTTCCTACACTTCATGACCCCTCCAGGGTCTACAAGGTGTATATCCGGGATTTTTCGATTTCGTGCCTGAGGTCAGGTCACGAGGTGACCTCTCCCATTGAAAAAGCATGGGGAAAAGCTGTCTTATGATCTAAAAGTCACAAAGACGATTGAAAATGCTCAGCTTGATCAGAAAAGCGTTCTTGGACACTCTTTCACGGATTACAGGGGCCATATTTTCCCTTTGAACTCTCCAAGGTCATCCAAGGTCACCAGGGGTCAAAAACAGTATTTTGACAATAACTTTTGACCTAATTAAGCTAGAGCGCTGAAACAAACACCATCGTGTTGTCTTGTCACTGGCTTTCATTTGATATACGGCAAAGTCACTTTCTGACCTTTCGTTACCTCAGGTCATATTAGGTTACGAGGTGACCTCTGGAGGTCAAACCACTGGCGGGAGTTCTTAACGTTTCACATAGCGGAAAAAGGACTGGCAATTTACTTTCAAATGTACTTTACCAGACCTCATTAGCTCTAATGGCATAAGAGTTATGCCCAGTCTGCTTAAGCATTGCATATTTGAGTGAAAATAGCCGATCTTGACCTAATTTGACCTCTGGAGGTCAAACCATTGACCTGAGCACTAAAACATGCGAAGTAATTTCTTACCGAATTCACGCGAGCTTTCTAGTGCACTTTGCAGATTTGCGTAAATGCCCATATTTTCGGAGTTAGAGGGAGGCCATCGATGCCCCCCGTGGGGCGAAGGTGGCGCCGGACCCCGGTGGGGCGCGGGTTAAATACCCTGTGAATTTAAAATGCACGTTATCTGAGCAAATGATTCCAAACAGGAATATGAACCACTTGAATAACAGTTTCACAGCACGTTTTTCGGCTCACTGCCTTTTCACTGCGAGATTTGTTATTTTCGCCTTGGTGCGACGCGGATGATTGGGAGATGTTTGCGGATATCTTGTAATTCGGCTGATTTACAGTCTCCCTCAGACCGTGCGAAGCTCTGGAAGCTAATATACTAGACTAACGGGGTCATGCCACTCTCTCAGCCTGCAATATAGCCTGGCTATGATTGTTTTCAACGCTGTTTTATGATCGGTGACCTATTTCATGACTGAATAACTTCGTGTTTGGTATTGCTGTCTGCCTTCTTCTGTTTTGTATTAATTTCAAGCTTTTTTACCATCATTAGTACCCGGCATGCAATGATTTCCATCCGTCCAGTTAAGGTTGGACACGACCCTGCGAGCGCGTTATGTGGGCAGCGGAGGTCGTTCATTTGTAGCGGCTGTAAACTCCCCGGGACCTGCTCCGATAGGCCCCGTAATGTGGAAAAGCTAGGCGGCGAACTCAAACCGGGCTTGGTTATGACTTCGCGTTAGGCGATAAGCCACGTTGCTGATGCTGATGAAGTCCCCGGAATCCTCACTCTCAATAGCCCAATTTGGCAGGGGACTGAAGAATTCAGCTCGGCGACAGAAAGCTGTGATCCAATTTCATTTATTAACGAATAGAAGTTAATGAATCCAGTTTGATCCGCGGTTCTGAAGTATATTGAGTTCAAAGCTCCTCAGCGAAGTAATTTTGGTATGAAACGGTATGGCTCGTCATAGACCGAACATGAATGCACTGTTAGGTTAATACATTTGAAGGTATAGTGCGTTAACGTCAATGTCATCATTGTATTTTTTTAGAATACAAGTACAGTGAATTGAACAAATCGTAAACCATTCAGATGTGGGTAGTAGCTCAGTGACTTGTCAGCGAACTCGTGAGGATTTGAATATGAAATTTTCGAGCACGTGCTTCTTCACACGTCCGTCTGCAGCTTTATCAGAACTATCAATAAATCGTGCGCAAGCTTATAGCCCCCCTCCCCACATGAATAACCACGTTCGCAAAAATGGCGCCGGCGTGCACGTGCTGTCATTCCAACGGACAAAGTCCAACACACGTGAAAGTAACTCCGGATATAGGCCAGAAATTTAATCCAGGCTTTGTTGCTTCAGGCCTGTTTGTTGCTTTGTTTGCTTCAGCCGTAGTTCAATCCAGCACGTACTTGGTGACCTGCAAATGTTGCTTTGCAATTGCGGCAAAGCCATTGTTTGTGCTGTACCTAGTGAGTTATTCCAGCTTTGTGCTTTGTCAGGATAGGTGACCCAGACAATTTGAGAGCATCGCCCCCAGTAAATTGTTGCTCAGATATCCGGATGAACACTTGCACACCACGCTTATCAGCCTGAAGGCAGCTGCTGCAAATGCATCACTTCTAGATGCCATGCCTCAGAGGGCTTCCAAAAATGTAATAGAAGTCATGGCACTGGGTAACTGGGTTTTGTAGCTAATGCTGATGGAAGTTACGAACTGAACGCCTTGAACTTTTGAACTTTTACGCCGGTTTGTTGCTTGCTGCGCACCGGCCAGTGGCTCTTTCCAAGCATTTGACGTAAAACAATATATTTTGACTGTTTTGGGCGCAATATTTTAAAACACACAGGAATGCTATGTCAGTGACTCGTAATATGATGTAACGTTTGTTAGCTACAAACAAAAAGCTTGATCAAAATTCCCGGAAAATGCCTGGTTTGATCCTATCCCTAGCTGTATGGCCATCGATATCTCGAGTTGGCGCAAATTCAGAAGGTAAATAGTGGGGCTGAAATTGACTGCGACTGCAGTTGTAGCACGTAGCGGAAATCACATCGCGGTGGCTGGTGGCTAGCGAGCCTTGCTCAGACCTGGCGTGTGTCAGCTGAGCTGCACATTATTCATGGCTGCAAACCTACCCAGCCGAGCCACCTGTAATTGAACTAACCGAGCTGCATTTGAAACGGTTCTGTGGATCAGAAAGTGAACACCGTCTTCATTGTTTTGGTGGTGTTTGAGATGCGATCATTTCAGGTTACCATATGGGCTGATGTGGCGCAATTGTAATCTGAATATTTTGACGCAAACAGTAGGAAGAATCGGGAATAAACCAACGCCTGAGCTTCATGCCTTTAATATTGGCTCCGTAAATTATGCAAAGGACGTTTTTACTGTTTTTTTACGTGGTTCCACCTCTGAGCTGAGGTTATGTACAAGGGTGGATTTGGATGAGGGTGTTTTGGGTGACACTCACTCCAGAACTATGCAAAATATTATTTTTCAAAGCAAATCGACTGACTGATGTCGATATGGCTGTCATTCCCAGTTCACTGAGCATTTAACAGTTGCCTCGCAGACATTGACACACTTGCAATTTTGTTTGCAGAGTCCTTCTTTCAAGTTCTCACGGAAGGCTTCCTCGTCGTACTCGCTGAAGCTTGACGGTAAGAAGCAGAAGGGCAACAAGAGGAAGCCGTTGTCGACCCCGTCGTCTCCTTCAAGCAGTCGAGAGCCTCAGTGTACCTGCATGACTGCCGAACAGTACGCCAGACTGCGCGCTCAGGACCCCCGCTTCCGGGGTGAGTCTGACCAAAGGGTCGCCACTGAACATGTTGTCAGACACCCTGTGGCACTAGGACATGGTGTCAGCCCCCATGAAGCTCACGAACACCGACAGCGGTATGCCAGTGTTTGATTGATTTATTATTTGGGCCTAAGGGCGCGCTAATGCTGGCGGCTGGCTGATGTGGTTATGGAATCTATAAATGACGTCAGAGCGAGGCGAGCCTATCTCTGCGTTGTTCCATCAGCGTCGCCTATTCAGCCACCAGTTACGCCGCAATCAAAATGATAATAGATTGTCATACACACTGACGAACCTATTAAGTTGTGATGCAAATATTCCTGCTAATGATTGCAAATTCCGTTGGGTTTCTGATTGGCATGTTCTGCAAGCTTTACATTGCACACAATAAAACCAAAAATCCGAAGTGTTTCTGTCACGAACATGATTCACTTCCTCGATATGTTACAAATCATGGGTGGATTTCCCGGGGTCTAGGTAGTTGGGCCCCTTTGGAATACATTTTACATGCACAGGTAAATGTGTAATTTAAATACAATTTTTGGCGACAGGGGAACACGTTTTTCGCTGCAGGAATATATATGTATTCCTAAGATATAGACGAAGCATTTCTTAAATACTGTTAATCACGGTCTTCGAGAAAATCTCTTACTGACAATGCTGGCAGATGAGGACAATAAGAGGCACTGCAGTATCTTTAGTATCATCTTTTATTTTATTTTGTTTTCCTAGGCCCACTGCCAACAGGCATACGTGTACAGTTACAGGGAGTATTGTCGTGGGCGTTTCAGGATCCTCTCTAGAGGGCCAGGCACTGGAGGTGGTTTCCCACCGTGAGGATTGAACCCACGTTCATACATGCTACTCCAGTCTGGTACGAGCAATGAAGTCACTAGGCTACCCGGCCCCAGGCCAATGTACTGTCTCTGCTTTTCCCCAACAGACCAATCTATGTTACGGGCAAAACAGGGATGAAAAGCGGTGATTCAGCCATGCTTGTCTTGATGCCAAGACGTCTCTCTGGCACCTGCATTAGTACGAATATGATAGATTGGTAAACAATACCAGTCTTTTAAGTGTTCATCAAGTCCGAAGTAGGTAATATGTGTGTTCGTCTTTAAGGCCGCTTTCAAAGCGGCTTGGCTTTATTGCAAATATAAACAAAAAACGAATTTAAGGCGGTGAAGAGCAAGGTCTTATCGATATTGCAGGCCCATGGTAAAATCACGGCCAAAGTTTAGAACGAGCTGTCAAACTGGTGACTGCGACCTCAGATTCAGTGTTGACATTCGAGCAGTGCGACGGGTACATGAAGGTAGGCAAAATTGTGTCTTTGACCTGGCCTGAATTGTGACCTGATGATCTAAGGTCTTAAAAGTACACATCCGTTGTGAGCTCTCATGACGGGCAAGACGATGTTTTTTCCGCGAAGCCTAGCATGAGTTAACACGCGCATTGACGGGGGTGGGTACCCGCCCCCTCGGGTTTTTCGGAGAAAGCAGAAAAACGGCGGCGCCTTTTCCCTCATCATTTTTACAACTTCTGGAAAATTTTAAGGTTAGGTCATGTCAGGTCAGGTCACCAGTACAGGTCAAGTGACCGGACCTCAAAAAAGTTTAAGATAGCATAAGTTGGAGCAGGGTGAACTTATCTGATTGAAACTCATATCAAATAATGGCCCCACCGATTTCTCTAAAATATGTTCCGGTATTTTTTATATCGATGACCTAAGGTCAGGTACGAGGCATGACCTCTCCATTGGAAATACATGGAAAAATGGTTTTACGGAATCACTCAGTAACGGGTGGTGATAGAGCATTTATTTTAGCTGCATTAGGCTCGCCTGGGCTTTGCGGTTCTAATGATATGCTTTTTATATAATTTGACCTTGACCTGACCTCAGGTTAGGTCAAATCCTTGATTTGACCTAGCAAGGTCAAATTATATATCATTCGATTCGGCTTGCTGAGAGGATTCATACAGTTCAATTCGTTTTGCGCTATCTTTTTGTTCAGATGCAATGGCCGAAAAACTGAATTTACATGTTATCCCTATGACGGGCATGTTTTGACCTGTTGTATCTGTTGTATCTGTATTAAATCACCAACAGGTCTTTAAAAACCCAATAACAGGTGAAGTCAGAAGAACTAAAAACACATGGAGGCCTAACTACAACATAAATACTCACATCACACCAGTACTGGCTCGGCTGCCGCAAACCCAGCTATATTTTTCTTCAGTACCCCGAGTGGATCACAGAATATATCACTGAGGGTTGACACGTTTAAAAAGCTGTTCACCAGACAAGGTAAGCGATTAAAAGCTCCGGAAGCAACAGTGTTCACTCTAGCCGGCGGTACACTAAACAAAGTAGAACGGAAATCCCAGTGGTTCTGACCGGCACATGTACCGTAAAACCTGTAAAATATGTGATGATGAGATGAGGCCTCTAAAAACTTTACATAAAAACAAGATATCACTTTGGTGGCGCCTAGCCTGAAGGGATTGCACATCGTACAAACTATGGAGGACTTGTAGTCCAGGACAGCACTGGCAGGCTCAGTATGGTTGGCTAGCCACATGAGGAATTTATGCTGAACCCTCTCCACGCGAAAGAGATGACATTTTGCTGCTCCGCCCCAAATGACGGAGCAGTATTCAAGAATTGATCGAACATTTGCGTTGAATACGGACACGGTCGCACGCTTGTCCAGTTTGTGTCTGGGGAAGCTGACTGGAAAGTTCGAATGAGAAGGCCTAATGCCCTATTGGCTTTTAGTACTATGGAATTTATTTGCGCCTGAAAAGTGAGTTTTGGTCCAGAATAACGCCTAGATCTCGGATGTTGTCAACATTTTCTAGAATTTCGCCGTTGATTTTGTAAGACGAAGGGATGAAATTGCGGTTTAGAGTGATTTTGAATGCTTTACATTTCGATGCGTTTAGCTTCAGCTTCCAGTCCGCTGCCCAGCGCAAACTGCATCCAAGTCATTTTGAAGCCTGATGACGTCATTTTGGGTGTCAATGACGTCATTTTGGGTGACGTCATTTTTGTCTCTCGTGACCTTAAATGTGACCTGAAAAAATGGTTCAAATGTTTTCGATGTAAAGTGGATGGGCAACCCAACACCGTTTACCGTTTTTCGCTACCTACCGTGGTTCTCGAGATCTTAGGGGGGACCCGCCCCCGTAAATGCGAAGGTGGCTCAGACCCCCGTCAATGCGCGTGTTAAGAGACCAATCGCGAGGGGAGGAATGTATCACCTCCCCCTCCTTTAATGGCAAGGGTTGTGAAACCCAGAATAAGTGCGAGGTCTCAATGGTGTGATGAAGTGAATAGTATTCTCAGCATAATCGGTATCCCTGTCACCACTGACGTTACTTGTTTGGGGCTTTTTTTCCCCCTCCTCTAACCCCTTCTCAATTTTCTTTTTCCTTTTCCCCCTCCCCCCCCCCTCTTTCTTTTTTTTTTTTCCTCCCTCACCAATTTTATTTTAAATAAACTCCCCCTTCTTATAAAAATTTTTTTTTTTTTTTAGGAGGTGGTTGAATTTTATTTTTTTTTTTTTATTTTTAAAAAAAAAAAAAAATTTTTTTTTTTTTAAAATAATTTTTTTTTTTTGTGGGGGTTTTTTTTTTTTTTTTTTTTTTTTTTTTTTTTTTTTTTTAATAAAAAAAAATAAAATTATTTTAAAAGTATTTTAATTAATTTTTTTTTTTTTTTTCCCCCCCCCCCCCCCCCTTTTTGGGGGTTTTGGGGCAAAAACTTTTTTTTTTTCTCATAATTTTCTCAAAAAGTGCCCCGGGGGGGGGGTTTTTTGCGCTCCTCCTCTTACTTCCAACTTTCTCTCTTTTTTTTTTTAGGAGGCGCTGGAACAAGCCCTTGATGAAATATCAATCAGAGTCCAAGCTTCCATTCGGCTTTCTAAACTCATCGATGATGCATAGAAGATGTATGATCGTTAGGTACCTATGTAACATATGCATCAGGTAAGTGTGGTTGATTAATATGCTGGACGCTTAATCGTTATGTCAAGGCTGATTTTTACACCAGAAATATATCAGTCCAAACATATTTTTATATATTTCTGAAAAGAGAAGTGATCACTATTGGCTATAATGGGTTTTGACTTTTGAATGATTCCACGTGAATGTTATCTTGGAGGCGATATTACTTTCGTTTATACGCTTAACTTCATTTTCATCGAAACTCCTTGTGTATGTATGTATGTACGTTTGCTTCTACCAGATGAGAAATGATAACCCACAAGGAATTTATTATGATTTGACCAAACACCTGTTGTTATCGTTCCTGCTTCGGCCCCCTGATGGTTTCGCTGTAAGTGCTGAGACGCACCTGATCACCACAGAATAAAGACATTGTAAATTATCACGTCTTCTAGACTGCAATGTCTTCTTACATATTGCCTGATCAATTCATAGGTACATACATTTGCGCCATCAACGTCCGGTTTCAAGACATGAAAATGATAATGGACCTGCGGCCATCTCATTCAGATTTTGATGAAGCAATAAATCTGGCGTGATTTGTTCGCCAGGTGTTAACCATCACTCTTGTTTGACAGGCATTGTTTGACGATCTGGGGACCGTTGTAGGAGTTATTACTCTGTGGACCGCTTCAGATTAGTTTGGCTGTATAAAAATTATCCTCGGTGACCACTATCCGTGTTAAAATTGACTGCGTAATGGTTTGGATCAAATCAAATCAAATTCGTACATTTTGGTCTCGGAACGCGAATGGAACTTGCTCACGCCATTTGCATGTCATGCTAGTTGTGTACTTGACTTATTTGGCTTTCGTTTTATGAGAGTACATGACTCCCCATTAACATAAGTCTCCGCACCCTCCTCTGACTCTCCGTGCCCTCTGTTGACTCTCGGTGCCCTCCGTTGACTCTTTGTTTCCTCCGTTGACTCTGTTGGGAATTGAAATTCAGTGCAGCCCAAGAGTTACACGGGTGGATCCAGGTATCCTTCTAGGTGGGAAGGATGATATCTATACTGTGGATTCCCTGCGCAGGTCGGTCGCGGTGGCCCTTCCCTGTACTTAATGTATATAAGGATGCGGACGTTCTCCACAATGCCCAAACCCTTGGATCCACATCTGGTTAGCCGTGGCACCAGTTCTCGTTCAAGTGCTACGCCATTGAACGTCAGCATTCATGAACGTAATTGCTTTGCAATGGCTTCGCCGTGTTGAAATGCTGGTGATGGTAGGACGCCGAGAGCCGTACTCACGGCAGCAGACCCAGCGGTACCCGAGCAAGTGAGACTCTGCCAGAGACTGTCCTCAACTTGCGGCGCAAAGGAGAGCCATTGCGTCGCTTCGAACGCCACGAATAGAAGAGTCCATTGCAAGAATCTGATTGCATTGGTAGACTAGCCAGTTCTCATTGTGTCAAAGCCGCCTTTTTGAGCGAATAACTTACTTGCAAATAAAGGTGGTGAATCAAAACAACAAAATACACGAAAACTCATCAGATCTGTTCGAAGCATGCCCTTTTCTTTTTCCAGCTCCTGGCGCCTGACTTAACACGCGCATGAACGGGGGTCTGAGTCAACTTCGCTTTGACGGGGGGGGTACCCGCCTCCTAAGATCTCGAAACCCATGCTAGAGAGGGAAAAACGGTAAACGGCGTTGGGTAGCCCATCCACTTATCTAACGAAACTATTTGTACCATTTTTCTGTCAGGTCATATTTAAGGTTAGCAGAGGTCAAACATGCCGTCATAAGGATAACATGTTAGTGAAGGTTTTCGGTCATTACATCTGAACAAGTAAAGATAGAACAAAACAATTTAAGCTATATGAATCGTCGCAGCAAGCCGAATCGAATTATATATAATACGACCTTGCTAGGTCAAATCAAGAATTTGACCTAACCTGGTCAGGTCAAGGTCAAATTAAGCAAAATTCATATCATTAGAACTGCAATGGCAAGGCGAATCTAATGCAGTTAAAATAAACGCTATATGCTCGGTTAAAAAACCATTTTCCCATGTATTTCCGATGGAATTTCCAATTCCTGTTATGACTTATGCTATCTAAAACTTTTCAGGTCATTTGACTTGTACGGGTGACCTGACCTGACATGACCTAACCTTAAAATTTTGACAAAAGTTGTAAACATGATCAGGGAAAAGAGATGCTGAGTACAGCGGCGCGTAGCGCCGCCGTTTTTAAGCTATCTCCAAAAAACCCGAGGGGGCGGGGACCCGCCCTCCCGTCAATTTGCGTGTTAACACGTGCAGTGAAGAGGGGTCTGGCGTCAACGCGCAGTGGATGAGGAGGGTCCTAATCTGCCCCCCCCACTGAGCATAGGCGGATCCAGGGAGCAGGTGCCCCTCGATTGAACCTTACCGCCCCCTGAAATGGTTACGGCACCCCCTGAAAGGTTAATGCCCTCCCCCACAGAAATATCACCCTCCACCCTCCTTCCAGGATGCGAAAATCGGCGTCCAACGATAGGATTTGGCACCCACTTATAGGTTTTCCCGGCCAAAATTGACGTTCCCCCGGAAGGTGCCCCCCCTCCCCACCGTCATTGACAATCCTGGAGCCGCTCATGCCACTGAGATCTAGAAATCAAGAGGGTTAGAAAAACGCCTGTTCGGAGGTTATTTGGGGGCGATAGTAATCTATATTATAGCCTATTTCTATTTATCTAGCACAATATCTTTAAGGTCAAACAAGGTCATAAAAGCCAAAACTGGGTCGTGCTGGAGACCAATTAGGAAATGCTTTGATTTTGCCGAAAGAAGCCTGGAATACCCTCAAAGAGGACTAAGGTCAGCGAGTGAAGGTCCCGTACGATGCCCTCGGAAAGTTTGAGGTCAAAGTCATTCAAGGTTACTGACCCTGTGATGCAATAATCTGACATGTTCCCAATAATGCACAATATAAATGGCACTATATAACCTTTGGGTGGGAAATGAGGGTTTAACCTTGGCATAAGGCATTTAACAGGCACCCCGCTGAGGGGCGAAATTCCCCCTCCTGGTTTTCCCCCAATAACGCAAAAACGAAGAGATGCAGAACAAAGAAACTTGCAGTACCTTATCCCTAATCGATTTTGCGCATCTGACCAAATTTTTGAGGTTAGTTCACGTCAGGTCAGGGAGCTACCCAAGGTCAAGCGACCCGACCTCAAAACCTAAAATCACGAGTTTGAAGCGGCGGCTAACGAACATCAATCAACCGATCAGTTTGACATTTTCACAATAGGATAAGGTCATTAGGGTCTATAATTCTGCTATCTCGGAATTTTGATATTGTTGACATAAGGTGGGGTCAATGTTTTGGTCACTCCATTATAAGCCTATGGGGAAAATAGGGCTCGTTTTCAGTAAATACTGGATAGATAAAGCTGAAAATCATCAAATAACGTATTCTGACCACGATCTTGGCCATAAAGTTGAGTTTTTGACCATCTGACCTCTAAAAGGCCATGTTAGGTCACAGGAGCATGCCGTGATTGTTTGCCAATAACTTCTGACTGAATTGAGATAAAGGTTTTATTTTGCTTGCGTTGTGCTTATATTGTCACGGGGAGTCGATTGATATGCCGTATGACCATACCAGGTCACCCTGTGACCTTGACTGTCAGGTCATTTTCATAATTTGACCTAACAAGGTCAAATTATACATCATTCGATTTGCCACCATGAGAGGAATCAAATGATGCATATATATTTGCTATAGCTCCACTGAGTAAAAATCTAGAGGGGGAAACGTACACTGCCCAGTTGTAAGCCTATGGAACCCTCTTTGACCTGTGCTGACATCAAAATTGACCTGACATAAAAATACTTCACATAATTTTTATTAGTCTCGTCAAGCGCTTTCGAACGCCGTCCGTAATTTTCCTTTAGCTTTCCTGGGATATGAGATACGGAGAGGGGGGTGAAATTCGCCCCTCCCAGCGGAGGCGCCTCATGGCAGGGACCCAGCGGGGCGCGTGTTAACGTTGACCTGTGATATTGCCTTGACATTAACTACTATTAACCATAAGGTCATAGTATAACATACGTCATACGGAGCAATGTCATCTGACCGAAATACTGGGTTAATGACATTGAGAATGATTGAACGACCTTGCCCCGTGACCTTTGACCTTGACTTTTATGGGAAGTGATCTCGACATATGATACCGATTATATGACGTCATTACGTCATCACTCGGGTCTACAGTGGAACCGGACTGGTCCGACCGCGCGATTGTGAGGGTTTTAATATATATGTTACAGGCAGGGTGAAGAACCAGGCATTCTGCAGAATGCCTAGGCATTCTGCAGATTGCCCAGCCAGTTTGGCATTCTGCAGAATGCCTAGGCAATCTGCAAAATGCCTAGGCAATCTGCAGATTGCCAAAGCGTCTGGGCATTCTGAAGAATGCCTAGGCATTCTGCAGAATGCCTAAAAATTTCAGGCATTCTTCAAACTGCCTAACGCAATTTGCTCAGATAAGCATCCAATCAGGCAAATGTTTGCTACCAAATAATCTATTTCATCTCACCCAGTGTTCCAAACACTCAACAGGCCAGGAATTGCTTTATGGATCATGTGGTTCCCAGTTACCGTTTCCAAAAATACATAGGTTTTGTGACTCATTTCTTTGATCAGATACACATTCAGTAGTTTGATTCATACTGAGCAATTTCACCGCTGGTGGGTCCGATTAGACCTCCTTTGATTTTTCGCAAATGCTTCCGAGTCAATTTAAGTGAGAGCCTCGTCACTTCGCACACCTCTAGATTAATTGACTCAACGTATGACCAAAATTTGCATAGGGCAGGCCAGGTCAACGAGTTTTGAAGATATTTCGATACCCATGTAAGACATTCCTAAATGAGGCTGACAAAACCAGGGTGTAACTCGGCTTCTAGAAGAGCTTGATCAAGTTTATAAGTGTACATTATTTGCTAATTAAAGTTTATATTATGCGAAACCTCTTGAAAGGACAAATCGTCATGCTGGCATCCATTGTGAGGTCAGGTCAATAAAAAGGTCACCATAGGTCACCAAAGGTCATGGTATTGGAGTTGTTAGTGTTTATAACTTTTGAACTTTTGAACAAGATATGATACATCAATAAATTTGGAATCACAGTGACGAGCATGACGCAAGGAGTCAAATGATGTGCAGCATGTTTCTGAAAGGTCATTACTTGGCCTTGACCTGAGGTCAAATTTTTTTAACTTTGACCTGAGACCAGGGTCGCGATGGGACCTTTCAAGGTCATGTTGCATATCATTTGAATTATTGGGTCAAGACGAAGACATTGATGCCTTTGACCTTGTTCTAGGTCTAATGGTTCCCGAACTATAAAGGGTTTCCTAAATGGGACAAAATTGGACTCATATTTGCCTTCTGTGACGTCACGGGTCAGCGGATATGGTTCAAACTCGTCTTTGGAGTATTTTTTTATTTTTCCTTTCCGAGGTGGCCGCGACGATTATGGACATCGATGATCAGGTCGCATAGATCACTGTCTTTTACGGCTTCCAGGTCCGAATCCTTTTGTCAGTTTTAACTCACCACCAATTTTTGTCAGCAAGTACTTTTCTAATCTTGCTTAGTGCTTCTTCTTATAGGGTACCCATACCCCTCTTTGTCCCGCAGATCGTGAAACATTTATGCGTGCTAGTCATGTGCTAGCATTGGGGTGTTAGCTGATTTGTATGGTTTCGTACGTCGAGAAAGCTTTCGAATCTCACACGAGACATGATCAGGGTTGGCACTGCCCACTACCCACTGCCCGGGTTTTTGGGTTTTTTAGTGGGTTTTTTAATGGATAAAACCCACCCGGGTTTTTTTGCATAAATCATTTTCTAGATGCCCCTGAGTAAAAATGTCGTCTTTTTTGATATTCACATCACTTTTAAAGCTACTAAGCCTTGGTATGTGTAGAATATGTCAAAGATTGGCAGAATTGGTACCATATGCCACCTCATACAACCCGCTGGAAAAGTGCATTTGGAAATTCTTGCCGTCTTACCAGGAAAATCATTCCTAAGAATCCACATGTCGGAATTGCAAATTGTGCAACACAAATTTCTATCTTGTTTTTGCCATATGTAAAAGTCGCTGGATAACACCAATACTGTCTCTGAATATGACGTACGTTTTGGTCTGCACCATGCAGTTTTTCCAGAATTCAACCTATATATATCTTAATTTATAAACATCTCTGCAAGGTCAAAATATGCCAAAGTAACAGTGCAGTCTCAGATTGTGACTCTGACTGACTTTGACCTTAGTCACACAAAAGTTTCTTTGTCCAGCTCATGGAATGGAAAAAATGGCTTATGGTGGTGGAGTCACATCGTGCTGTATTCCAGGCGCGCAGCCAAGGTGGGGCGACCGCCTCTCCCCTTTGCTGAGCTTAAGCACTATAAAGAGATTCCTGCACGGCCTCCTGTCGTTTTCTGATTTATGCTCCCCAAGTTGATTATAAGAACACTGACACCATCACAATGTTTGTCTCGGAGACTCTCAATAGCAAGTCTCAGGGACCCAAGCGTTGGTCTGGTAGGGCCCACCAAAATTTTGAATTGGGGGCCACAGATTCGGCTATCGGGACACCAGAGCTTATCTATGGGCCTCCAGACTTGGTATCTGGAGCAGCCCCAAAAGTTTTCTCCGGGGTTTTCAGAGTTGGTCTGGAGGACTCTCAAGAGTTTGTCACGGGGGGTGGGCCAGAGCTGGTCTCTGAGGGCTCCCAAAGTTGATCTCGTGGGGCCCAATATTCTGACTTGGGGATCCGAAAAGTTTTCTCGGAGAGCCCAGGGTTGCTCTCGGATGGCCTTTAAGAATTCGTCTCGGGGGCCTCAGAGTTGGTCTCCAAGGCCTTCGAGGGTTTGTCGCGTCGGCCAATAGAGTTGGTCTTGAACCTGGCTGAAAGTTGGTTTCGGGGGTCCCTAGATTCGTTCCTTGGGGTCCCCAGAGTTGGTTTCGGAGGACCCCAAGAATTGTTCTTGGGGCTCCCAGTGTTAGTCTCGAGGACCTTCAAGTCTTCAAGAGTTTGTCTTGGTTCACGAGGCCCTCAGAGCTGGTCTCGGGGATCCCTAGACTCGTTCTTGGGCGACTCAATAGTTTTTTTTCTGGCGGGAGGGGAGGTTGTGTCAAGAGGCACCGGTCAATTTTTCTAAAACTGCCCAAAGAATTCATGTTGGGGGCACGATGGTCCCCGAGTCACAAAATAATAAAAAGGATACCACGCTTTATTTAGCTAGATAGACAAAGAAACAATGTAGGTAAAAACAGCCAATAAAAGTCACGTGAACCACACCGATTCACTCCACCATCTCATCAGCCACCGCTGACGTCCTTTTTATTTTCATTAGCGATCTTTGCGCTCGGGCCCCGTGCTGTGCCCCGGAGCCTATATCAACGCCCCTTCCCCCTGAGCAAATAATGGATACGCCCCTGCTGTGCTCTGAGAATTGTGATCTGGCCTTTATTGATGTACCCGACTAAGATTTTCAGCGCTAGCATTTGTCCATGAGGAATATGAGCTACTGATTTATAAAAAAATGAATTCCTGTGGGGCGCAGTGGTGTGGTGCTTGTCGAACTTGCTTTCTACGGGGTCGTCCGGGCTTACGTACGGTGGATTTCTTGAGTACGGAGAATCCGGCTCCTAAGAGAAAACAGTAACAAGAGTCGACGACGCCGCATGACCATAGGAGTGGATGAGTTTAGAAGCCCCAAAAATGGTTATTCTAGTCAAAAGTTGGTTCATTTTTCTTATCCATGGGTGCCCATAAAACTAGGAAGGGTTCTGCACGCTGCCGTCAATCGGGTACTTCAGAACAGCTTGGGGAATAGGAGCTTCTTCTCACCTCCACCACCTAAGGCAAAGACTGGTAGGCAACGATGATATTGAAAGCGATGATATTGAAAGCATCACAGTCTGAATGCGTGCTCAAACAATGACATTAATCTAGAAACGGTGCGGTGAGAATGCTACAAAACAAAATTAAAAAACCCGGAAAAAACCCACAAAAAAACCCGCAAAAAACCCAGACCCGTGGGCTTTTTACAAAAAACCCGGGTTTTTTCCAACCCTGGACATGATGCTGAAAATTTGAGATCTAATCAATTATTTGTATGTTTTTCTCTGGTGGTAAATTACAAACATTGTAAATTTTGTGGATCGGTTAGCAGCCTACCAGAAATACCTTAGTTTTGAAATGCAAAATATTTCAAAGATATTCAGCACACCAATGTTTGCTGGCCACACATTTCTTTTCAGGATAGTTCAAAATCCGTGTAGAGTGATGCTTTCGAATGGTTGCGTCTTCGAAACTGACTTGGAAACTGTTACTTCTAAAAACATTTGTTTCATTATATCTAGTCAGAGTATTGAAATTTTTCAGAAAAAAATCATTTTGGGGATTTGCGTGGCAAATTTGAAAATATTATTCAACGTAATGTTCATCTGTCATTTTGTAAGCTACAAGTATCATATAATCATTTGTTTCCAAATAATTTTCGAGACTATACCAGAATTAAACCAAGCTTTCTTAAATACCTATGCTGAAAATTATACAATATCAGTCATTTAAACAGAAATATTACAGGGTTTCCATTTTAGTATTTAAGCAAAACACTCACCAGCCAACTTATACCTAATATCGCAGCACTTCGCAGCGCAACAATCCAGATCACAAAGATTGGTAGCTACTTCGAGGCAAACAAGATCAACTCCGTTTAATCCAGTACAGCCTACCACATTGGCACAATATGCATATTCAGGACCATAAGCATGCGGTAGAATGAGCCAGTTTTTACAGCTGATTGTTACTGACAAGTTTAGCGCTTAGAAAATGCCTTCATCTGGCCATTCGTGAAGTATTATCCAGAGACATTGATGATGAATTTGGCAAATACAGGGCAGCAGCCGTCACCTGAAAAAAAGAATGAGCCAGTTTTGATTTCCTGATTACTTGCTCTGCTTCCCATTGTCTCGCATTAGATTCGCACTGTTACCCCGGCCCCTCCAGGGCTCTTTTTGTTCCCACCACCACTTGGGAGAGGGGTACGATCGGACCCTCTAGGATCTCAGGAACCGGAAGTAGGTAATACGAAACAAAATAGAATGATGCCGAAGTGCCTCACCGTCTTCTACTTTGGGGCCGAGTCTGAACCAGATCCATCGACCCGTGACGTCACAGTGGGTAAAAATGAGTCAAATTTAGACCAATTAGTTAGTTAAGGACTCTTTATAGGGCATTCTGTGCAAAGCACTTTCGCCTGCCTCCAAAGTGTGTGGGAGAATTTTGCGGGAGGGGTGTTTACTTCAATAACGCAGAACAAAGGGACGAAGCTTATTTGAAGGAATGGGTCGCGAAGTGTAGCAACACTTGTGAGGGTAGGGGGTTGCTACGGCAGAGTTGTTGAGCTTGGTTGTTGGGGAAAAGTTAGGATTTAACCCTCGCCCCACCGGGGCCATCGATAGCCCCCTAAGGTTTTTTCAGGATAGCAGAAAAACGACGAGACGCAGCACCGCGGTTGAGGGCTTTATCTTTCACCCCATCATTTTCCCACCATCCCTGACATTTTTTACCCCGGGTCACCTAAGATCAGATCACCAGACGAGGTCAACCAAGGTGACCTCACTTCAACTTTTGAGCTCTATAAGAGCTACATTTATTAGTCGATCAATTTGAAACTTCCTACACTGCATGGCCCCTCCAAGTTCTACAAGGTGTATATCCGGGATTTTTCGATTTCCTGACCTGAGGTCAGGTCACGAGGTGACCTCTCCCATTGAAAAAGCATGGGGAAAAGCTGTCTTATGATCTAAAAGTCACAAAAATGATTGCAAATGCTCGGACTGCTCAGAACAGCGGTCTTCGACACCCTTTCACAGATTCCATAGGGCATAGGGTCTGGTCTTTTCCTATCGAATGTACTTTACCAGATCTCAATAGCTTGCATAAGAGTTATGCCCCGTTTGCTTGAGCATTGCATATTTGAGTGAAAATGGCCTATCGTGACCTAACTTGACCTCTGAAGGTCAAACCATTGACCTGAGTGCTTAAGCAATGGAAGTAATTTCTTACTGAATTCACGCGAGCTTTCTAATGCACTTCGCAGATTTGCGCTAACCCTTATATGTTCGGAGTTAGGAGGGGGCCATCGATGGCCCCCGGTGGAGCGAAGGTGGCGCCGGACTCCCGGTGGGGCGCGGATTAAAAGGGTACGTGAAGAAGCTTGTTATCGCAAAGGTTAGTGATTTTATTTTTTCCAATTTTGTTACCTGTAATCGAATGACCGTTTTGGTTACGTTACTCGAGTTGAAAAATAATTTTGGGCAATTTGAAACACCCGAAAGCACCATGACGTGATACCGCAGGTCTAGAGTAGTCAGTGCGTATATTTTTCATTTCAAGTTTTTTTGAATGATTTTTCAAAACGTAATCTAGTTCTTCTATAATCCGGCGATACCCTGTTTTTTCAGACTCATTTTAGGAGAACAAAATGACCTTACATGTTTTAGAAAGGATGCCATAACTTGTCGACCTGATCTGACCTGATGTTAATTTTTTGTGGTAAGCTGTCAAGTTAATCACCCTAAAGGCCAGAAAAACGACGTACGTCTCGTTTAAATCGGCGCATGATAATTCGCCAAAATCCGAGGGGAGAGGTCTGATCTGACCCTCACTAAGGTCTCGGGAACCAGAGCGCTGACACGGAAAAGCTTGAAACGGCGCTGGAAGTGTCTTACTCTCTTCTACTTTCAAAGTCAGCTTGAACCATGTCAGCTGTATAACCTATAGCTTTATAAGCTTCATAACTGTAACTATTAGCTTTTTACCTTTATAACTCGCTAACCATTACACATAGAACAAAGTCAAAGGCATCGATGAGTTCACCTAGACCATAACATTTGAGTGATATGCAACATGACCTTGAAAAGGTACCATCGCACCCTTGACCTAAAGCAAAGGTCAAATCAAATAAAAACCTTTTCAGGCTCATGTTGTACATCATTTGAATCCTTGGGTCATGTTCGTCAATATGATGTCAAATTTACTGCTGTGACTTACCTCGTCCAAAAGTTAAAGACCCAAACAACTTCGAAACTGTGACTTTTTGTGACCTCTGGTGACCTTGTTATTGACCTGACTTCAAAATGGTTGCCAGCAGACAGGTTTGTCCCTTCAAAAGATTTCGCATGATGTTTAAAAACCTAATCTAGCTCTTCTCTTCTAGACGCCGAGTTACACCCTGTCGGCCTCATTTTGGAATACTATAATCGTCTTACATGGGTTTCGAAAGGTCTTCAAAACTGGTTGACCTGGCCTGCCCTATGCCAATTTTGGTCATACGTTGTGGAATCAATCACTCTAGAGGTGTGCAAAATGACGAGGCTCTCACTTAAATTGAATCGGAAGCATTTGCGAAAAACCAAAGGAGGCCTAATCCGACCCACCAGCGGTGAAATTGCTCAGTATAAATCAAACTACTGAATGCGTATCTGATCAATGAAATGAGTCACAAAACCTATGTATTTTACGAAACGGTAACTGGGAACCACAGACCCCATAACGCGATTCCTGGCCTGTGCTGGAGTGTTTGGAACACTGGGTGAGATGAAATAGATTGTTTGGTAGCAAATATTTGCCTGATTGGATGCTTATCTGAGCAAATTGCGTTAGGCAGTTTGAAGAATGCCTGAAATTTTAGGCACTCTGCAGAATGCCCAGACGCTTTGGCAATCTGCAGATTGCCTAGGCATTTGCAGATTGCCTAGGCATTCTGCAGAATGCCAAACTGGCTGGGCAATCTGCAGAATGCCTAGGCATTCTGCAGAATGCCTGGTTCTTCACCCTGCCTGTAACATTATATATATTAGGGTGCATCAAACGCCGCATGATTTTGCGATTTCGAGAAACTGGCTTTACACTAGTGCTAATTTTGTTCATTCGGTTCTTAGAAGTCCAGATGTGAAATTTTAGCATTTTTGAAAGTGGGCTAGGGGGTCCACCTAGCGGCCAAAGTTTGAAATTTTAGCAAATTTTCACGAAAATTCGCTTTTTAGGTGTTTTAAAGGTAATTACATTCACAACAATGCCTCAAAATATTTGCCCTAAAAGAGGTGCATTCAGTGGCTATCGAACGCACCCACTTTTGAAATCCTACGCCCATAAGTTTTTGAACTAGGATGTCATAGGTGACGAGATGTTATGCACCTTGTGCTTACTCTGAGCACTACACAGGCACAAGTCCTAAGGGCACGGTTATATTGTCAGGTCCCGATGAATCCAAAGTGCACTTTCCGTTATGCTCTAAGTACTTTCAGCAAGAAACATAGGGTGGATTTTTCACTTTCATCTGGTAACAAAATATACTGGTAATGGCGAGCTGACATAATATAAATCATATACGTGTCAGATATAATAAAATAAAGTTATATCAAAGAGTAGTAGGAATAAACCCAAATACATATTTGCCTGGTTTAGCGTTTGTTTTTATTCAAGTTAATGTTTCTAGCATTATCCTAAGATTTCTTGGTCTCTCCCTACTACCAATAAATTGTGAATACGTCATTGTACCGTGTATTGCCATCACCGGTCACTCCTTGCGCTTTCGCTTTGAAGGCAGCCGCAGGTTGGGCACATCCCTGCGACTCTTCTCGACCACCTGGAGCACGTTCTGAAGGCTAGCTTCAGCCCGAGCGGACTGCAGGTAGTCGGTACTGAGTTTGATGCCTCGCTCAGCTGAGTCATTTATGACGTTTACCGCCTGAGCCTTCACTTTCGAAGATTTGTAGGCCTGGGTCATCTCCCAAGACCGTGTTTCCACCTCTAGGAATGAGGTATCCACTTGGAGGAGCTGGAGAGTGAGCCAGGAGTCCACTCTGACCAGGTTGGTCAGCCGAGTCTCAGCGCTGGGAGCTGCAGGAAATGTGGGCCTCCCAAAACCAGTTCCGTGTCGCTGACTTGGAGCCTCGGGTCTTATCTCTGGCTTGAGCTCCAGCAGCCGTACAGCGAGCTCCTCTCGCTGGTCATCGGGCACTAGGTCACTGAACAGAGCCAACGGCACCATCTCAGATGTGAGGTACCAAAAATGGCGCTGGAAGGCCCGGAGAGCACTTTGACCGACTGCGTCATCTACAAGTTCCCTGTACTTCAGGAGTCGCTGGAAGAGCTGCAAATCGTGCCACGGAGCGTCAAACGCATCCTGACACGTCATCCACCATTGGCTGTATGCATGGGTGACGAAGACGACAAAGCGTCTGAGGTTAGTCATCTGTCCAATGACGGAGTGCCATTGTCTCGTATGTTGAGGATCTGGGCCTCACTCATACACATTTTGATTGAGTAAAGAACTTTGCTCATCCACCTAGCCTTGTGCATTGCACCTGGACGTCGGAACTTTACTTCGGGAGCCTCACTTTCCAAAAACGCGATGCTCAGCTGCCGGAACTCTTCGTAGTCTTCTCGAGTTTGCCTTGAACCGACGCTCTGTCTTCCCGAAGTTCCACCTTCCCGAAGCTCTGTCAAAAATGCGTGACTTTTTTGTGGACAATTAGTGATATCAAACTTTCCCTCTTGGCTGGTTTCCTGGGGCAGCTCCTGGAAGTGGGCCTGGTACCATTTGAACATTGAAATGTTCGGTGAAGAAGATTTCTCTATTCCCAGGTCGTGGAACACATGTGTGAGCAGGGTCTCACCGATGTGATGCCGGCATGCAGACCAGAGCAATGCCCTGTTAAGCCCCTTCTGTATTCTTATGCACGCACCAGGCAGGTGTCCCGTGTTTGTAGCTGTGGTGTCAAGCACCATGTTCACGACCTCATCTTTGCAGTTCCACTGCTCCAGAAGGGCGACGGTCAAATCGGATGTGAGACTCCCTGCCTTTTGGTTAGGAGTTTTTCGCGTATTGGGGTGAAAAACTCCTAACCAAAAAAAAGGTGAAAGTGAAAGTCAAGTGAAAAAAGGTTTTTTCATCTTGAAAAACCTCATGGCTAGAACCAGTAGCCAGATTGTCGTTTTGTGACAGCAGGTCCTCATGGCGACGCTGTAGTCTTTCGTCACGTTCAAGCCGACGCTTGTCTTTTCCGGCGAGTTGTCCATCGTGGGCCCCAAGCGATGCAACCCGATCGGTCTTCATCGATTCGAAGAAAGCCCGGTCCTCTTCATTTTGGATCAAATGACCCGCGTCCTGTGGCCAGGCAGGAAATGTGCTATAGAGGCGCTTATCCATTTCCGCTATTTTTTCATGGTAGCCTCGCTGGATCTTCGGTGTTGGGGAATTTTCCGAAGACGCTGGTTGTCCTCCCAAAACACAATCATCTTGCGAATCACCCGAACCTCCGACAAAATAGGAATATTGGCCTTCTGGTAGAGTTCCACCAACTGTGCGTAAACTGCTTCAGACATCTGCCATTTAGTTAGGTTTGTCCCTTCTTTACGAACCTCTTCTAACTTGTGCATCATGCACTGAAGAACTTGGCCGTTTGTAGGCAGACGGAACCCTGTGATGACACCATCATATCTCAAGTTGCTCTTCACACATCCAAAATACGTTTGCGAGCTGCGAGTAACAGGCTGACTCGTGGGTTCGCCAATTTTCTTCGCGCTACGGTCCATGATGATGCGTGGCTCCTGGGGGTAAACAGAATCGGGTTGGGAAAGGATACAAGAGACAGGTAGCAGGGTAGGAACGAGAACAGAAGAGCATAATGTACGTAAATTGTCCACAATGATTTTACTGTTTTGCATAAGGGCACGTAGACAGGCTCATTGTTGGCAAAACGCTTGAAATTATAAATGGATTCAGGCCACAAATTGTGTGCAAGGCCATGGTAATAGCAACATCGTTATATGCCCTACTAGGTACTGATTAGCTATTTTGCCTTACCTAATTGGATGATAACAAAATTCCCTTCTGACTTACACGGCTTAGCACTGTTTCCTCTTGAAATCGTAGTACTAAACGAACAGTTTTAGCGGAGGCGTAAGGTATGAATTTGCTAGCAAACTGACAAAGAGTTATGCGCTCAAATTCACAGGAAGCGGGAGATCGGTTAGGATTTCCAAGAACAGCTGTCGTCAGTATGCCCTTCCGCATGCGCTAACAGGCGATGAGCAGCACGCAACAACGTAACGCAGGGACACAACTTTTAAACCGAGACGATGGCGTGCATCTAGCATGCAGGCAATGAGTTACTGAGAAGAAGCAAAGGATTCATTACCAGTGCGTACTAAAAATCACCGCTAACGCCATTATGCCTTAGCCCATGCGCGAACTGACTGTGTCCAACGCGGAATAACGTAACACGCGACGAAATGTCGCAGCAGGAGCCGAAAGAGTTCATTTAGCACATAGGCTATGAAATTGGAAACGATGATGATTGGGGTTTTACGGTACGTCAGCTGCTGAAGCTATATGTTTCCAATGAAACTAGATACGGAATTAAAGAAAATTAACAACATAATAATTTCGAATCTTTCATATGTTTTCAACGAGATGGTAGTGAATATGCCCCCGCCTGATTTTAGGTTATATAAGTGAGAAGCATGCGGAAATATATTGAAATTCACCGGAAGCTAACTGGTGCCAAAGCGCAACTGTTTCCAACTTTGTCACACTCTAAGTGTGTCCAACCAGTATGACGTAACTTCTTTGCTGCATCTTTATTCAACAAATTATGGACACATTACGTCGAAAATAGGTGCAATCGAGAGCTAAAGAACGGGGCTTTTAGCATTCATAATTTCAAACTGATTGAGATTCATTTTCTTTCCCTTAAACTATTCCTAATAAGAAAATTGAACAAAATCGCAAAAAAACTCAAACTTTGGCCACTAGGTGGACCCCTAGCCCATTTTCAAAATTGCTAAAACTTCATATATCAACTCACCAGGACCGAATGAACAAAATTAGCACTAGTGTAAATTCAATTTCGGAAGTCGCGGCGTTTGATGCACCCTAATATATATATATATATATATATATATATATATATATATATATATATATATATATATATATATATATATATATATATATATATATACATACATACATATATGACTTTGAAAGACTATAAAAACAGTTATGGACCGATTTTCAAAACTATTTTAACAAATTAGCGCGATTATAAATTCTCTAAAACTTAACAAAAGAGTATTTTCGCGCTGCAAATGGTTATCCAGTCACCTCAGAAAGATAGATGGGGAGGGGGCACTTTGGGATTCCTCTCCACTGCGCGTTTTAACTGCTGGCAAGAGTGTTAAATGCAGCATGTGCTGCCCGTTCAAAAATGATGCTTTATATTGTACCGAAACTGATCATTGTGTGCTGCATTTACCAAAAAGTAAACTAACAAAACAAATAAGAAAGGTTAATGGTCTCCCCAAGGAATATATTTCCTCTGTTATGAGTTGGCAGTTAAATTTCACTCTTCGAGGTAAAAATGAAAATGCTGCGAGGAAGCACTGGCAATCGGGACATATGCTCCTGGTTTTTGTATGGGGGTATGGAAATTCGACCTGGAAATGCTGTATTCTCATTGGAGAGTATGTAAGATTGTTTGTCGGTGTTTCAATAAAGATAAATATTTTTGT
The DNA here is from genome assembly GCA_034440635.1 of Lepas anatifera. Classification (NCBI taxonomy): domain Eukaryota; kingdom Metazoa; phylum Arthropoda; class Thecostraca; family Lepadidae; genus Lepas; species Lepas anatifera. The sequence goes on along the minus strand of JAOTON010002065.1, from coordinate 913,832 downwards.
CATGTTCAGGAAATATCCTTCACACACCTTCTGTTCGAAGCTTACTTTTCCAAACGACAAATAAACTTCTGCGTTTCCACAGTGCGGTGTGCTAGATTAGATGTAACGTTTTAGTAGAAGCCTGCTGACTGGAAGTGGTGCCAGCTCCCCGGCACGTGATGCGTAAAGCTGTAGGCAGCGGCGGGGAAGGGCCTGAAGCGGCGTACTGCGCCGAGTGAACAATGGTGACGGCGGAGATTTGGTGTCGGGCCGGCGCCGGCAATAAGAGCGGTGACTACTGCCACAGACGGCAGGCGGTGTCGGCTTCCGTCCCAATATACGAGCAGGGCCGACTGGTAGAGAAGACAACTCCGGCCCTCGTGTCGCGCGTCTGGGTCGGGCGGCCAGCTTTTCGGGAGTAGGCAGCTTTTCACATGTTGGTCTCTTGTATTTTTGCTCCCGTAGGGACGCCGGCCAAGTTCAACTCAATGTGTAGAGGCAATTTTTTTCTTTCCGAACTGTACTGTCCACGTGCTGTAACACGAGGCCTCCAGAGTAGCTGCTCCGCTCTTTAGCGGTTGCCTGGTCATATAACCGCGTTTGAGATCCGACACAGTAATACCCTCCAAAGTGACAGTCATGAGCCTACATAGCGACAGCTCTCTGCCTGATTTGACCCCGTCTTGACAGAAGCGTTGTCTCTCCAGTTTGTCCGACGCCCTATTTGAGCAGGCTGACCAGATGCGCGGCAGACCATCCGATGGGCTGTGTCGCCACGTGCGACACTGGGGCGACAGGGTCTGATCGGTGGGTCGATCCTGCACGCGGGTCACGCCGGTGCCGAAGACAGACAATCGCCACTGATTGACGCCCTCCGGGCCGATATTGCAAATGGGAGTCGCCGGCGATGATGGGTGGCCGCACCGCCTGCAGTCGCTCACCCTCCCCGGTCGGCACTTGGACGGCTCGTTATCGAACCCAATCATGACTTCCAGAAATTGGGGGCGTCGCGGGACATTGGTTCTGCGCAGATGTAATCTCATCTGTCGCAAAGGCTGATAGCGAGCCAGGACGAGTGGATTCATTGTGTCTGTGTCTCGCTGGCTTAGACTCGCTTGCTTGCCCGGTGGCGGATAGCGGATACAAGGGGGAAGAACTGGGAGTCTCAAGGCCCCCCTCCCGAAATATTTTGAGTGCCCATAGTAGCTTGATAAAAGAGGTTATTTGACGAAGATGCGGGGAAAGGTTCAGGCCTCTGATGCCTGGATTCGCTGTTTTGCTGAGCTGATCTAGAAACTCCTGCAGTTTGGTAAGGGTTTGCTTCATGGGTCAGAAAGATTGATAAGTCTCTCTCTCTCCTCTCTCTCTCTCTCTCTCTCTCTCTCTCCCAACAGTTGTTCGTTCTGGTCCCGTTTTTATTTGTATCTTATTTTTGAAGTTATTGAGGGCCATGAAGCAGTGCTAATCTTTATTTTACAATCCAGTGTGTCAGGACCAGTGTTTTGCTCGCCAATGCTTAGCCCCGCCTAAGTACACAATCAAAGTTTTGTTAGCTCTGTAGCTCTGGAAAGGATGCTAACTCAGGAAGTGTTACACTATATCATATCGAGTTATATCAAGCTGCTGCATTCAGCTCATATGTACTAGACAGCGCCTATTCAATCTACCCAGGCCCCCGAGTTTCTCTTGCCCTGCGGTCTCTGCTGCGGGCACCATTTTCAGTTTTAGGGCCGGCCACCCAATTTCGCATAATCGGCGGCGGCGGCTGTGGCCGCGAGCGACGTCCTGTCATCGGAAGTAGGGCTGGGCCGTGTGCATGTCGTCACCTCTCCCGCCAGGCTATCTGCCTGATGGGTGCGCAGTAACAACAGCAACACGGCGCACAACTACTTCTCAGCAGTCCCGAGTGTGGATGCGATAACGCTGAGTGCAATGCTTATTTTGAGCATATTCACGATTGAGAGGAATTTCAAAGCATATTTGGAGGGCTCCAAGGCAATGGTGGCTATCAGGAATGCGAGATACCTGGGATTGCTTTGGAGCCCTGTTTGGTTTTGCTCACTATATGTATGTACGTATTCAAACGGATGTGGAAATCATCACCCTGTTACATAGCATGACTTGTGAGGCTGTCTGGAAAGGATTGTCAACGATAAACCGCTGTAGAACATTTTAGGACCGATCAAGCGCCTACTTCCTTGCCACCGCGCCCCATAGCAACCGCGAGACTTTCTTAGCGAATTCCAGCGCGCTGCTGATGCCGTAACCACTCTTTGTTGATAGATGTGGCGAAGCGCCAATAAGTCTAACAGGGTTCCGCGCGCGCCATATTTGTTTACGGTCTCGTAAATCTGTGAAGCGCCACATCAGAAGCAGAGACTGCGGAGGTCGCCTGTTTTCGCGGTGGCTGCTATTGAGTCGCTGCGAAGTTCGAGGAGCGCCGTCCGATCGCGCCCGCCTGAAGCGAGGGAGCGACTCAGCGCCACACGCCCTGCTGCTGAAACCTCTATCGGAACTGGGAGTCTTGAATTAGGACGGATACAAAGTCGCCGCCATTCCAGACTCGTTTACGCATCGACGGTGCTTCTTCGGCGTGGGGTTAAACCGTGGTCTGATTTGATTTTCTCGGGCACGCTCTTATGTACTCGATTGGTTGACTTATTTATTTTATTTAAAACTTCATAGCTGCAGCCAGGCTTGTGATGTTGTACTAATCAGGTTGATATAAGGTTGATATAAATTAAGTGAGTGATGTTGTTGTGATGATGATTGCGTGATGCAAATGTGATGGCAGCAGAAATTGCGGCAGATAACTCCAAGTTTCAATGGGCGGTAAGTTATGAGTTCTTCGTACAACGTCTGGTCTCCATCTTGTGTCTTTTCAAGGGCCATGCTTATTCCAACGCAAGATAGTACGTTGTCAATGAAGCATACCTGCGCTGACAATGAATCCGATTTGAGAACAGTGCGAGGCCTAGTCAGGCTTGCATTGATCTTTTGCAGAGTTGGAGCCTCCGTCGTCTCAAACTCGACCGGCGAGCCGTTTGACATTGGTGCTCTGTTGTTCGAGAGCAGTCCGTTTTAAATATGTCCGTAGTTCATCCCGGCTTCGAATAAGGAGAACATTGCATTTTAGCCGGACGGCAGCTCAAACAAGTTTCCTTGTCCTTGACAGGTGATCGCAGGCTCACAGATCTCGTCCCATTCAATTCCAGTCTCAAATACTTTCCTCTCCTCTCACACAGGCTTGCTTTTTTTGTGCGCTGCACTCCGCCAATAGGAGCGGACCGTGCTGTGACGTCACACCCATCACTGCATTGATCATGGACTGTATAAAAGGCGCTGACAAGTACGTGCTGGCGCTCTTCTCGGCAATGATCACCCTGAGCTCTGACAAGCTCTTACATTCCTGAAGGCTTCTAGGCTCGAGGCTTTATCTGAACGTCTATGGTGGCAGGTATGGAAAATACCTGCATCCGAATAGCACCCCTCATATTAGGAATAACAATACACTAGAAACGTCCCTCTGACAAATTTAAACAATAGGTGCTTCAAACTAGGTTTTAACTGTCTGGTCCTAAGGTATGGTAGACTCAGAATAACTCCCACCCTAGGAAAAAAACAAAAAACAAAAAAAACAAACAAACGAAACCAAAAAAGTTCAACTAACCAACTAACCCTACCTAACCATCCGTTCATATTTGCTAACCAACTAACCCTAACTTAAGGACTACTGACTATACTAACCACGTCTAAGACTAACAACTAACCAACTCACACCCCTCCCCAACACTCTATCTGTTCTATTACCCTTCTCTCTTCCTCTATGCGGCGGCTACCCAGCCAGAGAGGGTGCTGTAACCTCACCTCCTGGTTGCAGGATAAAGACCCGCGGCATCACGTCATGGTGCTTGCGGGTATTTCTAATAACCCAAAATTATTCTTTTTCAATGGAGGAACTCGAGTAACGTAAGCAAACGGTTATTTGATAACAAGGAACAAAATTCAAAAACTAATATTTACGCTGGCAAGACTCTTCACGTACCCTTTTAAATCCTACCTGTGCCCCAGGCTCGGCATCTCTGCCGTAGCAATCCCCTTCCCTCGCAAGTGTTGCTACACTTCGCGACCCATTCCTTGAAATAAGATTCGTCCCTTTGTTCTGCGACATTAAAGCAAACACCCCTCCCGGAAAATTCTCCCCCACACTTTAGAGGCGGGCAAAGGTGCTTTGCACAGAACGCCTTATAAAAGCCCTTAACTAACTAACTAACGTGCTGGCGTCTGGTGAGGCGTGCCCCGTGGGAGGCCAGTGACAGGAGCTGTACCTCAGCCACTGCGCTGAGGCATTGCCGACCCGACTGTACAGCAGGAACTGTACTTCAGCCACTGCGCTGAGGTGATACTGAACTCTCTGTACGGCGGAGGCTGAACCTCAGCTGGTACCTGACTTCGGCTACTGGATTTGCGATCGCTCTCGCATGTGATAGCCATGTGACATAAATTCTATGTTCGCTCTGTTCGTATCGCCACATTGGGCTGTACTGCTGTCTAGAGATGGGAGGGGCTCGCTGCATAGATCGCCACTCTACCGCTTCTGGTAGAATCACTCTGTCTAATCAGCGATAAGAGAAATATCGACGGCAACATCCACCGTACTCCACCGACACCCATGTCGTGCTCACCTCCGTGACCTTGTGGCAGAGCAGGCCCGGCGGCCACTGCTCCGTCCAGCGTGGCAGGTCAGCACTCTGTCCCAGCAGGGGTCAGCTGGCGCGCAGCGACCCTGGGCCGGGCCACACATACCGAGGGTCAGGACTGGACCTACCCCTCCCCACTCCACACATCGAGGAGTCCGTGCCGGCCGCCGTATGCGGCCGTATGCGCAAGCAGTTGCGGAATGTTATAACGGAATAGCCGTCCCGACGCATTATGATAGCTGGAGATCTGAATTCTGATGCAAAAACTAATCCAGCAGCCCACGCCCGTCTATCTGACCTTGAACGCTATGGATTGCATTGCCAGGCCAATGAGCCAGCTTTTTATCGTGACGGTAGGCAGTCTGTTCTAGATGTTATTTTACTTGCTTTGTTTCTAGATGTGTCCCGGCTGTGAGTATTGTTGAGCGTTGTGACTACGCGGCTTACTATCGGCGTGTAACTGTCACCACCACCACGATCCAGAACATCACCCATATACCGCACCGGTCGCAGCTGGTGGACACTAGACACCAATACATTTCTGAACGATATAGCGAGTTCTAATTTGTACCGATGATGGAATCGGTATGACACATGTGAGAAACAATTTGATTCATTTTCGTGGGAAATGAGTTCTATTTTAGATCACCACGCACCTATTCGACAGTTTCTAGCTCATAATCTGAGCCCTGCACATGTCATCGAGGAAGTTCTAGAGCTGATGAGCCAGCGCAAAACAATGAAAAGGCAGAGACAAAGAAGTTTAAAGACAGTTTAATACGTTAGTGAAAAGAGCTATTGTGAAAGACCCACGCGGTGAAATTCCTCGGCGAATTAATACCTCACCTATATCGTTAATTGCCCCTAAGAGCGACACTTCAATTCAACCCGAAAATGTACTTCTTGACCAAATTAATGAATAATTTGTTTCAATGGGTAACACAACGACAGGAAAGGTAATTTCGGGCGTGTGTGTGTGTGGTTTTATCCTGTAATTTTACTTGATTCTCTCTCTGTGCGAACTTATATGACGATGGTTATAAGTAACACACGTAAATAAAAAAACAGATAGTACGTAAAAAGGGTTCCTTCCCTAACTGGTGGACCTATGCCGACTCGTGAAATTGAACGCATTACATCAGCTCTGCTCTGTGAGGCCGGGGCCATCTATGACTTCCTGGTCCGGCCTCGGGCGCTGCGTGGATCCTGCCTTTGAAGCCAGTCATTTTTCCAGTCTAATGCTTACATATAAGCATGACTGGAAAATATAAGCCACCAAGTAGGTACCGAGCCGTAGCGGATTGTCATTGAGAGTTGCTTCGCTGAAGAATCCCCATCAGGAAAGCATCCGGAAAGCCCGACAGACTTGCAACAACTTTTAACCTCGGCCGCGGCCTCGGCTGGTGCCGCTCTGGCGCAGGAGAAGCCGGTGACAATGTACGTTAGCCAAACAGTTCGATTGACAGGCGAGTTTTTTCAGCAGTTTAATACTTATAACAACGCAATGTTGGAGTTTTAGGTTTTGTGTTCTCATTATGGCTCCATTCAATCCCCTGTCTAGGCCCATGTTCTCCTAAATTAGCATGTCTCTGCATACTGCACCACGCTTGCCCTCTGTTCATATCATCAAAGAAATAAACACGCATAATGTTTGTTTTGTTAAGCAAAGACTGGGCATGACGAGAAGAAAGGAGATACAATATAAAATATGATGGGTTTTCCGACGGTATTTCACCTATGCCTGCAGATTTTCACCCAATTCAGCCTATTTGTTACCGAGTTATGCCCCAGCTCGAGACCTCAGCCCCACCACCGAACTGATGTCCTGGATCCGCCTATGCTCGAGCTCCTTACCCCACCCCCTTTCATATGTCCTGGATCTGCCTATGCTCGAACTCCGTAGCCCCACCTCTATACTGCCCTGGATCCGCCTATGCTTGAACTCCTTAGCCCCTACCCCTACTGATGTCCTGGATCCGCCTATGCTCGAGCTCCCGAGCCCCACCCACGTACTGATGTCCTGAATCCGCTTATGCTCGAGCTCCTTAGCCCCACCCCCGTACTGATGTCCTGGATCCGCTTATGTTTTAACTCTTTAGCCCCTACCTGTTTTAACTCTTTAGCCCCTTTGAAGTCCTGGATCCGCTTATGCTCGAGCTCCTTAGCCCCACCTCCGTACTGATGTCTTTGATCCGCCTATACTGAGCCTCTTACCCCAGCCCCGTACTGATGTCCTGGATCCGCCTCTGCTCGAGCTCCTTAGCCGGACACCCATACTGATGTCCTGGATCCGCCTATGCTCGAGCTCCTTAGCCTCACCTCCGTACAGATGTCCTGGATCCGCCCATGCTGGATCTCCTTAGCCCAATCCCCGTACCGATATGCTGGATCCGCCTATGCTCAAACTCCTTAGCCTCTACCCCGTACTGATATCCTGGCTCCGCTTATGCTCGAGCTCCTTAGCCCCACCCTCGTACTGATATCCTGGATCCGCCTATGCTCGAACTCTTTAGCCCCTACCCCCGTGCTGATGTCCTGGATCCGCTTATGCTCGAGCTCCTTAGCCCCACCCCGTACTGATGTCCTTGATCCGCCTATACTGAGCCCCTTAGCCCCACCCCCGTACTGATGTCCTGGATCCGCCTCTGTTCGAGCTCCTTAGCCCCACACCCATACTTATGTCCTGGATCCGCCTTTACTCGAGCTCCGGAGCCCCACCCCCGCACTGATGTCCTGGATCCGCCTATACTCGAGCCCCTTAGCCCCACCCCGTACTGATGTCCTGGATCCGCCTCTGCTCGAGCTCCTTAGCCCCACCCCCGTACTGATGTCCTGGATCCGCCTCTGCTCGAGCTCCTTAGCCCCACACCCATACTTATGTCCTGGATCCGCCTATGCTGGAGCTCCTTAGCCCCACCCCCTACTGATGTCCTGGATCCGCCTATGCTCGAGCTCCTTAGCCCCACCCCCGTATTGATGTTCTGGATCCGCTTATGCTCGAGGTCCCGAGTTCCAACCCGCTCCTGATGTCCTGGATCCGCCTATGCTCAAACTCCGAGCCCCACCTCTGTACTGCCCTGGATCCGCCTATGCTTGAACTCCTTAGCCCCCACCCCTACTGATGTGCTGGATCCGCCTATGCTCGAGCTCCCGAGCCCCACCCCCGTACTGATGAGCTGAATCCGCTTATGCTCGAGCTCCTTAACACCACCCCCGTACTGATGTCCTGGATCCGCTTATGCTCGAGCTCCTTAGCCACACCCCCGTACTGATGTCCTGGATCCGCCTCTGCTCGAGCTCCTTAGCCCCACCCCCGTACTGATGTCCTGGATCCGCCTCTGCTCGAGCTCCTTAGCCCCACACCCATACTTATGTCCTGGATCCGCCTATGCTGGAGCTCCTTAGCCCCACCCCCTACTGATGTCCTGGATCCGCCTTTACTCGAGCTCCGGAGCCCCACCCCGCACTGATGTCCTGGATCCGCCTATACTGAGCCCCTTAGCCCCACCCCCGTACTGATGTCCTGGATCCGCCTCTGCTCGAGCTCCTTAGCCCCACCCCCGTACTGATGTCCTGGATCCGCCTCTGCTCGAGCTCCTTAGCCCCACACCCATACTTATGTCCTGGATCCGCCTATGCTGGAGCTCCTTAGCCCCACCCCCTACTGATGTCCTGGATCCGCCTATGCTCGAGCTCCTTAGCCCCACCCCCGTATTGATGTTCTGGATCCGCTTATGCTCGAGGTCCCGAGTTCCAACCCGCTCCTGATGTCCTGGATCCGCCTATGCTCGAGCTCCTTAGCCCCACCCCGTACTGATGTCCTGGATCCGCCTATGCTCAAACTCACTAGCCCCACCCCGGTACTGATGTCTTGGATCCGCCTATGCTCGAGCTCCTTAGCCCCACCCCCATACTAATGGCCTGATCCGCCACTGCTTATTAAGTTTATTTAAGCAGGGAGTGCAAGGAGTCACGTGTCATGGTATCACCACAAAGAGGTTTATTCGGCTGGGAAAGAAATGGTGTGCAACGGTGGATCCTTTGGCCAGTGCTACCTATGGTTAGAGGATGCATTAACTAGTGGGTAGATAGATAGACAGATGATAAACTTTTATTGGACGGAAACAATATGACAGGTATAACAAATAGATTGACGCAAAAGCCCGAAGGCTTAAGTGGTGGGGCCTCTCTTATCTCTCTCATAAGACACATCACTTTTACCGGACCTATCACACACATACACAGTAAGATTTGGACACACATAAAGAAACAACAAAACACAACAAACCAAACAAGCAAACCAGTTCCTGACCACCATTTTGTTTTTTATTCGTCGCAAGTCGCAGCAGCGAGCGGGACCCTACCGCACGGCCGCCACCCGGCCGTCCGACTGATATGCATATCTAATAGACAACGCGCCCGCCGCACGAGTAGAGGCGCCGAAACGAGACAGACTACCCTGCCACCACCGGGCATTCGCGCTGGTCTATAGCATGCGTACATAGCTATGGTATCTGTCTCGCATAGCAGCTACCAGTGCGCCGCCCGCAGCCACGCTACGGCCGAACGGCGGGGTGAGGTTTCGAGCGGAAAACTTACTAGCATTGTGTATTACATTTAATTTAAGGTACACTGTTGTTGCTATGATATGCAACCTGTTGCGATGGCAAGATATGTCTTTCAACTAGCTTTTTGCCGAATTTCATCCACTTCCATCTATATTAACCATTCGAAATCCTGGTGTGAAGCAAAAATGAACCGATAAAATTACCACCTTGAAATGTATTTTACGGCTGATAGCGCGGAAGCCGTAAGAGATAAGTGGGGGTATGAGTGAGAAAAATGACGGCAACGAAGTTTTCTATCCAGCCGTGTTAAGTTCAATACCGTAGCTATCACGGTCTGGAAACCAGGGGCTGAGAATAAAAATTTTAAAAACTTATATTTTATTTTTGCCTCTAAAATAAAAAAGTTTCAGTCTGAAAGTTTTTATCTCTAAATATATAATAAAGGAGGCTATTCTCTTTTATTATCTGAAATGGGAACTAATTTATCTTAATTAGATCGGAAGATATAAGGGTTTGACTGATATTTTGGAAAATGCAGACCTTCGCAGAATGGGCCAAAAAGGACACTTAAATTTCCGTTTTTGTTTTGTTTCTGTGTTTGTGCAGTACTGCACAAACCGGCCTTTAAATTGGTATTTGACTCAGAACCTGAACTGCTGTAGCTTCAGATATTTCGAGCCTGTAGTTTAGACTATGAGTTTTATGCCAAATTTAGGGTGCAAAGTTTAAAAGCTAATTTAGAGCCTTAAATTTATAACTTTTTCTTTCAAACTTTTTGTGTGATCTACAAATTTCCCTGGTGTAAAAGGGTGCAAGTTTGAAGACTGTAGATGAATTAGGAAAAAATAGAAAAATAAAAGTTAAAAATCACATAATGCAAAATTCTGGGCAAAATTTTGAAAATTTTGAAAATTGACAACCGTGGTGCTTATTCATTTGGAAGTGCCTTCTATCCACAAAAGTTTTAGGTCTCTGATACCAGCGCTCAGAACAGACAACAACAACAACAACAGACAACAACGACGACGAGACCGGAAAAACTGTCAGAATAGAAGCCGTTTCTTACTTCGTTCGTCACCGGCTTCTGACAACTGCCTTCTGTAATAAATGTCACGCGCTTTCCGGCTTTGAATGGCTTAAAAAGTAAGAAGTCATTTACCGGCTCCGGGCTATACTTTCCTGCAATATTAATTTCCAGAAAGTATCTGAGAAAAGTCAGCTGGAAACTCTGAGCTGTTGCATAGTCAAGTGCACTGATGCGTAAGATTTGCTGTCGCTGGGTGCAAAAGAAAGCTTTTAACACGAAAGGCAAGTGGGTCTGACGCCACCGGAAGGAGCAGTGACAGTGAGCGATTTACAGCTTGGTTTTTATGGCTGGACGGCTGCTGTGTCCGCGATGGCTTGCGACATCTGATTTACGAATCAGTTGTCGGAGGCGTCTTGAAATGAGGGTCGAATAAACGAAGGCGTAATATACGTCATCCTAAATGGGAAGTTGTTGCACAGTATTGCACACTCAGCATTGAAGTGAAATTCAAACATGTGCCACGAAGTTGCCTGGAAGTAGTCGCTGACCAAGCAAGACGACAGAAGTTTTATGAATGCATGTGTATACTTGTGCAAATAGGAATCAAATGATTGATTTTCGTCCCCTGTCATACTATGCTATATGCGATCTACCCTTTTTACTCGCTTAATATTAGTTACATGGCTATGGTTCTGCGTTATCCTCATTAATTCCAGGGAAAGGTATTTCACTCATAAACGAGTAATATCCCAAACGTGTAATGCAAGTTCCGCTTAAAAATTTAGGTTGTCCCCCTGGTAAGTGTATTTGATTTGAAGAATCTTAGACCGTAAGGGGCACGTGACAATCTTATGTGTTTTGAGGTAAAATGAAGGTTTTGCAGAGAGCTCTGGTTCCACGTTTCCTGATTGCCAGTCTTTTCCGTTTGCAGATAAATCAGCGTCTCCAGAGCAGAAGGCTTTGACTCGGCGGGGGTTCCCCCGTCCCGGGCATCCAATAACGTGACGACGCATATTCACCCGCCGAGGCAAAACGCGGCTTTTCGCACCAGAGCTGTGGCCTAAAAACGCATTTCCCTGGAAACTGCTAGTTTTGAGCTAAATGAAGTATCATTCGAGGACATTCCGGCATGCTATACAAGAATATTGCCTCGACGCAAACCCATCGCAAGAGTCACACATTCTGTTGGATACTGTGAACTGGTCTAGGTGCAAGCTGGCAGTGAAACTTATGTTCTTGCCAGCGCTGGTCCGTACGGCATGAATCATGCGAGATTGTCTAACACGACCAAAGCACGGGAGCTTAAAGAATTTGGATAAACAGCGAATCCAGGCGAAGGGGGCACGGTCACCCCCCCCCACCCTCTCCCCCTTATTCAAATAGCCCCATTATCAGTCTCTTCTTTCACGGTTGGTTGGAACGCGGGCCAGAACAGGCTTTGCGCATACAAACTGGGGAATATTTTTGTTTCCTATCCATTCTCATTGCTTCTTAGCCCTGATGATTCTCCTCCTCCGGGTGCCAGCGTCCTTGTATTCGTGGACAACTGCACGCCCGTGCCTGTTTCGTCAAAGACTTCGGTGAAGCACTTGTCGAATTTAACCGCCTACGCCCGCTTAAATTCGGCATTTTCAAAGGTATTTCCGGCCAAAAGTAGGGGGGCAGACCCCTGTGGCACGCCCCTGGTCATAGGCGTTCCGGTGATTTTTGTCGGTGTTCAGATATATGTTCGTCGTATTGCTGAACAGTGATTTTCTATTAAATTATGGCTAATTTAATAACACCGAAGTAGATGCGTATTCGTTTCATATTATATTAACGCCTGTTAGTCAAATTTATGTTCAGAAAAAAAATTGTTGCAGCGGAAACGAGTTGACCAAGGATTCGGGGCAGCTTGCGTACGATGCAAACGTAAATAAAAAACGAAAATGTCAAGGACATTTCAGCTTACTGCGTAAGCCCGTGAGTTGCAACACTTCTTATCGCAAAACGTAACTAGCATGCGCAGTCGAATATTCGCTGCCCGCTGCCTCCCTTCCGTCACGGCCGCCTCGCGCTTCCGCTCAGCTGCGAGGCTCAGCTGCCGTTGCGGTGCGCCCGGCGTATGTTTACCTCGTTGGTGATTCGAATCTCTGGGAATTCCTTCTCAGAGAGCGGGAGCCGCCCGTTACGTGGTCTGCTCGCTTTCATGCCAAGCCTTTTGGTCTGGCTTAGAATTCAGCACACGTTATTGGTGCGGCGGCGGCCTTCGGCGGCAGCTGGTCGTTCGCTGCCGTGGACCAGAAATTGACCGCCGCCTTTTTCTGATAGCCTGTCTTATCAATATTACGGAATTGAGAGCCTGTTTAAATTGGTGGCTGCGCTTGCTGGAAGCAGAGCAATCATCGTTGCCCAGCGCTGTTGTCCTCGGCATGTCGCACCTCTTGTAAGTGCACCACACTTCATGTTTTCATTCTTACGCTCGAGTCGCACCGATCGCTGTCTCTACTACTACCTCCAGCTCTTTAACCAGAGTTGATGGTTTTTCATTTGTATCTACATTGATTATGTAAGTTTTTTTAGTTTGGTCGTCCGTTTTAGTGTGAGCTGTGACTGCTTGTGCCGGATGTAGACCTGCTGTGGAAATATGTTGTATAGCTGTCATTTCATGATATACTTGCGTTTCATGCAAGTAATTTTGATTGCGGACAAACATTTGCTGTCCTTACAGGGGCTTGGAAATCGGCTAATTATTGGAGGCACCCAATTTTGAAATACTTTCAAAAGCCACTGTATTAAAATATTTTAGAAGGGTAAATTGTATATCTTAGCCAGTGGCGGATCCAGGACAACGTTCAGGGGGGCTAGGGGCGGGAGCCTCCCCACCATTGCCTCGGAACAGCCTCCGGCTATACAGTTACCTTTTTCAATAAAAAAATAGGCACTCTGACATTTGGTGGGGTGTGGGTTGAGCCCCTAGCCCCCCTCCCCTCTTCCTTATATCCGCTGCTTCCTGTCCCATGATTCATGCCCACCATGTTTGCATTTCGTCAATGGGGCGGCCGTCGACCTCGCGGTCGGCCGAAGCAGCGAGCTGTTCGCAATGGCGCGGTTTCGTGCGATCTGTGCTGAGGAGATAGCCTGTGCCGCCGTACTCCGGAGTGGAGCGGAACAGGCGGGGAGCATGCGTGGTTTAGCCACAGCGCATACGCTGCATTGCCAAGTTCGGGGGCGAATTCGGTGCAACCGGAAGGGTGCCCGGATGTCTTCATTGTCCGGATGTCTCCGCACTCCGCTTAACGCGAATATGGCACCGTCATTGGCCGTCAAATGAGCTATCAATATTTTGGAGCCTACCGAAGTCCCTCTCGTTTCATGGCTCATTTCTCTCAGAAATAACATTTTACGGAGCAGTAATCCTTCGACCGAAGGGCTAATTTATTTCATAATACAATCTCCCCCTGTCTTGCATTTTATTCAATTCCATGATCCATAAACATCTATCAACTTATCGTTGGCATCAGCTGTGGGTTACCCTCACACCACCAGTTAAAGGACAACTCCGTGATGAGAGCTCAAGAGACCATATTGGGTCGCGGCTATGATAAAGATCTGCTGGTTTATACCGCGGTAAAAGTATAGGGTGCAAAACCAGGATAGTGGCGTCACCACCACCCACCACAACAAAGCCGCAATCAGGCCAAAACCATTATTTTCAACAAATATTGCCTCTAAAACCACCACAGTCTGGAATTAAACCAAGGTGCCGCATTGTCTTCAAAATTTTGGTGGAAAATACGTGGTTTGTTATGTTGGTTACACTCGGACACTTTTTTGCCTCTGCTAGAGCTCATCATTTTCGAGGAATCAGCGTGTATTTAGATCAGATATCGATCCCATCGACCCAAAACTCCCCCGCACCGAAGTCGGCGCCTCCGCCGGCAGCCGCCGTATACAAACTGGTAGGTGGGGCTTAGTCAACTATATCTGTTAGCTCAATAAGTACACCATTGTAACAAACACAATGGTGTTTGTTTCAGTGCTCTAGCTTAATTAGGTCAAAAGTTATTGCCAAAATACTGACCCCTGGTGACCTTGGATGACCTTGGAAAAGTCAAAGGGCAAATATGACCCCTGGGATCCGTGAAAAGGTGTCCAAAAACGCTGTTCTGAGCAGTCTAAGTATTTTCAATCATTTTTGTGGCTTTTATATCATGAGACAGCCTTTCCCCATGCTTTTCCAATGGGAGAGGTCGCCTCGTGACCTGACCTCAGGTCACGAAATCGACAAAATCCCGGATATACACGTTGTAGACCCTGGAAGGGTCATGAAGTGTAGCAAGTTTCAAATCGATCGACTAAGAAATGTAGCTCTTATAGAGCTTCAAAGTTGAAGTGAGGTGACCTTGGTTGACCTCGCCTGGTGACCTGACCTTGGGTGACCCGGGGTAAAAATTTTGAGGGATGGTGGGAAAATGACGAGGTGAGAGATAGAGCCCTCAACCGCGGTGCTGCGTTTCGTGGTTTTTCTGTTATCCCGAAAAAAACCTTAAGGGGGCCATCGATGCCCCCGGTGGGGCGAGGGTTAAGGGCGCGCCAACCCTAAAGGTCATGTAGCGCTCAGGCTCAACAAGTTGTACGTTTAGGAAGTGCTCTTTTATTTGTAAATGATCAGTTCTGAGAATTATGAATATGAAGGCAGGCAATGCTTTATGCGACTGATAGTTCAGTTCAAGGTAATAGAATTCGCGCTATTCACTTTAGATTGATGTCGTGCTGACATGGAGAGAATTATGAGCAAGGCTATCTGGCAGTGCATTGATTGAAACATATTTCGTGATTTGTTTCTTTGCTTTTTTACCAGACAGTGGGTGGATAGGAATTCATGTAAGAAAGGGAAGTATCCAGTCAGTTTATAAACAGTTGTGCTGATGCCAATCGTTAGAAGTAACCATAAGTTTGTGAGTCTCAGACATCTGGATTATCTGAGCCTATGGTAGAACCAGAGCTGGGGTGGGAAGGCGATTAAGCTGAGTGAGCGGTTAGGGAGGAGGGTGGAGCGAGACGTGACTTGATGGTGGCTGATACTATTGACTGGAGGAGAACAGGGAGGGGCGAAGAGGAAATGGCACCAGTCGTAACAGCTTATGGGCGGGCCCACGTGGAAGCACTCCGGCCACGGCCCCCAAAGCGAACTAAAGGTGGCAAAACTGTCCAGTGAAAGTATGTATATGCGTCCACGATAAAACTCTACGCCCAAGCTATGTAGTATTTAGGCTACAAAAATACAAAAGAATTTACCAACTCGTGCTTTATTTATAGGAGGCATAAATGATCAATTACCAATTACAAGCTCGTATTTATTGGGGTTCAATACGTTTTATCTATATTCACCTAATGTTTTTATTACTACGTCACTTAATCGTGGGAAGTGAAAGACCACCATAAGCATCCTGCGCTATAGTTAAATGACCTGCGCCAGTAACTGCAATATTCCTCTCAGATGCGTGCAGTGTTATGAATTGAACTGATTTATCTTTTAAAAACACCAAAGAAGCTCCAGTTTTGTGAAGGGGGTCGATATTTCTTGGAGATCGTTTTTGTAGGTGAATACAAATACAATTTGGAATGAATCCAAACTCGACGAGTTAACCCCACCGGGGGCCAGTCCACCTTCGCCCCACCGGGGCCACGATGGCCCCCTCAACTCCGAAAAAGAGCGTTAGCCAAATCGCAAAGGCATAGAAAGCCGCGGAATTCAGTAAGAAATACCCGCATGTTTTAGTGCTCAGGTCAATGGTTTGACCTCCACAGGCAAATTAGGTCAATATCGGCTATTTTCACTTAAATATGCAATGCTTAAGCAAACGGGCATAACTCTATGCCATTAGAGCTATAGGTCTGTAAAACATTTGATAGGAAATTTGCAGTCCTTTTCCGCTATGGAAACGAAGACCCCCGCCAGTGGTTTGACCTCCAGAGGCACCGGGACCTAAGATGACCTGAGGTCCGAAAGGTCAGAAAGACCGCCGTATATCAAATGAAAGCCAGTGACACGACAAACACGATGGTGTTTGTTTCAACGCCTAACTTAATTAGATCAAAAGTTATTGTCAAAATATTGTTTTGACCCCTGGGACCGGAGACCTTGGAGAGGCAAAGGCAAATATGGCCCCGGGAATCCGTGAAAGGGTGTCCAAGAACGCTTTCTGATCAAGCGAGCATTTCAATCGCTTTGTGACTTTTAGATCATAAGACAGCTTTCCCATGCTTTCAATGGGAGAGGTCACCTCGGATCGACCCAGGACGAAATCAAAACCCAGATATACACCTTGTAGACCCTGGAGGATCATAAAGTAGGAAGTTTCAAATATCGACTTCGAAATGTAGCCTACAGAGCCAAAGTAAGTAGGTGACCATGGTGACCTTTCTGGTGACCTGAACTTGGATGAACCGGGGAGAAAATTTCAGGATGGTGGGAAAATGATGCAGGAGGGTAGAGCCCTCAACCGCGGTGCAGCGCCTGTTCGTTTTTCTGCTATCCCAGAAAAACCTTAGGGGCCATCGATGGCCCGGTGGGGCAGGGTTAATGGTCAATTACCAAAAGAAAATGTATCAAATATTGCAGAATAGTGCCTAAAGTATGCCTCTTACGCTTTGGGTGCTAGTAAAACGCTTCCAAACTTGGCAAAGTCCTCAATGCTGCAGATAGGTAAATGAATTTTTATGGTGCCCTGATGACGTTATGGCATGGTGACTCATGACGTGGGGCAGCAAAAAAGACACTACATGTGTATATGAGTTCACACTGGATACTTTGACAACTGTGTGTGTCTGAGTGTTCGTGGCGTGTTTACCCCGGGACGCCGTTACAGGAAAGGGTGTTCTGATTGCTGGAAAGAGCGCGGTGCCCTTCGCCGTTTCCAAGCAGCACTTGGTAATAGTCGGCTGAAGACTGTATTTGGTGACCAATGTGTGAGCGGTCCCTGTGGCCGTTTATCCAGACGGCTGATCAATAATCCAGACTGCTGGTCAGTTCCGTAACCGTTTTCGAATCCTTGCTCCGGATTGGTGAACTTGGGGATCCAGGTGCCGCTGTTAATGACACAATTCCTCGGGTGACCTGTTGGTTCCAGGACACGGAGGTGGTTCGATTCGTACCTAGTCTTCTTTCAGAAGTTTGATCTTGCCGTGTTCTGAAAATGCTGGCGATTCCTGTTTTACAGGGACGTGACTCCATTTGGAGGTTCGACAAAGTTTGTTTTGGAAAATAAACCCGACAAAATTGCATCTACGGTTTTTTTTGCGAACAGCGTATGTGCAGTTTGCCTACCTCCTACCAGTGTTAAGATTCTCCTTTCATGAAAGGATGAAGGGTAAATATGATTCTAAGTGTATTATTGTATACAAGTGCAAAATATGTACATACACTCAGTGCATTATTGAACTACATCCGTTTTTTATATCAAAATATGTATAAAAGATCATTGCTCAGTAACGTTAGCTAGAACAGTGGCTTCTAAACTGAGGGTCATGACTCAATTTAGGGCCATAAACCTGTTTTGTAGGGGTCGCGAGGGCATCTGAAGCTAAACCGTAAATATTACACCAAGACAACTTTATTAGTGAATACTGACTTAATGGGGCAGTGGGCACCCAGCCACCCAGAGGCTTCTAGATATTAATTTTTGGGGATGAAAAACACCTACCGCGGAGGCCATATGGTGCCACGAACTCTTTCGCGTTTAAGGAACAGATTCCTCGAAATCAAACCACACATCGTTCATAGAACTGACTGGGACCCGAGCGGGCTTTCCGAGAATTGGGGGTATTTTGAGTGTCTTAAAATTTCGCATCCAAGGTAGAAACTATAAGATTGGATAAGAGCGTAACGTTTAGAACATATTTTCCTGAAAATAGCGTCTCAATATTTTCGAGCAAGATTTCGAAAGATTTTCCAGTCCTTTCGTGCCGTGGCCCTCAAAATCTCGTGCCACTCACAATTCCTGTCTTGTCCTGTCACTCTTTTGTCTTGTCCTGTCACTGTCTTGTCTTTTCCTGTCGCTGTTTTGTCCTGTCTCTGTCTTGTCTTGTCTTGTCCTGTCACTGTCTTGTCTTGTCTTGCCTTGTCCTGTCACTGTCTTGTCTTGTCCTGTCACCTGTCCTGTCACTGTCTTGTCTTATCCTGTCACTGTCTCGTCTTGTCCTGTCACTGTCTTGTCTTGTCATGCTAGTGTCTTGTATTGTCTTGTCCTGTCACTGTCTTGTCCCACGCAGGGGAACCAATTTTCATCTGCCGGACTCGTTTGCACCTGCTGACAGGTCCGGCACATGGATAATTGGGTACGGGGTGTGACGACACCCGCGACCCCAGTTGGCAGAATGGGTTTCGCCCCCGCCTTCGGGCGAGAGGCCAAATCGAAACTGCCATCATCATCCTCTCCTGGCATTCCTAAATTCAAATCCCACCAACTCCTTGTTCCTTTTCCTCTTCTTTCCTTATTTCCTTGTTTCTCCATGCCTTTCCACCCGTATCCTTTCTGTCCACTCCTAAATACCCCTCCTGTCCACTGCCGGCGATGTCTGACCCGGCGTGTATCCGCGGGTGGCGGGGATGTGTGCACTCTTGCTCGTCTCGAGTGTGGACACCTCGGTCGCGTGCGGCGCGCGGCTGGGCTGGACAGCGCAGACCGACCCGCTTCCTTTTCCAACTCATAACTTCCCAGTTACCCACATTATCCCAGTATCATGGGCGTCCTTGCACGTGCCTATGATTCCTGGATGGTTTGGGTGTATGTGGGCCTCCGGCTCGTGTGGCAGGCGATTGGATCCCTCTAATCGCCGGCCCTGCGGGCCGGGGGCTAGCTTCTCTCGGACCAGCCGGGAATCAGTTTGTGACGAGCAGGTGGTAGTCGCCTGCTCCGATGAGACTGTGTGGGGGCGCCTGTCTTTTTAAGGTGAGCTGCGCACCGACCCGTACCCCGGGATGAAGGAGTCCTGGTAGCTTAGCTGAGGTATGCGCTGTGCTGGTTCGTGTGCCTCTAGCAACACTTTACTTTGGTTTGGATTTCCGCAAGGGCGGGGAACTCTTGAAGGCATCGGCAAGAGTAGCAGCGTTGTAAAAGTCTGTCGGCCTTTGGTGGGGCTCGGATGTCCCTCCCTCCTTTGGTGAGGTCCCGACTTCACCCGGGGAGGGAGGGGTGTCCGCGCCCCCCGGGGTCGTCCAGGCTAGGTGCAAGGGGGACCTTCGTCAGGGCAGGGGGTTTTGGTGAGTCTCTCTCCCCCTCTGTAACGGCGGCGTCTCCCCCGTATAGCCAGCTCGTGCGTCGTCTCGCCTCGTAGCACCCTCGTCGTAAGGGGGGCGCACGTGGCTGGCTGAATTTAATAACTTTCTCATGGATACACTCAACACCGCAAACCCCTACCCTTCCCTCCCCCATCGGGGTGGTGAGAACGAAACTGCCGGCTCTCAAAGGGTCACTCTTAAGCCCTCCCATTCACGAGTTGTGATGATTCGGGGTGTGGACACCACCCTATCGTCACTTTCACCGTCCCAACACAAGGAGGCATGCGACCGACTGGGTAAGGTGATGCGATGTAGCTGCCTTCGGGACGGTGTCCTGGAGGTGGAGCTCAGTAGTTCTTCAGACGCACAGCGTGCACTTGATACAACCGAACTCAGATACACAAAGCGAGAGGCTGGCCAGAGGAAAGTAGTAACTGTGTATGTCACTATCGTACCACACAAGACTAAGAACTTTTCAAAGGGTGTCATTACATGTTTGGATCTGAAAGGAGTTTCTGAAGAGGAGATAGTAGATGGACTCACGGAAAGCGGGGTAGTGGAAGCGAGGAGAGTACGACGAAATGTAGGAGGGATTCTTGAGGAGACAGATACTTTGATATTGACGTTCGATAATGTGGACCTACCGACAGATGTGAATGTAGGTTATGTTAAAGTCCGAGTAAGACCCTATGTCCCCAACCCAATGCGATGCTTTTCCTGCCTGCGCTACGGACACACAGCCAAATTCTGCAAAGGAAAGAAAGTGTGTGAATGATGCGGAACAAGCGAGCACGATGGAAGGGAATGCGATGCACGTGAACTGTTTAGCATAAAATGTGAGGGACCCCATTCAGCAGGCGACAAAAATTGTCCACGTATGAAAACAGAAAAAAATACTTTCCATTGTGGTTACAAAGCACATTCCATTCAGAGCTGCAAAGGATACCTACGAGGCCTCCCACCCTCGGAGTTCTTATGCAGAGGCAGTACGTAATACAGCACCCACCGTAGCGGCGCCTTCAAAGACGCCAGCGACCCCACGGATGACCCTGGAGGAGGTCATCCGCTCTCTGACCATGGCGGACTTTGTCCGCCTGGCAGGGAGGATGGGGCTGGTCATTTCTGGCCAGCCCGCCGCCCCGACACTGCAGCCGGAGGCGGCACCTCCTCCACCCATCCCTACCGCCCCTCCTCCGCCACCTCTGGCCCCGACTGGGGTAGGGGCGGGGAGCAGGGGGCCACTCCTGCACCCAACACCCCGTCTGAGACACCCGCCACTCCGAGGCAAAGGGTACCCTTGGCGACACCGGAGCCTGACCCCCTCAAGCGAACGAGGGTTGGACGACGGTGGGCAAGGGTGGGAAGCGACGTCAACTGCCGTCTCCAGTCCAGCCCCCCGTTGGAATGTCTGTTGACGGTCAGCCCTCTACTCCTGCCTCTTCTCCTCTGTCCGATAATCAGCCCCCTCCGCCACCCCCACCGCCTCCGACGTCTGTTGCGGCTGTCAGGAGGCAGTTTGAGAGGTCACGGAGGGAGAAGAGCACTAGGGGAAGATCTCCCACCAAACGTGTGGCATCCGGGACTCCTCCAGGCCAGCCACAACCTTCTAAAGCCCGAGCAGCATCAATAGGGACATCTAGGCCTGGGGCATCGTCTCGACCCAGGCAAACTGGGGTGCCCTCTGGGCCCCCAAAGAAAACCTATGGGCCAGGAGGACCATACTGGAAATAGCAAGTAGCTTTTCTGGTAGGCGCCCACCCTAACTTCCACCCCCATTATTAACACGGTTTTGCAGTGGAACTGCGGTTGGAATTCGCACTGGCGCCGGGGATCTCCAGGCTTTTATAAGATCCAGGGGCGGGCAGCTATCTGCCTGCAAGAAACTAAACTCTCAGCTGAGATCCCATTCTCTCTTACAGGTTTTTCAATATTTTGAAAGGATATGCAACATAGCTCAGTCGCCCACGGTGGTGTTCTTCTCGCAATCAATAATGATATACCAGCAAAGCAAATCTCACTCCAATCACGGCTGCAAGCCGTGGCAACACGAATATATATTGCTCGACGGCAGATTACGCTCTGCTCTATATACCTGCCCCCTGGAGTAGACCTGCCCACTCGAGAACTAAATTTGCTTATATCTGAGCTACCACCGCCCATCCTTCTCTTGGGAGACTTTAATGCTCACCACACCGCTTGGGGGTATGAAGATATCAACTCTCGGGGTCGACACCTCGATCATTTTATCCAGGGTGTGAGCCTGTGTATTTTAAACACCGGAGCACCAACACATCTTACTATTCCATCCGGCCGGGAATCGGCATTGGATCTTAGCCTTTGCAGCCCAGAGCTATCTGCTCTGTTTAGCTGGGCTGTGTGCGGTGACCCCATGGGAAGTGACCATTTCCCTGTTTTAGTGACTTGTGACAACACATCTGTTTTAGGCACGAGACCGCAACGTTAGAAGATGAAAAATGCTGATATGCCCTTATTTAGCTCCCTCGTGGATGACTATTTTGAAACTTTTGCAACCCAAACACCGTTCACAGTCGACCAGTTTACAGCTATCCTCCAGGACGCTGCTTATGCTTCTATACCGCGAACATCAAAAAACCCTCGGCGACCACCGGTGCCGTGGTGGAGCATGGAATGTCGTGACGCTATCCGAGAGCGGCGGTGCGCTTACAGACAGTTTAAACGAAATTCCACTCAGCAAAACTTAAATATGTATCGGAAATCTCGAGCCGCTTGCAGGCGCACAATAAAACAAGCAAAGAGAAAATGTTGGAGATAATACGTAGGTAGACTGAATCGATTTACGCCATTGTCCCAAGTGTTTGCTCAAATCCGCCGTATCGAAGGCAGGTCGGTCTCCACACCACTACCAACTTTGCAGATTGGTGGTAGGAATATATTCAATCCATCAGAAGTAGCCGACTGTATAGGAAATGCGATTGCACAGCGCTGTAGTTCAGTTAGGGAGAATGTCTCATTTATGCGATATAAAGCCCTAGCTGAACAGAAAAGTATACATTTTGGAACCACCAGCACACTGTCATACAATAAGCCCTTCACCTTGCATGAGCTAGCGGCAGCCATTCGTGGACTCCACCCTGTGGCCGAGGGACCGGATTTAATTCACAATGACATGTTTAAAGCACTATCTCAGAGCGCACTTAGGGTACTGCTGGCCTCATTCAATATGATATGGGAGTCCGGCGAATTTATACCGGCGTGGCGGGAGGCTATAGTGATACCAATCCTTAAACCTGGTAAATCTGGATTGGACCCTTTGCACTTTAGGCCGATCTCGCTTACTTCGTGCATGTGCAAGTTGTTCGAAAAATTGTGAATGTAAGACTCGTTTGGTATTTGGAAAGCCGAGGCATCATCAATAACAACCAGTGTGGGTTTCGTAGAGGCCGCAGTACGGTGGACCACTTGGTATCACTTGACACCTCAGTGCGAATTGCATTTAAAGAGAGGTGTCACCTGGGAGCCGTCTTCTTTGACGCCATTGCCGCCTATGATAAAGCGTGGCGACATGGTATCCTTTTAAAGTTGTATAATTGTGGTATTAGAGGTCAAATGGGGTTCTTTATGAAAATTTTTGACTGATAGGACGTTCCGTGTCAGAGTAGGTGGTACATTCTCAAACACCTTTTACCAAGAAGAAGGCATTCCGCGGGGAGTGTCTCTAGTATCTGCCTCTTCGCCCTGGCCATAAATGACGTCACACATTCACTCCCACCTTCCATTCAGGCATCCATTTTCTTGGACGACATTGCAATATGGGCAAAGGCTTCAACAACGCCGGCACTTTCCCGTCAGCTCCAGCTGGCCGTTAATTGTCTGGAACGCTGGAGTAGAAAAACGGGCTATACTTTTCGACTAAAAAAAAATCGCGGGTGTCAATTTTTGTCGCAGGCGCAGCCCCTGTCCGGAACCAACGGTATCGTTGCTCGGCAAAACAATCCCCTTTCAACCGACGGCAAAATTTCTCGGGGTGACATTTGATAAACGGCTAACTTGCAGCACACACATTAGGAATGTCCGTGACAAGTGTTTCAAATCCTTAAATGTCCTAAAATGTGCATCTCGTTTATCGTACGGAGCTGACAGGAAAACGCTTCTCACTTTATATCGGTCCCTTGTACGTTCCAAGATGGACTACGCCTGTTTCGTCTACGACTCTGCATCGAAATCAGCCAAACGGTGTCTGGATACGATCCATCATAGCGCACTCAGAGTAGCTACAGGAGCATTTAGGACCACACCACGCGCCAGCCTGCTGGTGGAGGCTAACGAACCACCCCTCTCAATGAGACAACGCATGCTGGGACAGCGCTATGCGTACAAACTGGCCCAGTCTCCGCCCCATCCCACGTACAACGCCGTTTTCTCGCATGACATGCTGCGTTTGTTTGTGAACAGCGAAAGGGGACTTCCCCTAGGTGTGTGTGTGCATCGCCTCTCGGGCGAATGTGGTATCCAACGCCGTATCATAAGTCGTAGCGAGCTCTCGGATATCCCACCATGGGAACTGATACCACTAAAGGCTGACACGACTCTTGCAGGCAGGACCAAATCTGACACGGTTCCTCTGGAACTTAAATATTTAGCCCTCGAACACATCGCAAAATATGCAGATTATGTCCAATTTTTCACCGATGGATCAAAAACTGAGTTCGGCGTGGGATGTGCTTTTGTGACTGACTCAGTGACTAGAAATTTCGCACTGTTACCTTTTTCATCTGTTTTTACCACGGAACTTACTGCATTGGACAAAACTCTCTATTTCATAGAAGTCAGTGACGACACCAGAAATGTAATTTTCACCGACAGCCTTAGTAGTGTCCAGGCTTTGAGTGTTTTTAATCCAAGCGACGGGCTCGTATTAAAGATTGCTCTCCACCTAGCTCGACTCGCCGGACAGGGTAAGGATAAAACCCTCTGTTGGGTGCCGAGTCGTGTCGGTATCCGACTGAATGAAGCAGCTGATGCTGCAGCCCGACGAGCTGCTCAGAGACCCTGTAGAAGAAGACAGTCGATTCCTGCTCGAGATCTTTTCCCACATATATCTGGTCACCTTCGCAATGTATGGCAACAGGAATGGCAGGAGCAGACAAATAACAAGGTCAGGGTAATAAAACCCAACATTGGTGAGTGGCTGTCCTCTATGCACTCCCATCGCCGTGAGGAGGTGGCTCTCTGCCCGCCGTTTGCGAACTGGTCATTGTCTGGCCACTCACCGATATCTGCTATGTGGCGAACCCAGGCCTTATTGTCGGCGATGCGCGACCCCCTTGTCTGTATGGGCACGTCCTAGTGTCGTTTCCGGAGTATGATAATCTCAGGCTTTCACATTTCGATTCACGTCTTCTCATACTGTCTCATCTGATTGGCCCGGACTCGGACATGATTGAGAAAGTGCTAGATTATCTCAGAGCAGCCGATTTCGTGATTGTGTTTGACCCGGGCTGAGGACTTGTGCTTTGATAGGGAGTGACAATGTGAATGTGAGTTTTTTTCTACGAACTGTGTTGGTTAAGCTTTTTGGAAATCCCCTTTTTGTTACCACTTTTTGAGAACCGATTGGACTGATGTGAACATTCTTCCAGCTATTTTGTTTACAGACACAACTAACTGCAAGGAATACGGGTAGCAAGGCAGTGTTCAGCGGATGTATATTTTATATTATGTTTTACTGGCAGTGACATGGGCGCTATATGACCTTTAGGGTTGTCGCACCCTTAAGCCAAAATCATCATCATCATCACTGTCTTGTCCTGTCACTGTCTTGTCATGTCACTGTCTTGTCTTGTATTGTCACTGTCTTGTCTTGTCCTGTCACTGTCTTGTCTTGTCTTGTCCTGTCACTGTCTTGTCTTGCTTGTCCTGTCACTGTCTTGCCCTGTCACTGTCTTGCCCTGTCACTGTCTTGCCCTGTCACTGTCTTGTCTTGTCTTGTACTGTCACTGTCTTGTCTTGTCTTGTCCTGTCCTGTCACGACACGTGTATTCATTTATACGAGCTTTATTTAAGCCCAGCATACTGAGGAAGGAAAACTTTGGTTAAAAGCATGATAAAGATAGTTTCATACCACGGTGTAGTATTCTTACATATATACTAACTTTCAGTACTCCGTAAATACTTCAAAACATGACAGTTATTGTAAATGCTATATGCGCTGTATTTGCACCCTCTAAGGTATTCCCAAACAAGTTAGGAAGTACTAATCTTTCCTGATATGTGGGTCTAAATGGATTTGTGAAAAATTGTAACCAGCTCGTGAGGAACCAACCAATACTATTTGTTTATATAAAGCTGTGATATAATCAAGGTTGCGTGATGACGGCATTTCTTGATTCCCTAAAACGGAAGTAATGCCAAAATGATTGGCATTCGCTGCATGCATACCAGTCTTGCACGAATTGTGGGAAGTCGCAATTGAATGAATAAGCTCTTAGAGCAGTTCTCCAGTTAATTATTTTTATGAATTGGTTTAAATTTTCGCCGTGTTTATTTTAAGCAGTTTTTTTCCACGTATATTTTGTATCTGTTCCCCTTATGTGTTACATTTCGTTATGCACCCGTTACGATTTTATGTTTTTCTTCTATTTGGTTGTATCTTTTCAATTTTACCTTTTAGTTCAGCATGTGTTTTTTTCTGTTCAGTTTCAGACGCTGGAGCGCCGTGTCCGTTGTGCGACGGTCCCGCCTCTGGTGGCCATTCAGGGAACCACGTCGACTCGCGCGTGCCAAACGGACACGTTCCGAACGGCTTCGTCACCTCCGGCCCGCTTTGTAACGGGGTAGCCAGCAGGGGTGGCACCGCCAACGGAGGCGTCGGCACCGATGGCGCCTGTAACGGTGTCATCGGAAATGGCACCCCAGCGCAGTCGCGTCTCCCGTCTAGTCCCTACGACAACTTAGCGTGTCAGTATGCTGGTTTATTTTGGTTCATTCTGATCATCCTACCAATAAAGTGTTTTGTGTTGTTTTCATTAACTGTATTATTTGAGTTTTTTTTGCTTTGTCTTCCTGAGTTTTACAATTTTGCTTCCTTCTGATATGTGTATGTGTAGTGGCGCATCGACACCTTCCGGCTCACATATTGTTTGTAGAGTTATTTTGTGCATTTGATACACTGCGCCCCTCCTCCCATATCAATCCAGAACTATAAGAATTACAAACAATGGATTTAGAAGCGCTAGTTCCTCAAGTCCATTAGTGTAAAGCGTCTAAAAGCGCTCACACCACCAGAATGCAGCGCTAATTGCACTGGAAACGGCAATTCCAGCCTGAAAATAACGACACCGGAACACCAGAAAGCACCAACTCTTTCGTGCCATGTGATTCCGCTGTGTCCTCGCATATTGTACAGCCTTTAGGTTTTGAAGACGGGGGAGTGGGGGCGGCGAAAACAAGATTTATCGGAGCCGCGAAGTCGATCGCGGCCTGGTTTATTCACGTACTTTAATGTCAGTTTGACATTAATTGAACTGAGGCTCAAACTTTGTTTAACCGCAGTTGCCGCGTTCAATGATGGTGAAAGTTAGGAGCAATATGTATTCTAACGTGCAACGTCGAAGCAAATGCGAAGTAGATGGATGGTTGGAGGTATTTGCATTGTTACATGCATTTTTAGGCATTTAAATAATCTTGCTGGGCAAAAAGAGTGCATAGTAGTGGTATCTCCAATAGATACGTAGGAGGCGAAGGTCGTATTTGAGGCTTCTCGCTGCGTCATTTTTATTCACGCAAAAGACATTTCTCCTAATTTTTTTACAAAAAATGGGAATAAATTGACTCTTTTTGGGGGCTTGCTCTTCGGCTTCGGCGGGGTTCGAGCTTCACATTCGTCAAAATCACAAGAAAGCATACATCTGTGAAAATTACATTTACCACAATCACGTACGCATTTCCGATGAACGTAGCCGCGTATGTGGTTGTTTGCGGGCCGCCATTGCCCTGTTTGCATGTACGACTGGATCTGGAGGCGTGGTGGGGGCTGATGGGTGGTGATCCACCATGGATTCTTACGTTATCTCTAGACTTGATGACCCGTAAAACTGATTGCGCTTTTTTGTAATTGTAATCGTCTGTGGTTAGCTTTGTAGAACCCCCAGGGCCGAAATAATGTAATTTCAACTCACGCTCATTCTTTTCCTCGGATATATTGAAGCAACTGTTACTGCTAAATCAAAGCGGCACATTCTTTACAAATACGGGGATAAATGTAACTTTTTGGGTGGGGGGAGGTGATCCAGATAAAATCGTAAAAAACATTGTTTTTTCATAGAAATTTGCCAAAATCGGTTAAAAGTCTGCTAAAGGTGGTCATTTGGGAAGACGCAACCTAGGGTTGCTCTCCCTGAATTCACTCCTGATCCAAAAGAGGACATGCGCCGCAGAGTTCATTGGTGGATTTTGTGGTAGTCCTGCTCACGTTGTTTCCCGTATAGAAAATATATAAGGAGTGTTTTTTGTTTAAGAAGATAGATGTGGGTCACTTTGCTGGTGTTGATTCCTGTCCGTATAACTCCCGGCTACAAGCGCCACTACATAATATATCTGTCGAACTGCGATATTGCCTCTCACTCTACTAGCTACTTAGAACATAAATTTACAGGGAGTTACACTAAATTATCTGCTGCATCGCTCAACACAAAGTCCGATCTGCATAACCGTACACCAGGGTGATAAAGATGACGATCATTTTGCAGCCGTCCCTCGTGAGAACCAACACGCTTCCTCTCTGCACTTGTGGCCGAGTGTGACCCTGCACCCTGTCGGTGTTCTCGCAGGGTCGTCGACGCTGCCGCGGATGCAGGGGGTGAGCAGCGGGCGCTCCACGCCGGCGGGCGGCCCCCGGTCAGCAGCAGCGCCTGCGAGCCCCACAGACCCGCCAACATGAGCAGCCAGTATAAGTCGATGCGCGGCCGGTGCCACCCGGCGCTGCTGGAGCGGCCGGCCTCCGCCCAGCCGGGCCAGCAGTCCTCCTGCTCCGCCTCCTTTGACAGTAAGGCCGGCTCCGCCAGGTCAAAGATGAACGGACAGCTGGTGGGTAGTGCCGCCAGGGGGCGGGGTCGCGGTCGCGGCAGCCGTTCCGACTTCAGCGGCGTCAGCGCCAAGTCGGTCGACTTCTCCGAGATGGACACCATCCGCGAGGGCGAGCTGGGCCGCCAGATGAAGTCCAAGTCGTCGGACGACGTGATGGAGCGGCCGCCGGTGGAGATGGCGCCACTGCGGCGCACGGTGTCCGGCCGGCACGCGCCGCCGCCGGCGCAGGAGAGTCCGGTGACCTCTCCGGACATCCCGCGCCGGCACGGACCGCAGCCAGGACCGGCAGGGTTGGGTCCTGCACGGCAGGACGGCTACATGTCCGAGCCGGAGACCACCCGGCGGCGACGGCCCCGCTTCCTGGACATTCAGGAGGACTCGCCCGCCTCGGACCAGTGCCGCTTTGATAACAATTGTTATGCGACTACGCCCAGCTCAAGTAGGTAGCCGTCTGGCTCACTTTTCTGCATGGCAGGCATGGCAGAGTGAGATGTTTTATTTGCTTTTCTGTCATTTTAGCTTTAGTACTTACCCGTTGTCTTTTCTTTCGCTGTTTGTTTTCTCTTTCATTGCAAAAGTAATTATCGAGCAAGTTGTGTTGGACATATTCCCTTTGTCGTGTGTGCACAATGACGACGATATTTGTCTTTCTACAGCAATAAGCTGCGAACACTGTTTGTTTGTTCTTTCAACTTGCACATATGTCGATTGCAGCCTTTTTGTGAATAGACTTGCAAGTTTTGCTGGAGTGGAATGTCTCTTAGCTTTAGTGCTTCTATTTGACTTCCATCTGCTCATTTTCTTTAAGAGGGATGTCGCTTGAATTGACTGCACTGTGAACTTGTTAAGTCTTGATTCACATCGTTATGCAGTATGCGCATGCACGCTCTGCTTTTGGAAACTGCATTGATGTTGCAGCCGTGAGTGGTGCGAGGGATTTTTTGCTCGTTATCAAGAGAAGAGGTCAATGATGTTCGATATAGTAATAACGCTCTTGTAAATATTGCACCACCTCTGGATCTTCGCCGTCGTACGTTTTTCATCCCGGCTCTAAGTGAGAATCTGAGGGTTTTATTTCACATTATGTTAATGATTCCAGTGGTGTGAATTAATATTTCGAGTCCTGCACCCATCCCCCTCCCCCGTCAAAGCACGTGTTAAACGTCGAAATAGTGGTCTAATTTTTCCTTATATTTTCGCATTTTTCGTTCTGAGAAATTTTTATTCGTTTTATATAATTCAAGCGACATTTGCGAACGCCAAAATGTGATTCGTACATTGTCATTTGTTTTTTCATATGATGGATAGTGAATTTTTCTTCAAATGTGGGCACCGCAATCATTGTAGAAAATATGCGCCCCTGATTAACCCTTAAATGTGTTCTTCAAATTCGCCGCTCAAAGCGTGAAGCTTGTGCTTTTTATAGATAGTCGGCTTAAGCATCGTTTTGTGTACTCATTTCCACAATCTACTCATTTTCGCAGTGTACTCATTCCACAGCGATTGTTGAGTACATGAATCCAGCTTTCAAGGGCTGGCTGCAAGTATGAACAATGTGAATAAGTATGTGTACGCCAAAAAAGCTTCGTTTGCGGGGATGCGACAAGGGCAAAACTCTGCGAGACCGCCTGGGAAGGCTTTATGGCAACTTGAACTGTTTTTATTTGAAATATTCCAGTTAGAATTTCAGAGTTGGGGGATAATTCCCCTTTGTGAAGCTGTGGGGAGTGGGCATCTGCCCTCTCCCTCGACACCACTGTTCCCATGTCCTTGTGCATATCTTTTTGTTTCTATTCCGTTATGTGTGGTGATTTTACCTTTGCAGTTCTGTGGCCATCGAGATGAATATCGGAATGTTTTTTTCGGCCCTGGTTGCATTCAATGACTCATTTTGAATAATACCGTCCTGCTTTTTCTCATATTTGGTTGAATGTATCTTGTTTGTGAATTGGTCATGTTCCGTTTAGACTAATTGCAGTCAGTGATTGGTAGCCTCTTTTTGGTTATGAACTTGCTATAACAAAATGTAGCACTTCTGTCAAATCAGGGTTTCAGTCATCTTTTTGGTAACCGAAAAAACCTCATGTTGTTTTACTTTATGGATGAAAACCATTTTGAATAACTCAGATAGATGAAGAAAGCTCTCCAGCTCACCACGCGCAGCCTGAGCCAGCACACCTCCATTCAGCAGGTCCGTAACTGTTCGGCTCTGACCAGGCAACTCGGAGCTGGACCAGAACGTGGAGACGGAGCCCAACTCGCCCACCTACACTCGTCTGTTGCTGGAGTACGAGCGGCACCTGCGCAACACGCTGGCCAAGGGGGACGACGCCGAGTCCTACAGCCTACACACCTTCGAGGCGCTCCTCTCGCAGTCCAACGAGGACCTGGGTCAGTGCCCTGCGGCTACATCCAAGGGTGTCCCCAAGGGGACGGGAGTCCTGGGTCTCTTCGGTTGACTCACCTGGCGTTCGCGCACTGAACATCAGCGCCCTCCTGGACGGTAGCTCTTCACACAACCCCTCCACCTACTCAGGATGCGAGATAAATGGGATACATCAACCGAAGGGCCCATTCACAGCCTTTCCGCTAGCAATTTCTGCTCGCACGTGTCACTTACGGTCAGCTGACTGAGAAATCACGGCCCATAATCCGTCATCGGACGCTAAATATGAAAAATGTGAAATAAGAAGAAATAATTTGAATATCTAATTAGAAACTAGTCTATCCACTTTTTGCAGCTAAAAAGAAAAACTGGTGCTATTGGAAAGTCTATTTCGTAAGCAGCATGCGCATAATACCATTTTATAAACATCATGCACACAGATCAATCGCACATGATTTAGGAAGATGGCATTGATGCATATTTATGGTTTGAGCGGAATCCGTAGGCGGAAAATCGGTGCGAATCAAGCGATTTGTTCACCATATATTTGTGTAGCACTCGCATTCGGGAACGCTGTAAACGGGTCTTCACAGTTCAACTGCGATTTACTAATCGAACGAGAGAGACAGCATGGGTCTCTATTGGGAACATACAATGTTGATGCCGCGCCCCGATGGCGGACAATGAAATGCTGCCTGTTAACCCGGCACCTCCTGGGCTCTTTTCGTATCCTTTACCGCCGGGGATCCATCTCCCCTCCCTTCCCATCGATGTAGGCTCCTTGATGGGATCATGAAAAACGTGAACTGTGGTAGGTAGCCCATTAGAAATGATGAAGAAATTACAATGGCCACACTTTGCCTCAGGTTAATGTGGACGTCATGGCAGGTAAAAAAATGCAACAGTTGAAAATTTGTTTGGCCCTAGTGTTTCACTGCGTTGAGCTAGATTCAATATTTAGACATTTTTAGACTCATCTCGTTACGACGACGATAGGAGCATACTACGGCGACTATGATACTAGGCCAAAATGTAAAAACGACCTGAAGCTTAACCCTGGCCAAGGTCACCATCAGACCTAACGTAGTCAGTATGCAAATTAATGGACGCCCAAAGTTATCCAAACGTAATGGTATGAAAATTAAGGCTCTGTCATCATTTCCGTGCGATGTTATTGACCCAAGTCTGAAAAAAGCTACGTAAATAGTATTCAATGACCTCTCAGGGATCACAGGTCTAAAATTGCAACTTCGACCATGGAGAGTGGCCTGAGATAATACGATTTTGGAATGATAAGTTATGTTCAGCCGTTTCTACGGAACGAAAATCCTGTCACCACAACTTTGGTACTTGTGGATCTATAATGTGAAATCAACATTTGATCAGTAGATTAAACCTGTCCTCACTGGTGCCACTTAAAATGGAGATGAGTCTACTTAACCTTGCATGGTGACTTGACTTGATATGATACAAACTTCAATTTTTTCGAAAGACTGCGCAATTGATTTAAGATAAGGTATACCAAGTACGGCAACGTTTCGCGCCGCCGTTTTCTGGCACGGTCGGAAAAAACTCGATGGGATGTTCAAACAACCCCCCCTCCCCACCGGAGCGAGGGTTAATCATACTTTGCTGCTCTATAACAATCTGTGCACACCTCTTGGATATGCTTAATAAATGAACCATATCTAGGACAAAACCGATTTTGTTAAATGCAGAACCCGAAGGCAACCAAGAGTAAGCATCAGTAAAAATATAAGAGCTTTACTTTCCAGAACCTAACTACGTTCTCAAGAGCGAGCGGGCTCGAGTCACGCACTGTATCGTCAGGTTAGCGGGGTCCGTGCGCCTAAGCGTGTGTGGATGAGTATTGCTCTGGTGGGCAATGGTTGTGATGGTGGGCAAGGTCTGTACTAAGGCACAGAGGGAGTTTACTTTGAATATGAACGAAGATCTACGTGAGAAAAGAGGAAACTGAAATAACTGTTATCATTTGGTAAACCGGAGTGACTCCTTACACAGGAAAACGACTTCTATGCCCTAAGCGGAAACCACGGCCAAGAGTTCTAAACTTCCCGATACACGCCACAATGTCGCTGCACTTGTCAGCCGACCGACCTGTGTCATATATATATCGCAGGCCAAATCAATGCTCAGTTGCTAGACTCTGGCCCTGGATCCAGCGCTGCCTGAAACTTACTTACTGAGCTTGATTTGAAAGCTTCATAGGGGATGCCCGATGATGGATTCATCCGAGAAGGATTTATTGGCCCGCTCTGGCAGCTGGTGACAAGTCTTTTGTTGGCTCTATTGAGGCACTTTGCAGCAGTCGATGACCAATCCGCGCTCCGAGAATTTGTCCTAGCTGACAAACCGTTCGACATTGACAGTGAAATGGGCGATGAATATTTATGGCCCCAAAGGTCAAGGCCACTCTTGTGTTTTTCTGGTTGCAGTTTTTTTTCTCCAAGTGATTTGCAGCTGTGTGTTTTCTGATATTTTTCTTGTTGAATTAATTCACCCCTTAATATGGTTTTATCGCTATTATTGCTGTGCTTGATTTTATTTCAAATACAGCGTGGATTTCACCGTTTAGAGCCATTCCATTTTTTGTGTTTATATGCTTTGCTATTTACCCTTATAATTTTTCTTTCAGCAATCTGCTGTTCTGTGCTCACCTTATTTTAAGACATGGTAAACTACAATTTCAGTGGGTGACTTGTCCCCGCTGCTGTGTCCTCGTTTCTGTAGAACGGCTCCTTGGCATTGCCACCCGGCCGGAGAACAGTCGGACCAGCTCACTGTCTACCGGTAAACCGCCCCAGGGGAAATCCCAGCAGGGCGAACCAGAAAAAGCTCCCGAGAGTCCGGTGACTCTGCGCAGAAGTGGTGCCAGGGCCGCGGGCAGTCCCGGCAGGATCACCAATGGCGTGGCCGCTGCCTGCAGGCGGGGTGAGACGGGCGGGCGCTCTGCCGATGACCTGACTAACGCCTGGGCTTCACTAACTCCGGCTGGACCTCACTAACTCTGGCTGTGCCTCACTAACTCCGGCTGGGTCTCACTAACTCAGGCTGGGCCTTCTTAACTCCGGATGGGCTTCACTAACTTCGGCTGGGCCTCACTAACTCCGGCTGGGCCTCACTAACTCCGGATGGGCCTCAATAACTCCGGATGGGCCTCACTAACATCGGCTGGGCCTCACTAGCTCGGCTGGGCCTCACTAACTGGCTGGGCCTCACTAACTCCGGCTGGGTCTCACTAACTCAGGCTGGGCCTTCTTAACTCGGATGGGCTTCACTAACTCGGCTGGGCCTCACTAACTCCGGCTGGGCCTCACTAACTCCGGATGGGCCTCAATAACTCCGGATGGGCCTCACTAACATCGGCTGGGCCTCACTAGCTCCGGCTGGGCCTCACTAACTCCGGCTGGGCCTCACTAGCTCCGGCTGTGCCTCACTAACTCTGGGTGACGGATGTCGCATCGCTGATTAACCGTTATGTAGCGAGCCTAACGGGTGTGATTGGTCAAGCATGAGGACGTTTTCTAACTTTTTTAAGCGTAGTGGTATTGCAGAAGTCTGATATGAAGTTGATAGGTGCAGGTGTTGCTCCGAGCGGATGAATAATGGTGCAAACATCGAGGTATGGTTCGGGCATCTGCAATTTCTCAAAAAATTCCGGAGGGTTTGACTAATCTAATCATGAAAATATTTTACATTATGGCGATCAGTCACCGTGAAGTTATTTTTAGGTTTGGATTCAAGTTTGGAAGAGATAGCTTAGTTATGTTGATTACCTTCAGGTATGTTATTTTGCGCCTTCAATATTGATGAAATTAAAAAGTATACTGCTTAAGACCAAAATTTGGTATCGCTATCATGGTCTCAAATATGCACGAATGTTTGTTACTCCAGCATGCCCAATGGCCCGTGGTTGACCATCTCACCGACAAAATTGTGGTATGAGGATGGTTCGGACAAAAAGGAAACGATACAGGTTCGGACATCTGAAGTGCTGTCCTTAGGCTGGGAATGAAGAAAATTTTGAATTTTCGCGTAATTTGAATATCAGTGGCCTTGTAATATGCGAGAGAGACGGTTCATGCCATAATTATGTGTTTCCAACGATCTGAACCACTAATGCAATGTGTCAATTAGCACGCCATATGTATGCTGCAATTGAATGTGGGTGCGCAATAACAATGTGATGCTCAACACAACTTCCTATGCGGTTATGAAAATTGCACTTACGTGTGGGCACACGATGAGCCATTTTTCAATTGGTGCGATAGTTATTTAATTCCTTATGAGAGGAATGGGGATATCTTGATCGCCAGTGCTTCATTCAGACCCATCCACCCTCTGCCCGAGCCTACCACACTGGTGAGGTAGATTCGGACAATTGACCTGGTGTGACTTTTTTGTCCTCTACTTCTAAATAGCCTGAAACTTTGGTCTTCTCTTCTTGTTTGTTTCTTGCCAAGAAAGTGAGGAAAATTAAATCACCAGCTCATGCTCATGGCTTACCTAATCTCCCCGCCGGAGGGTAAGTTCTAGAAGTGTCGGAACCATTCCCACCGTCCCTTACATGTTTTTCAAGGCCATTGCTTCATGTTTGATGTGCTCAACATTTTAAGCCGATTTGATGTGTGCTAAGTTGTGTACATTTGCGACACATAGAAATCCATTTGGTAAATACAAAGGCTAAGTAGTTTAGTCAACGTTATTATTCTCCATTGAAATGACCGCGATCAATAGCCAAGACCCAGTTTTATTCTAAGTTCAGGAGAGCGGAGAGAGAGAGAGAGAGAGAGAGAGAGAGAGAGAGAGAGAGAGAGAGAGAGAGAGAGAGAGAGAGAGAGAGAGAGAGAGAGAGAGAGAGAGAGAGAGAGAGAGAGAGAGAGAGAGAGAGAGAGAGAGAGAGAGAGAGAGAGAGAGAGAGAGAGAGAGAGAGAGAGAGAGAGAGAGAGAGAGAGAGAGAGAGAGAGAGAGAGAGAGAGAGAGAGAGAGAGAGAGAGAGAGAGAGAGAGAGAGAGAGAGAGAGAGAGAGAGAGAGAGAGAGAGAGAGAGAGAGAGAGAGAGAGAGAGAGAGAGAGAGAGAGAGAGAGAGAGAGAGAGAGAGAGAGAGAGAGAGAGAGAGAGAGAGAGAGAGAGAGAGAGAGAGAGAGAGAGAGAGAGAGAGAGAGAGAGAGAGAGAGAGAGAGAGAGAGAGAGAAGGGGTAGAGAGGGAGGGGGAGGGGAGCGCGCCCGCGCGTATTTTTTAAAGGCAAACTTAAAGCGAGGCCTGGAATTTTCTGCAGCTGCTGGATCCTTGCCAGCTGGACTGAAGGTGTCATCATCGATTGTGCCAAGCTGGAGCGCTGAGCCGCCTGAGTGCGGGGTGAGGAGAGCCTGTCGAAAGCGCGCGGCAGATTTGGAGGGACATAATTTGAACCTCGCCCAGGCTGGCTTTTCGTTAACGAATGACAGCCTAGCCAAGTGACTGGAAGTGCGAATTAGCCAAGCCAGGTGCGAATTAGATAGTAAGTGTTTTATATATCACTTCACTTTTACTAACTGCCAGTTGATTTGGTGGATTTATAAGGATAAATACTGGGTATTTTGTTCAGTGTGGCTTCTCGTAGAAACTGCTGAACCCGTGCCAGTATCAAACTGCCTATTTTCCCGGCCCCTCGCATAGTTGACCATTCCTGTTTCCAGGTATTTTGTGAGACTCTTGGAAATTTTAAAACAGATGACAATTTTTAGCATAGGTTCCCTGTTGATTATCACGTCTGTTTTTACCAATTCTCGAGTACGTCACGGGTTTGATAACTGAATTGACATACAATCCTTTCTGGTCTGTGGATCGAATTGGATTGGTCCGAAAAAAACAGAGTAGACCTGAAATGGAACCAGAACTGAAATACATGTGTTGATTTGGCTGCATTTTTGGGCAGGGATGGGATTTTAAATAAAATAAATTTTGATCGAGGATTGTGGTGTGGAAACGGATGGGTCCGGATTTGCTTAGGAAACATTGGTTGAAAAAGGATACTTGCACAGTATGGCTAATGGGTATGTTCAACATAGGTGTTACACGTCTTCAATGGGCATGTCTCACAAGCCAAGTTCAGTATTTGTACGCTTCGGTAGAAGTGTTTTTTGCAGTTTGATGGGGTTTGAAGACTGATACTTTTTGTGGAAATGATGGCTTATACTCTCGCACTTCATTTCAGTTTCCAGCACATTACTTTCTATAATATATTCGTCAGGTTCCGGGTTTTGTGAACTTGGTTTCCACTTTTTCATGCGAGGTTCTCATTCGTGGTCGACAATGCTCCATACATATGCATCAAGAATAATGTATATATATATATATATATATATATATAACTTCAGTACGACAATGTAGTGTCATTTGTCAACGGAAATGTGGGATATCTTATTCACACGTGCGCTGCAAATGTGAGGTACTTGCAAAAGCCTAACGCCACTTAAGCGACCGGGTAGTTGGAGTCGGTGGCGACGCCGCACTGGTTGCTGCCCTTGGTCATCTTGATGTAGCCGTCCATGCCCCAGCTGGTGCCCCACGAGTTCTTGACGATCCAGTAGTTGTGGCTTCCCTCGGTGCCGTAGCCGACGGCCAGCACTCCGTGGTCCAGGTTGCGGCTGCTGCAGAGGAACTCGTTGTAGACGCCAGAGTGGTACAGCTGGAATGAGATGTGGCTGGCGTCGATGCCGATGGAGACGGGTCCGACGCTGGACACGGCGTTCTCGAGGTCAGACTCGGAGTGTTTCTGGATCTCGGTCCACGAGCTGATGCTGGCCACGGCCTGGCTGGCTTTGAAGCGGCAGTTGTAGTGGGACTTCTCCTCGTACGGGTAGTCAGCCTCTGACATCAGGCCTCCCGCGTCGATGATGTAGTCGTAGGAGTAGGACTGCAGGCCGCCGTTGCAGCCCATGTTACCGTAGCTGTCGAGTGAAGCGGGGATGATTATGTGAATGTGCTGTGCTGCTTGTTTTATCGCATCTCAAGGCATTTAATGAACATGGACAACTTGATCATGTACAGCCAAATAAGGATATATGCAAAGGCTAGTGAATTTCGATTTTTTCGGAACTGGTAGCATTGCTGTTATTATTTTTTTGAAATAAAAGTAATGTTATGCCATCACAATCGCGTATCTCAAAACGTTCGTATTACTTAGATTAATGTACTCCTAGATCCTGCAAGCGTACCAAAACCTTCCCATCCCGCAGGCACGGACGTTTCTCGAATGTGCTAACTACACAGTTATACGAGTCGTCTATGTGCCGCTGTATGACTCACTGCTTGGAGCAGTCCATGAGCTGCTGCTCGCTGAGAGCGACCAGGGGGTTGCCGGCGATAGCCCACATGCCCTCCACAGCGCCGGTGGTCGAGAACGCCCAGCACGAGCCGCACTGGCCCTGGTCCTTGATGGCGGTCACAGCGCCGGCATCGCGCCAGTCCTGCAAGAAACGTGGCGCGTTGTAACGGCATTAGTATTTAACATGTCCAGTGTGAGTTTCGGATGTGAAAGAAATTGGCTTCGCGAATTCGGTATTCATATTTTAGAGGACAGAGCATTACGCTTCGGAGAGCGGTGTTTGTCGTCGCCATGTGAAGGGCTCGTTCTTGGACGCTGCGTGTTGTGACGCGATTTGAAGCACTGGGTCTAACGTTGGTCATGAGTAAGAACAAAGAACCACCATAAAGATGATGCGCAGAAATAAAACTGCAGGCGGCATTAAACGGATCTGCTAAGTCACCCGACAACAACCCGACTAAGACACGCCGTCTTAATAGCTGACGCTGCGCAGCAACAGACGCCGAGCTCTTCACAAAGCTGGCCGCCGAACGCTCACCTTGGTAGCCTCGGTGACGCCGTTGTTGACGTGCACGTTGCGGATCTTGAGACCGCGCTCGGCCGCAGTCTTGTAGCCCAGCAGCTGGCGGTACTCGGCGTTGGTCATGTCGGCGAACTTGTTGACGCCCAGGCGGAAGGAGTGCTTGCCGGCGTTGTGCTCAGCGATGAGGCGCTGGTTGTCCTTGAAGATGGCCAGGCGGGCGGCCTCCTCAGCAGGGTGCGAGTAGGTCTTGCCATGGGTGGCCTGTCCACAAGGGATGTTGTCAAGTATGTGGTCCATCTTACATGCATAATTATGTTGGTCTAGACTATTTATAGCAAGTCGATAACGCCAATGGCGTATTCAGAGGGATGCAATTTACGATGTAATATTTCCTCTTGTTATTCTCACATTATCATAAAATCGGGTTTACCACTATGTCACGAATATTTCCTTTAGAAGTATGATTGAAAATGTATTGGTTTGGAGGATACCGAGGCCACGCTCACAGGTACGAGAATGGTCACAAGGGTACCTGGCGATGGGAACTGGTCCGCTATTGAGTATTTCTGGATGGGCTGTAGGGCTAGTTTAAGCCTTTTTAAATGGAGCTGTACCCACGCTACAGGTCGAAAGGGAAAATAGTTGTTTCATTCCAGTTTTTTTGCGGAATAACCTGTCTTTTATCGGAACAGGTGGAAATAATGAATGAATTAAGCTCGATCAGAGGAAAACGGACGGGCGTCGCTTCTGATCTCCCTTTTGAAGACGCCCCTACATGTAAGTGTAGTTGGGTCGCATTGGTGATGTTTGCTAGTAGCAAATACTTTAAAATGTTTTAGTACTCCTACAAAACCAGGTTATCAACAAATGCTTAATTTATCTACCAAATTTTGAGAGGCATAGCGCTATGAATAATTTACCATCATGATTTAAGCATTACTGGTTTCTAAGTCAAGTTTTGGTTTTCCTGATCGGAATATTCAGCCAACAGTGCTAATCACAACTCCGGTTGCTGTGTGCTCCAGCATACAGTGAGTTTGGGTCAGGTATTGAGTTTGTAGGTGGACTGACCTTGAAGGAGACCCACTCCGGGTGCGTCAGGTCGAACCCAGCGGCCAGCTGGACCAGTGCGAGCGCTAGCAGAACCTTCATGTTGCCTGAAAGCCGTCAGAAGGTGTGAAACATAATCGTATGCTGTATTCTATTACAACCTCGTTTAATGACCAAGCATGTAATGTCGCTGGGAAAGTGGTTGATTGGTTCAAGGGTTAAGTTTTATAAACGTTATTTGAATTTCATAGAATTTGATATTTTAAAGCGATCAATGAAGCTTGCAGCTTTCAAATATGTGTTGGTAATGTACAGTGCCCAACACCTGCATTTTTATGTTCTAAGACTGGTAACCAACTGAAAGTTAAACTGATAAGTTTGAAGTGCTTAAATATGTATGTATGGAAATTCGTTTTGAATTCTGGATAGTTTCACGGGGTGACGGCCAGGAAGTAAAAACATAGTAATTAAGTAAACAACGTCAGTTTGTGAGGCGGAGGCTCAGTTATGCCGGTGCGTGCTAACTGACGCAGCTACCGCCAGTTTGAGTTGCAACGGATTCCCCAAACGAGGCGTGACCTGACCCCTGCAATGCTGACGAGTGGGTTGCGAGCTGACGACCCTACGCAACATTCGCAGCTGATATGGTATTCAACTCGAACAATTATTGTCCACTGTCGTACTGTCAACCGTATTTTTTTGGTGCGGTGCAGTCTTACCTTTTTCAGTGGCTGAGAATTCAGGATGACTGCCGTTGGGGCTCGTCTTTTATTGTTCTCCCCCAGCTCTGCTATCAGACAGCGATGGGAAAGTTTCGCCGCTTTGTTTAAGAACACGCCTAACGGCGAACTGCGTCTCTACGGAGTTGTATTATCGTGAGAAACGCCATGTGTTGACGTTTGATTTTCTTACGCGTTTCTTTTTTTACTTCGATTCGGAGTATCTGCCTGTGTGGGGCGAGCCCATGAGAACTGCAGCTCTTATTCCTTATCTTTTGCTCCAGAATAGATAGAATAATAGAAATAAATGCTCCAGAGGTACACCTTCTGTATACCTCTTAGAAGAGTTAAAAAGCGGCAGCTATTGGTGCTGTAGCCCAATCATCCAAAACCTCCCCCCCCAAAAAAAGAAAAACTGGCACCGCGCATGTTGATCGGCCCTGAGCTGGGTAATATTCCCGTTCCTGTAAACGCGGTTAGTGGTAATTTTCTTTCTGTTATTGGTTTGTCATCATGTTATGATGAATATAATGAACCTGCATGGTTGCCTTTTTTAACTCTCACATTGCCAGGGGTGGGTACCTGTACGCTCGGGTTCTCGCAGGTGAGCTGAAAACGGCAGTGTGCTGTACCACCGTGCCGCTTTATGTAACGTTTCTTTGATCCTTTTTGCAACTTGTGCCAAAATTCGAGGTTCATTCAGGTCAGATTGTCATTGCAGGCCAAGTCACTAAATCTAAAAAAAATATTTAGATGGCGTAGGCAAAGACAAGGTCAATCAATCAATGTGAAATGAATATTCCATGATGGGCCCACCGGGTGCTTCAAAATTTTCTTCAGGATTTTCGATATCGACGACCAAAGGTCAGATAGTAGCTATGACCTCTTCAATTGCAAATGCAAGGGTAAAGTGGCTTTAGCTCAGTAACTTCGTCGGGAATAAAGATATGATTATGGCGTTTATTTTGAGCTTTTTGGGTATGTGTATCCGTGGATGTATAATCATATGCGTTTTGACCAAATTTGATTTTGACTTTACCCTAGGTCAGGTGAAATCCCAAATGTTACCTGGCAAGGTCATGCGATGTACAATTCAACGCGGATAGCTAAGAGGATTCCAAAAGTGTAGATATATTTGTTATAGTGAGTGGCGGCAAAGAGTCCGGATCTAAGGGGAGAGGGCCCACTGGACTTTTCAGCCCATTTCTTTCCAGTCAACGTCATAGGGCTTGTGTTAAAATTCATCATTTAAGGGGGCCCGGTGCCCTCTATAGTTCCGCTGCTTCTGGTTATAGCTCCTCTCTCTACACCCGATGTTCAAAGGCCGCCGTTTCTATTGCATTCCACGATTCCCCCCCTATGTTACCATGTTTCAGCCTCGTATGACCTTGGATTTGACATGGAAACAATTTTGATAGAACATGCTTTTTTAGAGCATAGGTCAGGCTACCTAACGCCGTTTACTGTTTTTTTTTTGCTACCTCTTGTGGTTTTTGAGATCTGAGGGGCCCCCCGTCAAGGTGGAGGTGGCTCAGACCCCTGTCAATGTGCGTGTTAAGTCAAGTAATCTATAGTTGTGTGATATATTAGTGCTGGCTTGTTCACGAACGATGCAAAATGTGTGCGTTCTCTGGAGTGAGTCACTATGTTAAAGGAGCAAGCAGGCAACTATGGTCACTGTAGAGGAGCTATTCGGAATGCAACGGAACATACTGGGACTTGAATTTCGTCAACGCATTCCAGTGTGTAGAATAAACATCTTACCAACAAATCACAAGACAAAATACGCTGTGAAAAATGTACGCCTGTAGGACGCGATTGTTCTAAGCGAAATTCGATGATGTAACTCGTAGCTTTGCGTTAATTTTATACTCCCTCGGAAACCATTACGGGCTGATTGCTTTGGCCAGCGGTCAAGTTTCATTGTACAGTTCTGCGATAAAAAGCCCTCCCTTGCTACCAATAGGATTCCCACTGAGTTTGTTTTGGGCCAGAGGAAAGATCTATCGTTTGTTGGAAAAGTGCGATTTTTATGTCTTAGTGGTACCGAAGGCTTGGGCAACTACGGCTCGCTGTAGAATGTGGCCACGTTTTAGCACTTGTTTGTCAGACTTAACCGTGTGGGATTATGTTTGCCACTCCCCAGTGTTCTGGCAATGCCCGTGTTATAAGTTAGTGTTTCTGATGGATTGTTCATGGATTGAAGACTAGACTTTTCTGAAGAAGGCTCATTATTTAGACAACTTTGAGTTTTTGACGCCCGTTGGAACTACCGTCCTTACGCACTGAGCGCCACAACGCGTTTCCGTGTAGGGATTATCATCTGGCGGTGACAGGGTTTAAGAACGAGGGCTTATTATGCGGAAATTTTGCCTTTACCTTTCTTAACACGCGCATTGACAGGGGTCTGAGCCACCTTCGCTTTGACGAGGGGGGCGGGTACCCGCCACCCCACCTAAGATCTCGACAACCACGGTAGGTAGCGAAAAACTGTAAACGGCGTTGGGTAGCCCATCCACTTCTCCATCGAAAATATTTGAACCATTTTTTTCAGGTCACATTTAAGGTCATGAGAGGTCAAAACATGCCGTAATAGGGATAACATGTAAATTAAGTTTTTGGCCATTACATCTGAACAAGTAAAGATAGAGCAAAACGACTGAAACTATATGAATCCTCGCAGCAAGCCGAATCGAATGATATATAATTTAACCTTGCTAGGTCAACTCAAGGATTTGGCCTGACCTGAGGTCAGGTCAGGGTCAAATTATCTAAAATGCATATCATTAGAACCGCAAAGCCAAGGCGAGTCTAATGCAGCTAAAATAAACGCTCTATCACTATCCGTTACTGAGTTACACAGTAAAAACCATTTTCCCATGTATTTCCAATGGAGAGGTCATGCCTCGTACCTCACCTTAGGTCATCGATATCAAAAATACCGGAACGTATTTTAGAGAACTCGGTGGGCCCAATCTGTGATTTGAGTTTCAATCGGATAAGTTCACCCTGCTCCGACTAATGCTATCTTAAACTTTGAGGTCAGGTCACTTGACCTGTACTGGTGACCTGACCTGAGATGACCTAACCTTACAATTTTCACAGAAGTTGTAAAATGATTAGGGAAAAGGTATACCAAGTACGTCGGCGTTACGCGCCGCCGTTTTTTTGCTATCTCCGAAAAACCCGAGAGGCGGGGCGGGTACCCGCCTCCCCCGTCAATGCGCATGTTAAGGTCCCAGGAAGAATGGCTTTAACACGCGCATTGATTGGGGAAGGTACCTGCCCCCGGGTGGGTACCCGTCCCTCGGGTTTTTGGAATTATAATACAAATGGCGGCGCATGGCGCCGCCGCACTTGGTACACCTTCTCTCTGATCAACTTTAATGATTTTTACAACTTAGTCAAAATTTTAAGGTTGGGTGATCTTAAGACAGTTCACCAGTGCAGGTCAAGTTACCTCACCTAAAACAGTTTAAGATAGCATAAGGCAGAAGAAGGTGAACCTATCCGATTAAAACTCGTATCACATAATGGGCCCACCGAGTTTTACAACCTATATTCCGGTATTTTGTATATTGACGACCTAAGGTGAAGTATGAGCCATGACCTCTCCATTGAAAATTAATGGGATGGAGCGAATAGCACGAGTGTTTTTTATCGATATTTGGATCGGCTATGCGACAACGCTTACCGTTTTTAGATATCTAGGGTGGTTCTCGTGATCTTGGAGGGGCTGGTACCCGTCCCCCCTCCCGCCAAAGCGAAGGTGGCTCAGACCCCGGTCAATGCGCGTGTTAAAACTCAGAGAGTCATGAGTCATCGCAACATAATGACTGGAGGTTTTATGGTCTGATGGCTCTGCTGTAAATATGTCCTGGATATTTCATGGCTCTGCTTCGCATATGTACAGTAGATTTCACGATCTGAGGGCTCCGCTACGAATATACACTAGAAATTTCACGACTTGGGGGCTCTGCTGCGCATATGTACTGGAGATTTCACGGCCTGAGGGCTCTGCTGCGCATTTGTGGTTCAGATTTCACGGTCTGATGACGTCGTTTCTCAGTGTGGGAATGTCACAGAAGAGACTTAACACGCGCCCCGCGGGGGCGAAATTCGCCGCCCCCTCCTGGTTTCCCCAGATAGCTAAAAAACGAAGAGATGCAGAAAAACGAAGCTTACAATACCTTATGCCTGATCAATTTGACACATCTGACCAAATTTTTGAGTTAAGGCCATGTCAGGTCAAGGAGCTATTTAAGG
The DNA here is from genome assembly GCA_034440635.1 of Lepas anatifera. NCBI lineage: Eukaryota > Metazoa > Arthropoda > Thecostraca > Lepadidae > Lepas > Lepas anatifera. Next base: position 868,952 of record JAOTON010002065.1, on the reverse strand, counting down.
TCAAGTGACCCGACCTCAAAACCTGAAATCACGACTTTGAAACGGAACCCAGGGAGCATCAGTGAAACGATTAGTTTGAAACTTCCACAATATTATAAGGTTATTAGGGACTACAAATCTGCTATCTCGGAATTTTGATGTTGTTGACCTAAGGTGGGGTCAATTTTTTGGTCACCCCATTTTAAGTCTATGGTGAAAAATATAATGGGCTCGTTTTCAGTAAATACTGGATAGATAAAGCTGAAAATCCTCAAACCGTCTACTCTTACCACGATATTAACCATAAAATTGAGTTTTTGAGCATCTGACCTCTCAAAGGTCATATCAGGTCACGGGAGCATAGTTTGATTGTTTTGCCAATAACTTCTCATTGAGTTGAGATAAAGCTCCCATTTTGCTTGCATTGTGCTTATATTGTCACAGGGAGTCTATTGATATGCAACATGACCATACCAGTTAACTATGTGACCCTGGCCTAGCTCGAGGTCAGGTCATTTTCACTATTTGACCTAGCAAGGTCTTATTATACATAATTCGATTCGCCGCGATGAGAGGAATCCAATGATGCATAAAGATTTGCTCTAGCTCCTCTGACGGCAGATGTAGAGAAAGAAATGTACACTGCTCTGTCGTAAGCCTATGGAACCTTCTTTGACCTATGCTGACCTCAATATTGACCTGACATAAAAATTATTCGTTTAAAATATCTTCGTCTTGTCAAGAGCTTTCGAACGCCGCCCGTAATTTTCCTTTAGCTTTCGTGGGGAACGAGATACGGAGGGGGCGAAAAACGCGCGTCATGCCAGGGACCCCAGTGTGGCGCGTGTTAACACTCTCCCCAGTGGGTCTCCGATTCACCTGCTCCTCAGTGGGGGAGGGGGAGAGGGCTTCGTACCCCCTCCCCCTAATATCTGCTCGCCAAAAAGGTGCGAACGCTGGTAGAAGAAAGGATGATGAACCCATGTCGGCAATTTTTGGCTTGGGTCAATATTAAGGCCATGACAGGCCAAATAATGTAAAAGGTTAAATAGTGTTTTTCTGGTTCTAGCGTTTGACTAGGTTGAGGTATAGTTCATTTTTAGCCGTCATTCTAGATCCTCTCGTCACGGCAAATCGAACTATGTATAATATGACTAAAATAGGCCAAAATATAAAACGACCTGACGTATGTTCAAGGTCACTATCTGAACTAATATAGTAAAAAACGTATATCAATCGACTCTTAATGATAATTCAAACACATTAGTGTCAAAATAAAAGCTCCATCACCATTTCTTATGAAGTTTTTGACCCACGTCAGAAAAATTGTTTAAGTAGTCCGAAATGACCTCTCAGAGGTCACGGGCTTAAACTTGCCGCATAAGTGAGGGTAGTGGGCTAAGATGCCCCGATTTTGAAAATATGACGTTATTACCAAACGTCTCATAAAAATCAAGGCATTTTTGACCCTGTTTCCTCATGTATTTACAATGGGGGGGTCACGAGCCGTACCTGACCCTAGGTTATCGATATAAAATATAGATAGCGCAACTTATGGTACTCGGTGGATCCCATATGATTTGAATATTAAGTATATAGCTTTAACCCTTGCCCCGGTGACGGGTACGAGCCACCTTCGCCCTGGTGGGGGGGGCTAAAAAAGACCCTCACGATCTCAAAAACTAAGAGAGCTAGAAAAAAGCGCAAAACAGCAATCGAAAGCTCTTCAAAAATGATATCGAACATAATTCGGTCATTTTTCTTGTCAGGTCAATATTAAGGTCACCTGGAGGTCAAAATAGGTCAAAATCGCTAATATGAGGTGTACTAAGAAAACCTCATATATCTCAGAAACTATGATAGCTAGAATAGAAACATTTGTCCAGCACCATTCGAAAGCTCTTGAGTTGCTCTTTCATTACAATGGCATTCATTTTCGTGTCATGTCAAAGCCTAGGGAGCTACAGGTCACTGAATATTGGGCATATTCTTGGGAATATCCATAGCCACCCATGTATAAAGGCGTTTACTTTTTCGCCAATAACTTCCAAACCAAACAAGATACAGCCATAGTTGATGCACCATTTCAATCCTCTCGTCAATACGAATCGAATGATATATGATATTGCTATGCCAGGTCAAATTTAAGAATTTGACCTGATCCAGGTCAACGGTCTGACCCGACTTGACCTGGTATAGTCATGATGTATATCATTTGACTTGCAGTGACTATACAAACACTTTGGTGACAAAATAAAAGTTCTATCTTAGTTTATTTTAAATTTATAAAGTAAAACACCAAAAAATGCTTATTTGACCTAAAGTGACCTTTTAAAGGTCACAACTCAAAATTTTTGGCATAAACTTCAGAAATGGGCTAAGATCAAATCGTAACCGATGTTTGAAGTTGATTCCATCCATACTTACCGAGAAAAGCTCATTTCGTGATTTTCCCCATGTATTTACAATGGGAAGGTCATGCTCTGCACATGACCTTAGGTCACCAATATCAAAAATCCCGGAACAAATGTTGTAGTTCCTGGTGGGCCCAATATGTGGTATAAGTTTGAACTTGATCGATTAACCCTTCTTTTAGTTATGCGGTCCTAAGCATTTTTTGAGGTGAGGTCACTTCACCCGGCCTGGTGACCTGACCTGATATGACCTTGGGCTAAAATTTTCAGGAAAGATGTAAAAATGATGAAGGAACAGCTAGACCAAGTTTTGCGGCGCTGCGCGCCGCCGTTTTTTATCACTTCGGAAAAACCCGAGGGAGGGGTCTAAAAAGACCCCCCACCCGGGCAAAGGTTAATATATTGTCACTGGTACCACTTGAAACATTTTTGGAGGTGAGGTCACTCGATAAGGCCTGGTGACCTGACCAGACATGACCTAAACTTGATGTTTTGGGGGAGAAACCGTGCAATAGATCAAGGATAAGGTGTGTCAAGTACGGCGCCGTTCCACGACGCTATTTATCGTTGCCGTTGGAAAAATCCAAGGGTGCTTGCAAACACCCTCTCACCGCCGGGGTGAGGGTTAACCCTGAATCCCAGTATTGAAATTCAGTCTCCCTAAGACCCAGTATGTGAAAGTAAATCACATGAATCGCCCGTTCCGTCCTCGGCGTCCGTGTTCACAACTCGTTAGCTGGGATCACTGGCTAGCGTCATATTCTCCCCACTTGCCAGCGATCAGTGTTCGTATGGGGCTGTTAATGAAATGGCACGAAGATAATGGCAGCCAGCTCACTGGAACCGTCAGCTGAGGTTTTCCGGCTGGACGAGTGACTTTTGCTCGCTGAAATTTAGGTCAAGTAACATCTAGTGACTCAGATTGGAGAATGTGTTTAAAGCTGGCGCTGTGATTGGGTTCACGCGCTGATAGTTGGCATTGGGCGCAGGACCGGACTGTACGATAGAATATCTGTGAGGAAGAGCCATGCTTCCACATCTAGTGCTGCATGTACGCGGAAGCAAAATGTGTTCGGCTACCCTCTCTTGTTGTTTGTTTCTTCCCAACCTGGGATCTACCAGATCTTGTTTGGTGTTTTGGCCATCTGAGAGCGAAAAGCATTGAGAATATTTGAAAGCTCCCGCCCGAGAGAAGACTCTTGCTGCAGAGAAAATCTCGTAAGCTTGACATTTGCCTGGAAATGGTTCAGTTGATGCGGACAAAAAATGGCAGCCGTTTGGAGAGCGCCTGAGTGAAGCGGCGCTGCGGTGCGAGGTTTTATTATTTATTTTAGTGGACGTCATCCAGCACCCTCTCCGATCCACCTACCCGATTCGTTTGCTGAGTGGAGTTGGCGTGACTGACTTAGTTTATTCGTTTCTGCTTTAGGTTTTGCTTGAGGAAAGATTGGCTGTTGATTCAGGAGCCCTGAGGAGCTTTGCATATATTTTTAAAGCCCTGGATTGACGTCCGAGTTAAAGAAACGTCATTCGTGATATGAGATGGGTTTCCCCAGCTCTTCTCATTAAAAGTTCTGAATTAGTTCTAGAAGTGTAATCCCGGTCCTAGCAGTGGTGACAAGCCCACAGTTCTCCGAACTTCTGGAAGTTGTGACCACTATTTCAGTTCCATGGGCTCGTGATCCCAATGTTGTTTCACGATCCACTGTCCAGAGTTTCCTATATTCCAAGTTATTTACTAGGCGTCAGACTCCGGTCATAGTCAAACTAGAAGACAGGAATAGCTTGAAATGTGACCTAGCGCGTAGTTGCGACTTGTCTGCCTGAATCGAAAGTAGGAAATTTCCATCAGGTTACATGCACGCTACAATGTTTGCTTCTGGAGCGCCTAGCACGTGCAGGCGAGCCGCGTTCGCTTCTCTTCGCATCTTATCAATCTCCCACGCAGTAGGCTGGCCTTGCCTGTGGCATCATGTGTCACGACAGCAGGCAACTCTCACATACTTCATTGATAGCGCCTCTCGCTTAAGGTACATCTTACTCTTAGCTGCCAATTACCGTTTTGGGGCTTGGACTGTGTCAGTGTGCAAGCTGGCTGACTAAAGAAGGGAATCACTAGATAAGCGATCTGGTAAAAGTCGACCCAAACGCGGGGGTCTGTCATTGGAGAAACATATTGTGGGCTTCTGGAAGTAGGAGTATTGCGGTGCAGACATTAGTTATGTCTCTGTACAGGTAGCTGGAAGGTGCGGAGGGCTCAGACGCTAGCCAGAGTTCTCGATAATTTACGTTTGCAATATAATGACCATAGCGATATAGCATCATAAATCACAGGATAAAATATCATTATGACATTGATCTCACGCGTGGAAAATTAAGGTTGACACAATCGGAATAAGATTAAATTTCGACTCCTGAGCTCAATTTAGAAAGTTGAAGAAATGGCTCAGTTTGCATATTTACATGACATCGTTTGTCCTGCAGTTTTGCAGCATTGCATACCTGCAGTTTTGTCGACATGTTTAAGAAATAACCTAATATAAAACCATGTTTGAGTGGAAAGTTGGGCCCGCTTCGATGCATTGAATCACTTTGACTGACCCATTGGCCCAGAGGGTCAGTTTACTCTTATAGCCTGGAGGTGCCCATAAGCCTGGCCCTGCCTTTCTGTTTCGGGTAGAAGCAATTATTTAGTTCATTTCTGAATTTAGTGATGTAATACACCAAGACCAGCGCTGTACTGGTGCATGATTGTTTGGGGCGACTAAAAAATCACTCGATTAAGCGTTGTTTAAACACGTTCTGGCTAGTTCATGGCCGCATATGCCTGTATGGGCGTGAGTGGTTGCTGGTGGATTTGGTCTGGTTCCAGCCCCGCGTTGGCCTGGGCGGCCATCGTGGAACGGCGTGACCATAATGAACTCAGCGCCAGAGGCCGGACCAAATTTATGATGATCCCGGCAATCCCCCGCCCTCCAGCTAGATTAATTGTTGCGTGGACGTTGAAATGAAACTCAAATGACTGCAAACACTGCTGATTTCAAACATTGTTCTTCCACGGCCTCTGCTCTGCAGTTAGACAGCGGGAATGTTCCCTTCCGCTGCAGGAGAGGCGTGTATGTGTACTCAGTCCGTGTACCCATAAGCTAACGTGTGACAGTTCCCATCTGCCTCTGCCCCCTTCCGGAGGAAAATAGTCGCCATGGTAGCCGTTTTGAATGCAGATAGGAGGAAGCGATAAATCGGAATTATCTCTCGGCGTTGGTCAATGGACTTTGATAGATATACTGTTACTGGAACGTGAAATATAACCGGAATAATGTTCTGTGATTCTCTTCTTTCTCAGCCATTTTTTTCTTTCTGCAGCTTCTCCAAGCCATTTTTCGTGAGAAAGCTTTTAATTTGGAGCGGAAGCTGGTCAATTGTCCGGGGTTTCGGGGAAAAAATAACGTCTGGTTTCCGTACCGGGCGTTAAACCAAGCGTGCCAAGTCGTGTTGCCAGGGTCCCAGACCACTGCTATTTCGTCCACCCCCAGCCCCCTTCCCCAGCTCACTCATACTGCATGCATTGCGTCTCACACCCTCAGCGTTGCCGATCGTGGCAATATGTGACCTTCACTGCTGGTGCCGGATACATTTTCCCAGTGCCTGTCGGATAACGCTGCTGTTTGATGTCTACTTCTCTGTGAATGATTACGTATGTGACCAGAATGCGGTTCTTTTCTGTTGCCCAGCGACCTGGAGGAAACTCACAACGAACTATTCACAACCAATCATGGGTGGAAATCCCGGGGGGGGGGGGTTCAGGACCCCCTGGATTTTGGGTTTCCCATAGGCTTTGTAAAGGGCATGTATGGCCGCACCAGCATTATCGCTCCCAGGACCGCCCCCCCCGCCCCTGGATCGAGAAGAGATTTCCAGCCATGCAACCAATCATTTTGTTGGTCGTGACTTTAGGAAAACTGAAAGTTTCAAGATCTTGTTTCATGTGAATAGGTGCGAAGTTAAAAGTTTTAAGTAAGGAGGATTCCTGGGGGTCAAAGTATACTCCTGGAGTAAGCATCCGTCTCCTGGAAATATACGCTACTTTTCTACATAGCCATTGGGTGCAAAGTATTAATATAAATTTCATTTAAGTGGTGCCCACTCAGAAAGCAGGAGTCTCAGAGCCGGAGGATCTCTTACACCGAGCCTCCGGACTGACGGGGTCCTGCACTAGCTACTCTGAGCACGCGCCGCGGGCGGTACACAAATGAGAAACTGCTCCGCTCTGGTTGGCCTCTAGATTATGGTCTTGGAATACAGTGTAGAAGGAAACATACAGCTGGGTAGTTACGCCATGTACGCCGTCGGGATGTGGTAATTGTGGTGACAGACGAGGACGTTACATTGTCAGCATTCATTGTCATGAGCGCAACAGGTCATGCATAAAGAATGTGACCCTGGACTGAGTAGCTCATATAAGGGAAGGATAGAATCATCGCCCTATGTCCTCCACGCTCTGCTTAATAAGAATATGTATTTAGTTATTTTTCTTAGGGATACTCAACAGGCACACTTGCCCAATTGCAGGGAGTATCAGCGTGGCTGTGGAACCTATCACCGGGCGAGCTGCAGTACACGGAAAGCGGTCTCCCGCCGCGCGGATTACACCGATGCCTGTCAATGCTATCCCAATCTGGGTGTGGGCAATGAAGCCGCCGGGCCACCCCCTCCCAGTTGCAATCTACGCTGAGTATTACAATTTTCACATTTTCGCCTCGTCGGGGATGACGGTTTTGAAGTTCAACCCGAAAACGAATTTATCACGTATTATATTAATTGCAGTACCTTAAAAGGAATGCACCACTTTGTTAAAATTCTAAAAATAACAATTTAAGAACAATAGAGGTCCGAAAATCAGGAAACATCATTTTTGTCCCACTTCAGTCCGCTAAAGACAGAAATGTCTCCTCTTTTCTTACGATACATGATGGCATCAAAATAACAGTTTTAGTAATCAACTAAATGTTAAATATTGGTCATAGACTCGCTGTAAAGGTCCATTCACAGTGTTTCCGCATGACAAAATTCGCGGGCAGGTCAGAAAGCACTGGTGAAAAACCGAAGGACAGATGTCGTTATGGCGGGCGTGTTTATTCGGTGGTTGGAAGGCAATGCATATGCCTGATGTACAGAAACAATTTCAGAGTTGAATTTTGAAAAAAATATACTTGTTTTGGCAAGTACAGGGGAGGGAGAATGAGATGTGTGTTGCGGCCTTTGGGCGCATTCGGTCCAATCGCTCTCTTCAGTGGACGTTAAAGGGAGTGGACCACTTTGCGAAAATTCTAAAAAGAACATTTTAAAGAACAAGAGAGGTCTGAAAACCAGGAAACAACATTTTTCCCACTTTCATACGCTAAAAACGGAAATATATCCTCTTTTCTAACAATGTGTGACGTCATCAAAATAACACCGTTGATAATCAGTGAAATCCCAAACGTTGATCATAGGCTCGCTATAAACTCCATTCACAGCATTTCCGCACAGCGAAAACAGCATGCAGTACAAGAAGCACTGGTGCAAGAACTGAACGTCAGATGTCACTACGGCGGCCAAGTTTATGCAGTGGTGGAAATATTATGCATATGTCTGATATAAGGAAACAATTTCAGAGCTGGATTTTGAGAAAAACATTCGTGACTTGTTTGGAAAAGTACGGGGAAGGGAGAATATGATGTGTATTGTGGTTATTGGACTAAATTTGGCCCAATAACGCTATGAACTGGACAACTTTTTGCCTAAGTTCAGGGTCGACAGGCAGTTGCATGCTGGTCCACTCGCTGGCATGGCATTTTCAGCGAGTGGGCGAGGCATAGGATTACCACCAATCATATTACTGCAACCAAATGGAAGGTGTTCCTTCAAGGTTTAAAATAGGCCAATAGGCACCTTTATTTTGAACTTTAAAGCTGGCGGAAGTTGTATACCGAGAGCTCGGTGAAATTAAATATGCAGCTAGCGGTTTCTCAACACGCTCTACAAAACTGCTCTCTCAGTTCAAAACCCATTATAAAAGTGGGGCACTCCCTTTAATTCGCCCGGGGTTTTCGGTCGACTGGCAGCTGCATGCTGGTTCACTCGCTAGCCTGATATTCTCAGCGAGTGGGTGAGGCATAGGATTTCGACCAATCATATTGCTGCAATCAAATGGAAGGTGTTCCTTCAGGGTTTGAAATAAGGCAATAGGCCCCTTTTCTTTGAACTTCGAAGCTGGGGGAAATTTTATACCGAGAGCTTTGGGTGAAATTAAATATGTCCCTTGTGGTTTCTCAACACGCTCTACAAAACTCTTATCTCATTTCAAAGCTCACAAAAGTGGGGCATTCTCTTTAAGAGCCTGGTCAAAACTCACCTAAATGTCGCTTCTTACCAGGAACATATCATTTATTTGCCCTGTTTATTTAGCCCTGGACGTCACATCAGTATTGGCGTTAAGTATGGGAACCTGTGATGTTTCTGCCCGTACTGTCTCCGCTTTTAACGAATATCTGGGACTGAATTCCATAGGGGATTGGAGACTGGTCTGCGGAAATGGTTGTAAACCAGGCGACATTTCGCTCAACAATCCTCTTGTACCTCACAGTGCAGAGAGCTTGGTGGGGCAATGCTGATGTCTTGCTCCCTGGAATGTATATTATATATGAGTCAGGACAGAGCCCTTATTCCTCTTACCACCGAGTAGGCATTTCATTTGTAGGTTCGAAGAGTCAGTAATAAATACATATTTTGAGTGGAAGTGTAAGGTAGATTTAATCAGACCCCGTTCAAGTTGTTTGGCAGCATTACGTCATCATGGCTGGAGAGCCACTACAGTTACTATGCAGGGCATTGGAGAAATTGCACTTTTTTGAAGCTCTAAATAACCTGTTTTAGAACTGTATCGACAAAACTTATATGGTTGAACAGAAAGCTAAAAGATTTTTATTTGTGAAACCATCAGACGTTTTGCAAAAACTCCAGTGAAGAATATTATTTTTACAAATTTTCCAGAGCGTGTCAAAATAAGGACATGTTCAGCACTAACAGCTGTTTGCAGTAAGACTAATCTCGATTTTGATTGGCTGTTGATTTCTGACCTTTGATTGGCTGTTGGTGGTACCTGCAGCAGAAGACAATAAACACCGGTGATCTCTTGAGCGAAGGTAAATTTATTTCTCTCGGCTATTAGGTAGGCCTGAGTTGATCAAATAAATGCATGCCCTTTCAACAAATTCTTTGAAGTGTTATAATTTTTTCATTAGACTTACGTAAAATACGCTGCTCGCCGTTGAGATCAAGGTTACTGTCAAATGGGTGAAACAAGTTGATTTCGATTTATACTAGATTGGTGCCAAATACGCCCAAACTTGGTATGTTTCAGCTGATCCTTCCAAAAACTTAGTAGAATCTCCTATAACTTAGTAGGAAAGGGCGTTGACGTCATCATGGGAGGACTATAATCATATAGGACTATATATACTATCGCGGGTAGGAAACTTGGTTGTACCCGTAGTTAAAGTACCCTGGATTTAATTGCTATTTTCGGGAGATCGGTTATTAACCGGTAAGTTCAATCCTTTTGCACGAAGTACCATTTTGTTAATACGCGCCAGTAGAGGGCTCCGTGCCACCGTGTGTGTGTTGGTGCTTTAGGGCGCTTCGGCTGCCAGGGCCATATAGCGCGACTCCGTGCCACCCTTCCCTATACGAATTAGGTGCCGAAATAACTGAATGCGATGTTAGATAGCCCTTTTTGATCTCTAAACATGTTTTCTTCCTGGTCGCTTTTGAGGTCACAGGGGATTAAAAGTTTGTTCTCTTAGGAATGCGATGGAAGCCTACGTTTCGAGTTAAAAGGGCTGATTGACTAGATCTGTAGAAAATAAGTCAAACATTATTAGAATCATCTCGCCCAACCCGATCAAGTGATGCATTTTATAACCTTATCAGGTCAAATTCTGAAATTGACTGGATCTGATCCAAGGTCATGTCAACTTCACCATGGATAAAAATGCATAGCATTCGAACCACAGTGACAACTCAAACACAATGATGTCGAAATAAAGGGCTGTCTCCATTTTGTCGGTACGTTTTCGAATTTACACCAATTTGACAATGCATTTTCAATAGAGATGGCATAAGCTTTGCCTAAGCCCAGGTCATTGATATACAAAATCCGGTTACCACAATTCTGTTATTCTTGGTGACCTTAATATGTGATGTGGATATTATCGAAACATTAAGCCTGCTTTTGCTAATGCAACTTAAAACATGTTTTGAGGTTAGGTCACCTGACCTGGACTGGTGACATGATCTGTTATGACCTGAACTTAACATTTTGTCCGAAGCTTCAAGGGCCAGGTAACAAGTACATTGGCGGACGCAGGAGGGGGGGGCAATCCGGCCATGGCCCCCAAAGCGCTGGAGGGGGGCCAAACTATCTTTTGGCCCCCAAACGCCGGAAATTTTTTGAAAAAAGGTGTTTACACTAGGTCTGTAGAGCAAAAATATTCGCTCCCACCCCCCCCTCCCCCCGAGAGCGATCATGTACATGGAGAGGTAGCTTATACTAGGTCTGTCGATCACTGAAAAAAGGTGTTTACACTAGGTCTGTAGAGCAAAAAAATATTCACTCCCACCCCCCCCAGGAGGAAAGGCAGACATGGGTTTGCTCCCCCCCAAACTCGGGTCTGCGTCCGCCCCTGAACAAGTATACTAGGTATGGCGGCGCGCCGCCATTTCTGGCAGCTCGTGAAGATCCTTAGGTTGGTAAGTACTAATTGTAGTAGTACGGGGGTAGGCACGTACCCCCGCCCCGGCGCGTGTTAAGTTTATACGTTCCCTTTTGTTCTGTTGGACCATGGGTAAATACATTTAACATGATAGATGAGACCCATGCCAGTGTTTGTCTTTGAATCATGAAAAATATGAAAACGCAAAACTGCAGTTTGGCTTCCTGCGATTTGATTCCGACGATTTCCTTCGAGAAAGGAAAGGCGCCAAGCTGCTGCTATGTAGAGGCTTTACTTCCACTATGCCTGTCACCGAGATGCGGTAGGGTCTGTCGCAGAGCCCCGGGATAAAAGCTCACGCCCTCCGCTGCACTCTACCTCGTGCTTAGTTCGCTCTGCAGTGAATGGAGAGAGGCCGGGCCGGCTGCAGAGTCGGGGTGGTAATCCGGTCACGACGCCTGGCTGCTGCTGCACCCCCCGGGGAGAAGCGGCGACGCCGTGCCGGCCGGGCCCGGTCCGGCACGCTCGCCGACGTTTTCACGCGCTGCCTGCTGTATCGCGCGTCTCCATTGTGTGGCGGTATCCAATCTGGCCACGCTGAAAGGCGTGCCCGGCGACTGCGGGCCGCACCGCCACGACGGCCACTGGGACTGCCGCAGCTGGTGGCGCACTGCCGAATTACCCCCTCCCCTCTCCCATCTCCTCCGCTCAAGCTTGCCCCTTCCGAACCGGATCACTGCGTGTGCGAGAAGTCAGCGGCGGCGTGCGCCGACTGGGCGATGGCGGGAAGCTTCTCATGCTCCACCGCCGGCGACGTCTGGTGTCTCCCTGAGAGCCCGCACGGCGCGTGCCGGGAATGTTTCGGTAAAACAGCGCACTGCTGTCGAGACGACCATCTGCCCCGCAGGCATAGATTCGAGGAAAGCTTTCCGCTCGCTAAAATATGTACCGATAGGCATTAAACAAGCGTTGAGCACCGGGCAGTTGCATCAGGATTGACTTTCAAACCAGCAGCACTTTTTGCACGGAGCTCTTGTGCTCAGGGTCGTTATCCAACTTCAACAGCCGACGAGAAAGGAGCAAAACCAGAATACCAAAACATCCTGTCATTGTATGCTTTTGCTTTCCTTTTGAAGGATCATATGGAGAGCTTTCTCGATGATAGGCCGCAGGGTGTAGCAAAGGTCCGGTACCATGGTGGGATTGTGGCGGGTATTGTGAGCTGTTCCATGTTTCTAGCCAGTTCCCTTGGTGTTAATCCCGCCTTTGCCGAGTGTTCGTAGTGATGTCATTTGCGGCAGCTGAGTGGACAGCAAGCTATTAAGGTTTTACGACGTCAACTGCCGCATTCTGTCCTTGTCTCTGGAGAAAATTTCAGGACCTGTCACTTCGGGAGAGAATGCGCTGTCAATTTAACGAAAATTATACTAGAACCCAGGTTGTTGTAGTAATTTTGCATATCCCTGAGTGAATTTACTTATCAATCGAGCCAAGTGGGGTGTTAATAACACACACACAGGGGTGTAGCCAGGATTTCGCTCAGGGGGAGGGCGGCGCCCCGAAAAGGGCCCCTGCGACAGCGCCAAAAGGGCCCTGATGGGTAAAAAGAGCCCTGCTTGTTATAGAATCGTGTCCTCAGGGGGCCCTTCGAGTCCTCAGAGGGGGGGGCCGCTGTCCCTGCCGCCCCCCCTTGGCTACGCCCCTGCACACATATTAGCCAACAGGGACGTTGCTTGTTGAGAATAGTATTTTAGCAGTAGCTTTGCCAGGGTAGAGTCATTGTACTGGACTCTTACTTCGCCACTTTGCATCGTGCCGTTTACAGCAGCCGTAAGCCCTGTTCCACCTGTCTGCACAGTTTTGTCAGCACCAATCAGCGGGCCGCGTTGCGCCTACGTCACAGGACTGTAGCCTCTCCCCGGGAACTAGTTCTAGAGGTTTTGCGGGCTGACGGCCTGCTGTTTGCGCTGATGAAAAAATGGTAAGTGCACGAAGTGGCGGCCTAATATTTTTTAATGGTATAAAGGTTTAAGTTCCCTTTGCTTAGCACAAACTAGAGGCGATTATGGCGCTGAAGTTTCTTTTCTGGAGGAGAGACTAGAAGTCCTGCTGACAAAACTGCTGACAGCTGGAACAGGTCTGTAGTTTGCAAACATTAAAGAATAAATAACTGCAAGTTGGAAATCAAAGCGTTGGGTAGCCATCAATATTGAAGCGATAGACTTATTTGGCTTAAGTATGCGCGTTCCTACAGTTTGCTGTTCTCTCCCTACTCACTTTTACGCCCACCGTAGCGGCCATCGCTCTCGTCTGAATTTACATCATTCATTTTCGCTTACTTAAGGCTGATAAGTAGGACTAGGACATTTTTTCAGAAAATGCCACGTGTGCCATGATGCTACTGTGATTGGCACAGCTGTTCTGCGTGGGACTGTGAGTTATCGGCCAGATGCGCAACGATGTGCAAAAACAGGTGCGCCGTTGTTATCGCTGTCGAAGAGGTCACGTGTCCCAGGGTCTCGTGACGTCAGCACGCCCGGATCTGCTCTTCAAAAGTGGATTAGGAGCAGCAGATGGGGCTTCAGATAGCTCTCAGGTACGATATTTGATCCATTTTGACGGTTTTATGATACTTGATACATAGGCGGATTCAGGGGGCAAGGGGGCACGTGCCCCCGATCGACCCTCGGCGCCCCCTGAAAGGTCGATGGCGCCCCCCTGAAATGTCGCTTCCCACCCCCCCAGGATACGAAAGTCGGCGCCCACCGATAGGATTTGGCGCCCACCTGATAGGTTTTGCCGAGCATAAGTGGCGCCCCCTGGTCCGGATGGCGCCCCCCGGGAAGGTGCCCCCTCCGATCGGCAATCCTGGATCCGCCTATGACTTGGTATTTACTTTAGGATAGCTGGCTTAGAAGGGGCGTTTTTGCTGTCTGAGATGTGCGTTCGTCACCAGCGCTGTACGGGCGTAACAGCTAAAGCGTCTTTCGACTCCCAACATGCACGGAGGGTGTATTCTGGGTACGAATGCGGGCAAATGCCCTAATAAGATCTTATCTGATGCACTGCTCTCCCAAACCAGGAAATTCCGCGACGGCTCTATGACATTCGGTGCGTCGGTACCTTGGTACTGGCTTTAAGGATTATTGAGTGTATCACCCAGCTGCAGTGGTGCACCAAAATGTTAGATCGGGGATGGAAGAACTCGTCAGCTCCCGAACCAGGGATTGCGACAGACCCTGAACGAAATCTGAATAGGTCTGGTCGGGCTGCTCAAATAAAAGCAGCAAAACTCCCAGGAAAGCTGAAACCTTACGGGGTGATTACCGTAATTAACTAGATTAGATAGAGATTTCGCCCAATCATTTGGATTGAGGTAAAATATATCCAAAGTTCAGATTCCTCATCCCCAGCACGAAAATCCTACTCCTGATTTACTGAAAAAAGTTCCATTTTAGTCGTTTTTCTCTCCCACAGTCACGTTTCATAGATATGACACGGGTCTGCGTGGCGCAGTCGGTTACTGCACGCCTAGCTCGGCCTATGGCATTCTGTATGTGCACTCCACATTGTGCAGGTTCTCGTGGGCTCGAGCCCATCCAGAGGCAGGATTTGGCGTCCTGTCCTAGCTTGAGCCTAGCTCATTCCTCTTCCCCCGCCGAAGCCATACGCCCACTGTGGTCGGTACGTCAGTAAACCCCAATAATTATTATTAGATATGACCACTGACACCAATTTAACACGCGCATTGACGGGAGGGGCGGGTACCCGCCCCCCCTCGGGTTTTTCGGAGATAGCAGAAAAACGGCGGCGCGTAGCGCCGCCGTACTTGGTATACCTTTTCCCTCATCATTTTTACAACTTCTGTGAAAATATTAAGGTTAGGTCATCTCAGGTCAGGTCACCATTACAGGTCAAGTGACCCGACCTCAAAAAAAGTTTAAGATAGCATAAGTCGGAGCAGGGTGAACTTATCCGATTGAAACTCATATCACATAATGGCCCCACCGAGTTCTCTAAAATATGTTCCGGTATTTTTGATATCGATGACCTAAGGTCAGGTACGAGGCATGACCTCTCCATTGGAAATACATGGGAAAAATGGTTTTTACGGAATAACTCAGTAACGGATGGTGATAGAGCATTTATTTTAGCTGCATTAGACTCGCCTGGGCTTTGCGGTTCTAATGATATGCATTTTATATAATTTGACCCTGACCTGACCTCAGGTCAGGTCAAATCCTTGATTTGACCTAGCAAGGTCAAATTATATATCATTCGATTTGGCTTGCTAAGAGGATTCATATAGTTCAAGTCGTTTTGCTCTATCTTTACTTGTTCAGATTTGATGGCCGAAAAACTGAATTTACATGTTATCCCTATGACGGGCATGTTTTGACCTCTCGTGACCTTAAATGTGACCTGACAAAAAATGGTTCAAATGTTTTCGATGGAGAAGTGGATGGGCAGCCCAACGCCGTTTACTGTTTTTCGCTACCTACCGTGGTTCTCGAGATCTTAGGGGGCGGGTACCCGCCCCCCGTCAATGCGAAGGTGGCTCAGACCCCCGTCAATGCGCGTGTTAATACCCTAGACAGGCAACCGCTGTGGCGCTGGCTGTGCCCAATTGAACCACCAACTTTTGCCACCCAGATACAGCTGATTGGTTTGGAAAAAATGACGTTTTATTATTTACATGTGTGTATTAAATCATTTAGATTATTAAAAATTATGGAAAAATGTATGTGCATATATGTATGCCGAAATACGGACTTAATACACACAGTCCAACGGCATACCGTCCTTATTTGCGGCAAATATCAGCTGATCTGGGTGGCGAAGCGGTGTTTTAATGGGCACGGCCAGCGCCGCACTGGCCGGTTGGGAGTTGGCTGTCTGGGGTAGGATTGATGACGCTGACTCCTCCGTTCATGCCTCCAACATTTCAACTTGATTGACTAACCTGGAAGTACGGTGAATATAGTTATGTGGCAAGAAGGTATACCCAACAGACGTCATTGCATGTTTAGTAGTCTCCCCCCTCTGTCGGCCAGCCAACCCACTACAGTGCAGCGGTGAACAGTAGCAATAGAGTGCTCTCGTCAGAAGTTATAGCTGGCACGAGTGAGCACTTTTGCCATGATGAGACAACCGGCAGCTGTTTAACATTAAACGACCCTCCTTTGGTGTCTTCATTTATGACTGGAATTTGTTGGCTGCTTCATTGAGGATGCACTGCTACGAGTACGATCCCCTCTGGCGGGGAAGAGCCGGGAGTCGACTAGTTCAGTCGGTGGGGCGTTTGGCTCCAAGTCAACAGGTGCTGCGTTCGAGTCGTGGGTAGCTCAGCCTTTCGTTTTTTGTCGACTTTGCCTTGCAGTGTTTTTGGGCAGCGTTTACAAAGGGGACACTATTACCGATTACGGATAAGTTGATAATGCTTATCAAGCCTCAAAAACTGCAAAATTTGAAAAAAAGTATTTACTTACAGTGCATTATGCCAACGTACGCTTTCATCTGGAGTACTGCAGCGTGATCTGGGCAGGCGCGGCCAAATCTCACGGCGTGCGAGTTGATCGAGTGCAGCATAAGTTCCTTCTATGGCTAAACCATCACACAATCAGACCATGCCTATCATTGTTCTATGACGCTCTCATGCATCATTTTGGCGTAAAATCTCTTGGATCTCGAGGAATTCAACACGATCTGCTCTTTCTAAAAAGCATTTATTGTGGAAAAATAGACTCTGAAATTCTGTTAAGTAAATTTCCTTTACACGTGCCATCTCGATCAACTCGCACGCGTCATCTTTTTGCGGAGCGGCGCGGGCGCGTGAGCACTGTGGGCCAGGGGCTTTTGTGTCGGATCCCGCGGGCAATGAAATGCCTACTTATCATGTTCCAGTTCCGACCTATTTTTAGAATCTTTTAGCAGTTTTAAAGTCAATGATTTAAAATACATACGTTCACCCCGTGTACTTGCTGCGAACTAGCGCTATCGCCGCAGCAGGTAATTTTTAGACCATGTATTTTCTCTAGCTTTTAATTCATGTTTTACCAGTTTCATTTATCCTCGGGGAGGAACATACAAACCTAGGATGATTAATTTTCTTGTTCTTATGTGTGTTGCGTGTCATTGACTCGAAGCATATTGTGTTTATTTTTAGGCTCTGACTTCGCCTGTAAATGGATATCCATCTGTTGGCGATATGAATAAATAAAGAAAAAGAAAGAAAGCCTCATTGCCAAGTCAGCAGGAGTGTGGATTTCTTTTAGATTGTTGGGGTTTCCAAAATTTGAAATGCTACCAATAACCACAATATTAAAGGAGGCTCAATGTCCCATGGAATCGCATCAAACGAATTCAAAGTTCTTAAAATGAAAAAAGCATGAACTTTGAAAGATATTTTAATACTGCTATGACGTTTCATTGGTGTGCCCGGGCAACCCCCAAATATATATAGTCACACCCTTGCGATTCAAATATATGGTTTCCCTCGTTTTGGTATTAATGCACCATCCTTCGTCTTGAGGGTTCAGTAAGAACCCGTAAAACGTCCATTAACACGCGCCCCCTGGAGTCCCTGGCGTGACGTGCCCCGCTGGGTAGGGGGCGTATTTCGCCCCCTCCGTATCTCATTTCTCAGGAAAGCTGAACAAAAATTACGGGGGAGGGCGTTCGGAAGCTCTTGACGTGACGAAGAGAACTATGAGGAGTATTTTATGTCAGCTCAATATTGAGGTCAGCATAGGTCAAAGAAGGTGCCATTGGCTTACAACAGGGCAGTGTACACTTCCCTCTCTAGATTTTTACGCAGTGGAGCTAGAGCACATACTTATGCATCAGTGGATTCATCTCATCGTGGCGAATCGAATGATGTATCATATACCCCTTGCTAGGTTAAATTGAGAAAATGACCTGACATCGAGCTAGGTCAGGGTCACAGGGTGACATGGTATGGTCATGTTGCATAACAATCCACACGCCGTGACAATATAAACACAATGCAGGCAAAATAGGAGTTTTTTCTCAATTCAGTGAGAGGTTATTGGCAAAACAATCACTGTATGCTCCTGTGACCTGACATGACCTTCGAGAGGTCAGATTGTCAAAAAACCTAACTTTGTGGTCAATATCATGGTAGGAATACACGGTTCGAGGATTTTCAGTTTCATCTATCCAGTATTTACTGACAACGAACCCTTTCTTTTTTACCATAGACTATAATGGAGTGACCAGAAAATTGACCCATCATTAGGTCAACAATATCAAAATGCCGAGATAGCGCATTTGTAGGCTCTAATAACCTCAACATATTGTGAAAGTTTCAAACTGATTGGTTGGCTGATGTTCTTTATAGGCGCCGCTTCAAGCTCTTTATTTTAGGTTTTGAGGTCGGGTCGCTTGACCTTGGATAGCTCCTTGACCTGACTTGCCCTGACCTAACAAATTTGATCAGATGCATAAAATTGATCAGGAATAAGGTACTGTAAGTTTCGTTATTCTGCGTCTCTTTTGTGTGAGCTGGGGAAAACCAGGAGGAGGGGGCGGCGAATTTCGCCCACCCCGCAGTGGGGTGCCAGTTAACCGTATTTCTGTTAGGCTTCTAGCTACACCCCTACTCCTGCCAGGATGGGGGTGTATTTGATACTCCCCCTAAGATCTCAAAATATATCTTTCTGGCTTAAAAATTCCCAAATGCAATCGATTTTTCCCGCACTAAACTCCGTGTTCAATAAAAGGAAATTTGTCGATTTATAGAAATTGTGAGCAGGGGCGTAGAAAATATGCATTTGTTGCACTGTTTTTAGGTTCGCCATACTTCGTAATATTTTGTTTTATTCTCACAAAACTAGTACGGATTGGCAGAGTATTAATGCAAAATTTTCACATCTTTAAATTAATGAAGTTGAAAATCTTATGGTGGTTACAGGGCCAGGACTATGTGGTGAAGTATGTAAATTTTACCAGTGTTGTTGCATAGATTAGTAGGCATCAGATACAGCGTGACATTTTCGACATCAAGATAACTGATATAATGCCAACGAACCATAAGAAGTCCGGGTGATTCTAAATGATGTCTCCTTGATTCGCCTATGGATGAAGTTTTCTCTTTTTAGTCTTGGAACGAAATGCATGCCTAAGATGTTTGTGTCACTTACTATACTAAAATACACCTGCACGTGGAAGAAGCTCTCCTAATTGCATTACCTTGGGACGCCTATGTCAGATAATTATAAGATAATCGAGGGTTTGGAGTATTGTATAGAAACTTTTACTTCTCCCGGCGAGTATGCTGTAAGTAGGATACTCGCTCTACATTCCTTGGTACAATCCAATAACGTAAGAAGCCCCCCCCTTCCATTTTACTTTCTGGAACCGCCCCAGTACAAATATAGGGAAATGTAAATGAACCATTATAAGACAGCGTATTAATGCTATTAAAACAGTCTAACCGCCCTGAATGTAGTGCGAACGGCTTTCTTGTACGAAGACCACACCGTATATGATGATGCTCGGTTTGAGGATAGATCTTCCCTAAATTTCGACCCATAACTCCGCCCGTGGTGAATACAATATCATCACAAGATTTTCAGAAAATCTACCCGATTTAGTTTTAGGAAAAGTGAAAAATTTTCAAAAGTCTATCACGAACTGTTTTGGAGATATTCTGGAAAAACATGGGGTGGGTAGAATCGCATCATCCCTCTGAAAGGAATAGGGTTAACATTTGAAAGGGAACAGCTGGCGACAGTATTTGACAGTTGGCTGGTTACAGTTTTAGCCTTTTTGCTCCTCACTTATCCAATCGTTATGGTTTTACTTGCATCGTTGGATATGCATGAAAGGGGAAACGGTATGGAAGAGTAAGAGAATGCATTTTCCAGGCTTCATTCGAAACGGAACGGAATGTGAAGTTTTCTTCTGGAAATGCTACGGGGAAGTACGGAAGGAGGCGAAACCACTTTTGGGATACATTTTCCAATACAGGATGGGGCGGCACAGATCTGAAGGGGGCTAAAAGAGATGGCTACCGAAATGTTATCCCATGCTGACCTTTTTCACACCCCTTCCAGCTAGTGCACTTAATGCGGTGTCAGGAGTTTTGATTTAGCATGGAATTAAGAGCTTTCCCAGTGACTGGACCAGACAAGACTGGTAGCAACAGGACTCTCCAGTCTTTCCAGTCTTCGTACCTGTCGCTGACAGGAGACTCGGTCTCAACAGACAATTAGTCGCTTCTGCTGCTCCTAGTCATCTTGTGTTAGAAGTAACGATGTGGACCGCGTCATCTCTGTGCCGTGTTTTTCCCGTCTTCCCGACCAGGGCGTATAATGTGATGTTTTCCAGCTTGGACATGTTTGATTGGATCCTATTTTAGCGCTCGGCATCAAATCAAATGTGGAAATGAGGCAAGATGTCGCAAGACAGAAATGTGGTGAAATTCCAGTCATGTAATTCGTTAAGTTCTCGCTTCGGTCCGTCCAAACCTTAATTGTGATCTTTGTTTCCACACGCAGAGCTGCACAATTGGTTTCGGAGTTTCATTAATTATCAGTTTAATATTTCTTACGTATCTAAGCCAGATACGCAGCAGGACCATTTTTGCTTGGCCAGCCTCACACGTCTGTGTGATGCTTTCCGCCGGTTCGCCCATTAATGTTGCTTTGAATCGGAGAAAGCTTTCCGGGTTAGCGGTGCAATTTTGCGTTATATTAGAAGGGCGGTAGAACTCATAATCGCCCGTATGTGCGTTTTGTACTGGGTCCTGTTTGCGCGCTCTTACCTCATTTCCTGGCCAGACTATGTCTATCAGAAGCTGTCTTTCGGTTCTACGATACAGAGATTTACACAGCTGCAAGCCTAGTGGAATTGTCTTGAAATGCTTGTTGCGATTTTTCCCAGCTTAGTTTTGTTTCCTTTTCTGGTGTCATTGTTTTCGAATTCCCTGAATGATTTTGTAGTTTTTGTTGAAGTAACTAATAGCCATAACTTCAGCATTCGCACCAGATGGCATAAGTCAAGACCCAACGAATTGTTTTTTTTCGTGAAAAGGACAGCCAATGGTATAGAATCAGCAGTACTTACAATGACAACTAAGGCCCAGTCTTCCAGTCATTTCAGCATGAGCACATTCTGATCCTCGCGAGAGTCGAACTAAACCAGCGACAGCCCGGAATCCCCACTGTTCATAGCAATGCCTTCCTGCCTATGCATTGATGAAATATGCAGAATTGGGGTGGTATTCCATGTAATACCTAACATTTGATATATAAGTGAATCACGTAAGCCATGCTGACAGCGTTTTCCGGTCTCGTCGTTTTGTTGAATGTTTTGTCTCGTTTCCGGCTCTGCTCTGATGCGAGTCTGGCGTAGTTTCACTTTGTTCTTCCGCCAGTCCATCTTCTCTTCTCCTGCCCCACCAGTTTGACGTGTTTGTATGTGTTTTTCTGCAGCCTCGGCCGGCGCCGCCGCTCAGCGCTCCAACACGCTGCCCAGTCGGCCGGCGGGAGCCGTAGCTGTCCTGCCGGTGGGCCGCCGTGACGTGCGCCCTCCGACCAGCCAGCACTCGGCCGGGACGCAGGCGACAGGCGCCCAGGCGGCCGCCGCAGCAGCCCAGACCGACAGGCGGGGATTCACCGAGCAGGCTAGCCGCCAGAACACACTCAGGAGGTGCGCTGTACCATCTGTTTTTTTCTTCATTTCTTTCTTATGTTT
This sequence comes from Lepas anatifera, assembly GCA_034440635.1. NCBI lineage: Eukaryota > Metazoa > Arthropoda > Thecostraca > Lepadidae > Lepas > Lepas anatifera. The sequence continues at coordinate 847,084 of JAOTON010002065.1, read as the reverse complement.
GGCCCTACTCAACCGTCGGGCCCGACCGAGCATTGTCCCAGTCTGCTCCAGAATATCTGCTTAAACCGTGCAGTATTGAGTTTTCTCCGTGAGACATACTGGAAAGCATGTGCGTCGGGTTAGGTCAGGAGGGGTCCTGTTACCCACGTTTTATCCAAAGCTTTCCAAATTCAGTTGAACTGTGAACAAAATCGGATAGTTTGTTTGAACAGTATAGGCTTAGGGCAGCAAGAGGTGAAGGTTGCAATATTTATTCGTCCCTCACTTTTTGTCTGTGACGACACTTATGATGCATAGAACCAGGGGTGTAGCCAAGGGGAGGGGGGTGGCAGGGACAGCTACCCCCCCTGAGGACACGAGCCGCGCGAAGTGCGGCTCGCCTGCACTATGCCCACTGGCCAAATTGGGCAATTTATACCAGACAGGGCCCTCTTCAGCCCTCTTCAGCACTCTATTATGTAACAAGCAGGGCCCTTTTTATCCATCAGGGCCCTTTTGGCGCTGTCGGAGGGGCACCGCCCCTCCTTGGTCGAAATCCTGGCTACGCCCCTGCATAGAACAACAGTATAAGGCGGGTACAAATACTCGGCACGCTTTCAAAAATAATCTAGCATATCGTGTTAAAAGGAATCCCTCCACATTGCTCTTAGCCTTCTTTGAAATGTTTTTTTTACTGCAGCGCAGGGTGGTCCTACCGTCTCCATCTTCTGAAGCCTTTCTTCTAGCTGTGAAGCCTTTGATTTAATTACGGCGCCCCGGAGAATACGGACTAACACTAGTGGGAAATATCGGATACGCCTGTATTTCTTTGATGCTGTGTTTTGTCTCTTGTAACTATTCTGCGGTAATAAAATATCTTTGATAATGATTTGTCGCGCCACCTGAAGGCAGGCAACCTCGCCACAATTTTTCAAGGCAATTTCAAATGACTGCCCGTTGTATTGCGTCGCTCCCACGCAATTGCTGTTTGCTAGAAATTACTGCGTCGTAGAGGTCATTTGCCTCCCCTGGGAAGTGCGTGAGAAGGTGAAAGGTCACGTAAGGAGTGCCTGCGTCAATAGGATAAACTGTTCGCTCGACATCTGGCTGGGGGGCCGCTGAATGGTGCGACACCTACAGTCTGTTTTCGAAACTACAAGTGTTCCCGTTGGCCGCAGGCACGCGTCGCTGAGCCGACAGGATAGCGTTCGCTCTGGGTACGTCAGTGACCGGGAGAGGGGATACCTCTCCGACCACCAAGTTCAGGCACCCCCTGGGTCTCAGCTGGGCGGAGGTCATCAGCAGGGACACCAGGTCTACCAGAGAGGGCTGGAGTCCGGGCCTGCGCTCGGCTCTCACCAGAGGATGCCGCACCAGGCCTCCTTCGAGAGCGCCGACTCCAAGCTCTGCTACCTGACCTCATCTGAGGTAAGTCCAAGTCGGCTTCTTTTGTTTCCCCGTACTAGTGGTACCCTTGGAGCATAACTCATTGACGCTTGGCTGTCATTTGGCATGAATAGCGCCGAATTTTAGCTTGTGTCACGCTACTTGTATGGGTCCAGAGGGATGTGCCCGCGTTTTCATTTTCAGAACAAGGAACTGTTTCACTCGGTGTCAAACTTTCTCTACCGTTTGTTATGAATCCTGTGAATGGATTTATAATGACATGTTTTGGGGTTTGTAACATTCACTGCTTGTCCCCACCCGTGACTCATGGTACACTACGTCAAGCTGTTTCCGACTTATTATTGTATCTGAATCTGAACTTGGTCTGCACGGATCAATTTTTGGGAAAGCAAATGCTGCACCGCCTGAGTCCGTTCATATCAACCTCGCCATGTCTAGAAAAGGAATGTTGCTCGTGTTCCACATCAGACTATTTCCTCGAAAACATGAAGTTCGGAGTGTTTGTACTCCGTGTTTTGTTAGGGAGTGATACGGGAAAACGTTCATATATCCGAAGCAGCATCCCATTCATTTCCAGTGCTTCCGGCCACCTGGGCCAGATGGCTTCACCTTCAAAAAAAGAAAAAAAAAACGTGATAGATCCCTCGCCCCTGGGATATTCAATAGGTTTTATGCAGTACCGTACCATTGCCAAGTTGGCCAAGATGGAGAGGAGATCTCCAATAAAGATCTCCAGCTCAGTAGGTTATTGACTATACGATTGAGTTTGTATTAGCGTTGCTACCAGCTGGACCGGGACCGGGATGCGACCTCCGGCTAAGGTCTCTCGGTCCAGTAGACCCGTAAATATCCAGTAGCATTCTTATTACTCTCTCAGATCGGGTTTGCACAATTGCCAACTTGTGCTAATTGGTAAAAGACCTTCAGCGTTGCTTGTGAACCGATGCATTATCAGTTTGGCCATCACCCTTGGTCGAGGTAACTTCAGCGATTGAAGTTAGCCTTCAGCTCCTGGTCACGTCCTGCTGTCCGCCTGTAGACCAATGTTTGATCTTCCCCGGACAATGGGAGAATGAACCAACACTGTTTGGCATCTTTAGATATTTGACAAGACCAACCCAGCATGGCTTTCCCTATTTCTGACCAGCAACGGTACTGTTGTTTGAGACAGGAGATACCTTCCGCTCTAGAATCGGCCCTGGGGCCTAAATTTCACTTTGCCTCTGTTTGGTGCTACAGTTTGGTCCGTTAGAAAAAAACAGATTCTTATCAATCCGCGGGTAATGGGGTTGTGAGTTTGATCCGTTTTTTTGCATCCATGCATGTTTGTGACATTTGTATTAATTTCCGTTTCTAGTCAATTGTCATCGAACATGAATGTAGGCTATGGTAACATTAATGAGTTGAATCTGATCATTGCTCTTCAGTCTTTGCATCAGGTGGGGGAGCTCATATTCTCATATTCTCTTAACGCACGTCCCGCTAGGGGGGGGGGGTGGGGGCGAAATTCGCCCTTTCCCTCCTGGTTTTTTCCTGAATAACGCATCAACGAAAAAAGTTCAGAACGACAAAACTTAGAGTCTTCTATCACTCATCGATATCACTTGTTTTTATAACTTTTATAGTCCAGGTCATGTTCAGTTTGAGATATTCAGTGTCATACGATTCGACGTCGAAACCCAAAAATACGAGTTTGAAGCGGCACCGAAGAAACACCTTCGATATGACTGTTTCCTAATTTGTATGATGTAATGAGATCATTAGGGGCTGCAAATCTACTTTCTCGGAATTTCCATCTTTTTGACCCAAGGTGGGGCCAATGATTCGCTCACCATTGTATATAAAGGGTTCAGAAAGAATGATATTTTTAAATGGTCAGTAAAGTACTAAAATTCTCAAATCCGTCCACAAAACACTCATTTTAATGGTAAATTGTAGGACATTTTTATATAAATATGTTTCATTTGCATCACATGTTTTCTCTCGTCTTGAATGTATTCGGAAAATGGTGCAAGAAACATAATATATGCCCTTATATTGAGAAAACGGAACTTGCAGCACTCTAAAAGGCTTCAGCACACAAAATGGCACGTGAGCATGCACATCAAAACAAAAGTCTCAGTAATATTACAAGTTAAAAGTTTTGGCTCAAGCTCCGTATGGCTCATTGGTTTACCTTCCATATGAATGACTGGATGCGGCGGACACAGCGCAAAGACCCCACTGTTCACCACAGAACAAGGGATATGGACCAATTGGGTTGCTTGCTTGGACCCAGTTTTCCTAAGCTGAGAGGTGTTTTTAGAATTAATTTCCAGAGGCAATGTGCATGTGGACTGAGACGTACCATAGTGACGATATCATGTTTGCAGTGCCATTGGCGTGATACTTCACGTGATACGCCGTGATTTCTACGAACATTTTCGATGAAGGCAAGATAGACAGTATTTTCCAAGTCATTTTAAGACTACTTTTACTAGCAAAAATATCAAAACAGCTATCAAAATACGAATAATCGTAAATGTCCCAAAATCATCTTTCGATTGATATGTAAATCATACCACAGCAATCAATTTATAACCGCATTATGATCAATTCAAAAATATCATTCTTTAGAAACACCCTGTACCATTTGTATATATATACCATCACTATGGCGAACAAACTGAGTTTTTACCAATAACAGCGGAAAAGATCAATCTGAAGGCTCTCATACCATGTATTCCTATCATGTGTTTTGCCATCAAGTTAAGAATACATTATGGTGGATCCATTATTTAGTTTTAAGCACATTGACAATAAAGTAGAAAAACCTGAGGTAGGTTTCATCTATAAAATCACACCAAAAGGGAAAACCGGGTAGTGGGAAGTGGCAGCCCTTGTTTGGTCCGACCATTGCTAAATGCTAAGTTTCAGTCAGTTCCTGCCTCGGAAGCACCTTTTTATTATTTGCCGTATGTTTCCTTTCCCTAATTTAGTAACTTGATAGCCTGCTTGCTTGCTGAAAGCGTTTATAATTCCACCATTTCTCGTTGGGATAACATGCGTAAAACCAGTGGAGGTAAACTCTAAATCGGAATACTTTAGTTCTCTGTTTTTGTTTTTTGTTTTTGTTTTTTTTTTTGCTGTTAACTACTCAATCCGAACCCTCGTCTGGGGCGATAGTTTGAAATCGGATGAATGCGATATTTTCGTGCTCGCTGACGGCCATTCACGGAACGAAATACCTGATCAAGGGCCGTAGTCATCCTTTATATCTTCTAACGAAAATTCCATTGGTGATCATGTCAGTGGGCATTCATTACCGAGTACCAAACGCTGATAGCCTTAGTGACCTCGATCTGCATTCTTATTGAACTTAAAAAAACTTAAGATCTTATGTAGAACATGACTAGACTGGGTCTGATGTAAATAGAACATGAGCGACTTCACACACAACTTTCCATCATCCATATACATTAAAACACCATCGCGCAAAAGGCCTCCCGAATCCACAACTCAGCATTCGAATGCGTGCATCGTCGGCAGTGTCTGACCACTTCGCCGTTGCACCGGCGGAGGGCGAACCGCCGTATTCTAATGTGTGCATCGTCTATTAATATTTTTACTCTTTTTACTTATCAGACTTCGTTCTTGGCGAAAGTTTTAAACCCCGCAAGGTTATTTTTATCAATATACCTGCTTTAGAAGTTGCTCTTAATGGTTTTAGCTAATCATGATCGGGTGGATAGACAGACTTCTATCGTTCATCCCTGCTTAACTGCTCATCCCAATTCTGAATATTAAAGTTATCATGCCAGTGTCTATCCACAAATATTACACATTTCAATGAAAATCATTCCGGCCCCTATCAATTTCGTTGCGATAGTCCTGCATGGCCTTATTCACGTGAGCAATTGCTTGCAATGTTCAGAAAACCAGTGCAGCACCGGGGGAAAGACTATCATCACGCTTGGGGTCCCCTGGCGGTTGACGGGAGTACCGCACTTATTTCTTTGGATGGTTCTGTCCGACTGGGGCTTAGCCCATTCGACTCAGGCGCTCCATCATCGACCTGGACCGCCCCCGGGGGCGGAGGCGGCCCGTCGCCCGATATGTCACCCCGTGGGGGTTTCCTGAGCAGAGATGATGATTGCAACTCTGAACGGCTCTACTCCATCAGTTTCCTATCAGCTCTGGGAGGCGATGATTGCTGTCGGCGTTTCAGATTCGTGATATTATTTGTATTGCGTTTTTTTTTGCTTTGATTGCAATAATTGTTGGGGCTTATCGACGCACCAACTGCCAGGGTTATATGGCGTCGCCAACTCTTTCTCTGTTGGAAGGGTTTCTCGGGAGCCAGCTTTCTCCTTATTCAGGCAATTTTGCTATGAGTGCAACGACAGTCAAGTTATGTCCACGGTACCGGTTGAATCACTATCTATCACACAATTTGCATTTATTCATATATATATAGCCTATAAAGATGGTTCTCTGTCACATGTAGGCCACTTTTTTGCAAAGGCGTGCAGCTCAAAGTAACCACGTCAAAGACCTGGGACTTTTTGCAATGCAGGTACATGTGTGTGTGTGTGTTGAGGATGGGAAGAGGCCCGGCTTCACTCCGCTGGTGCCCACCGTTTTCTGGTGCCATGTGCACCGGTGTGGTGCTGCCCCACTGACTTGACGTGGGGAGTGTTGGTTTTAGCGTTGGTGTGGGGCAGGCCCCTCTTAAAGAGACGGCGGCTCGTCAGAATTTTGCCTTAAAGATCTTGTCTAAAAAGCCGCGAGTTTTTGACCAGCTATGCCCTATTTTTTAGTCACAGTTCCCCAGTGTATGTCATCGTAGGTTCGTCAGGAAGTGTAATCCGGTCGTCAAAACCCCCTTCTGCAGGGTCGAAGTTGATAATGCCGGATAACTGTAGCCTTTAGTAGGATAATCTCCACTGAAAAGAGATCTGGAAGGAGCAGTTTTCATCGAAACCTTTAACTCATCGCCGATAGAAAACCACCGCCTGCGAGTGCAAGAACTCTTGTGATCAGGGCGCCTTGTTCTCGACTTTTCATAAAAGGGACCTCAACGGGGTGTGGATTAGGACATTATTTTTTCACTGTATGTGGATGGTGAATTATAGGTTTTTTCGTCGGCCACTTAGGGTTTTTGGACCTTTCTGACCCAATCTGGACATATTCAAGCTAGCGGGGGAGCGGAACATAGTAACGATCGCTGGCACCCAGCCACGCGTCCATGCAATCTAATGAATGCACACACTCACGTATTCCATCAAGGCTGTCGCGTGGGTTCATTCGTTCTGATTGATTGAATAAGTACGTCGTCAATGCTCCAACCAGATGTCATGAAAGTCCTCCAACTTGAAGCTCGGTCATGGACGATGAGCCTGCTGCCATGCCTGACTTAGCAACGCCAAATATATATGATTGATATAGTTACCCTGCATGCATAATTTCTGTAGTTACCCTGCATTCAATATTTAGTATGTGTGAAGCAGCTTGGAATGTCTACACGCTGTGACTTGAACTTGTTTTATTGTGTTGGTGGCTTGGAAACAAATTTTTAATATGATTAATGGTGACAAAATGTTTGGACATGAAACTTCCCGCATAACGTAGAGATTGTCAAAAGTGCGACAGGGGCGGAAAGCTCTAACATAATATTCCGCATTTATTTCCTTCGTAATAAAAAATATATATTTCCATGGATATTGTGTGCTGCTTTTTCAAGTCTATTGAGTTCCAGGATTTCTCTCTGCCAAGGAGCGCCCACTAAGTGAAACTGCGAACGCCTTAGGTCACTTTTGACTATTCAGATATGCAAATGAAAGGACTTCCACACTCGGCCTCAATCGGACCATTAATTTCCGGTATTCTGCTCAAAGGGTAGCGTGGTACACTTCCGGACTGGGGTGGTTTTTGGTCACTTCTACTGAAAATGATAAGTGTGTCCGTTTTCTGCCGAAAATGGGCAATAGGCCCAATATGTCTTATTATTTTATTTTCCTTTGCTAGAGGTAAAAACTATTCACGTAGGCGTGACGTCATGATCTGGTAACGCTTCGTGTTACCACCACACAATAATCCTTGTGGGGGGAGGGGGTTGCGCCACAAACGAATACGAATACAAACGGAAACGGGCGTAGCGAAACGAGGCTTTCAATAGGGGCCGAAGTGACACTTATAATTTTTGGTTAGTTTCGTGGTATTCAAAAGTTTTTTTCGTAAAATGAAATATTTCATTTAGGCAAGTTATATCTATGCATTTGCAATCGCTTATACGAAAGGCTGTCACTAGCACATGGTTATTTTTGAGGGAAGAACGGAGCTGAAACCTCACGTTTTCTGATGCGGTCTATATAGCTGCACGCTCTAAACTATGACAGCTGCACAGTTTTGGACCATTTTGGAAAAACCGTGTGAGTTTTGAGAAAAGTTCAAGCCAGCTGTTTTGAAATTATTTAATACGGTACATGTCATTTATGACTTTAGTTTCTCTGTCAGAAGCTGATGGTGGACATACATGTGCACACACACACACATACATACATACATACATACATACATACATGCATACATACATACATACATGCATACACGCATGCATACAATTTTGGCTAGAACAACGTTTCAACCCAGCATCTGAACCACAAACCTACCTAAATTTATTTCAAGCACATTCCCAGTCAGGTCACCAGCATGTTCATCACTGTGCCGTAATAATAATTGATATCGACCTTTTATTATAATAATTTATAATCATTAATGATAATCGGCCTTTCTTGTCTTGATCGCCCACGAAGCAAGCTCTGCGGCACACGGCAGTCCCATGCGACCTACCGAAGTCTCGTGCTACAGACAACTTCAAGCTGCGGAGCCATAACTGCTGCCAGATTGGCGTAATTCATTCTGACGCGAATCTCCATAAGCCATCTGCTGAACTCCTCGTTCGATTTTTTGTGAGATAAACATCGGAGGTGGGCGTAAAGGCCTCTCAGATGACTGGATATAAAATTGTGCGTTTTAGCAAGTGACAGACTACAACCAAACCTAGCGCAACAATGAAGCAGCAGGAGGGGCGGACGGCGGATACCATCTTGCTGCGTTCTTCCCTTGGCATGTAAATTACTTTCGATTGTGCTTGGATGTTCCGCTGACACAACAAACTGAAAATGTTATGATTCTGTTGGAAGCTGCTCGACATCCACACCTTGTTTTTTTATGTGGCTTTGCTTCCTTCCAACAATATTAATTGTTCCAATGAGCAAGTGACCTTTTCCTCCTCCGCTGCAACGCTGGCGACAATGTGTCACCTTTTCTTCCGCTGCAACGCCGGCGACAGCAAGTGGCCTTTTCTTCCGCTGCAACGCCGGCGACAGCAAGTGGCCTTTTCCTCCACTGCAACGCCGGCGACAGCGCTTTTCCTCCGCTGCAACGCCGGCGACAGTGAGTCACCTTTTTTCGCTGCAACTCGGCGACAGCAGTGGCCTTTTCCTCCAATGCAACGCCGGTGACTGTGTTAATTTTCCTCCGCCGCTAAAATACGGCGACATGGTCTTGCGCAATGTCGATGAGTGCGTGACCTTTTTCTCCGCCGCTGCAATACCGGTGACAGTGCGTGATTGCGCACAGCTGGTCGCGATAATCTAATATCGTCGACGACTTTTGTTCCCGAATGAGCAAACAACCGAAATTTCATCCGGAAGGACCTTTCGCCTCAGGGGTCAGAGATTTCCCACCGTTATAACTCGTCTGTTTATGTGCGCCTCCACCATGTTGGATGTCCAATGTCGCGGTAAGTGGAGGGGGAAGGGAGGAGAGTGGGGAGCTGGTGGCCACAGCCCGGTGTAACTGCTCGCCTGACCTGAATACCACGAGATCGATTCCCTGAGGGTGGTGGCGCCGAAGCTGCTGTTGCATCTCGTGCCCTCCCGCCGACGCCCATCGATTCAGACAGCATCCACTGCGCATGTGCGCACAGCCGACGCCACGGCCGCCGCCGGCCGGCAAGTCGATGGACTGCCGCGTCGGAGGCGACGCTGGAGTGGGGTGTGCCGTTGTAGGCGGAGTGGGTGGAGGAGAGCGGACGGCGAGGGATCTCAGCCGGTGGCCAAGTGTCTGTCTGTCAGTCAGGCGTGGCAGGTTGGAGAGGGTTCTCTGGCCGGATCGGAAAGCGGCTGCTGTCGAAGACGAGTGCGATCCCGTCCGGCTTTGGAAGAGCTGTTCTGAGACCGTTTTGATTTCCGGATAAGTTGAGATTGGGTTCGAATGGATGGCTGTTTTCAACTTCGAGGGCCGTACTGTTGTACGCGCAACGTGCAGACGACATTCACACGTGATTTATACCAGATAAAACTCTCAGAGCTCTCTGTATGTCCATAGATCAGTAAGTACCACCGTAGTTCATATCCCTGGTGTCACTTCCCTGCCCATATTTCACGAACTTGCCCTGACTCTGCAGTGAATTTTCTGGTCAGAACGGCCACGGAATCACCCGCTGTCGCTGCTGCGGTCTCTCGTGCCAAACAGTCCGGTTTCGTGACGTGGCCAGAATATCACCCGACTCTAATCGAACTGAGAAGCGTCGGTGGGTGCTTCCGAGTGGAGTTGTGGTCTGATTGAACTACAGCCGCCGGATCGGCTTCCACGAGCGTCCGAATCGGGATCGGGCCGTTCTATTGACGAGCGAACCGAAGGCCGAGCCCCGGAGCTGCGGTCAGGCTGGGCGCCGACCGCTTCAGCATGGGTGAGAAGTACATGATTTACAAGGAGCGCCGGCAGCGGAAGCAGTTGGAGTCGGCGCACGAGCGCTCCACGCGCAGATTCGTCAAAATCCTGCAGGTAACCGGTGCGGTGTTTCATTGCCAGCTGTGCTAGTAATGCTGGCCAAAAAGGCAGAGTGTATTCAAGTTTGCATTCATATTTATTTCCTTCAGGGGTTTGATCTTGTGATGTGCATAACAGTGTGCAGTAAGGTGGCAAAACTGACCGTTTTAGATGCGAGCCCAACAATGAATACTTCCGGGTGAGAGCTAGACATCAGGTGTGAGCATGTTGCTGTACAAAAATACAATTCAGACATGACTATACCCCTAAAAGTAGACGGTTTCCCATCAATATACGATAATGAGAGGTTGTGACCAGTGGCGGATCCATGACTTCATTTCGGAGGAGGGGTTTGGTGGCTCGAGCCTCCCCACTATTGCCTCGGATCAGCTTCCGCCTATGTGTTAACTAAAGGCACGCGGTCATTTCGGAGGCTTGAGTGCACCTTGCCCCCTTGTATCCGGCACTGGTTGTGCCAGTATTTTAATATCAAATGCCTGCTTCGTACCAAATCGGAGCTATGGATCACAACACCAACCAGGAAATTACGAAATGTAAAGCGAGGTAGATGGCTAGACCAAGTATGACTTCTACCGGTGATAGGTTCGTCACCGACTATCTCCGAACCCACCGTCCAGGAAAGGCTGAAGTCCAGAAGGCTGCTTCTAAAGCCATTACCAGTCTGGAAGCCCGTTATCTGGCCACCGAGATGAACGTTCTTCCGGGTACATCCATCGCCTGCATGGCAAACGTCCGTGAGACACGCCAGTTAAGTCTTGTTCAGCTGAGATGAACGCTTCCGCCGGCGCGCTCGGCCTAAAGTCTTGGAATTTCAGTACAGCGTGGTGGAAGTAATTTGGTTCAGAAATGTTTCCAAAGGAAGCCAGTTCACTTCGCTGATAGCATAGGATCTCCTTGGCAGGTGTGGGCGAAAGGTGCATGCATTAAAAGGAGCTAGATACTGATTTCGCATTGGTGTGTCGAGGAGCATGATTTTAAGTTGATTAAGCCTCTAATGGCATACCTCCTCGAAACCTGGATGCAAAATGGAGCAAATACACTATGGTTATATATTCGGGTACATCCCTTCATCCGAATCCCCGTGATACATTAGGTGAAAACATAAACTATTGGTAATAGTGTGAGCCAATACCTCGTATATGGTCCTGCCTCATACTATGACTAGGAATTTATGTTTTCACCTATTGTATGAAGAGGATTCTGGTGAAGACCTGTGCCCGAATATTTTATCGTAATGTGTTTGCTCTATTTTGCATCCAGGCCTCGAGGAGGCAGGCCATTACACATTGTATCGAGCTAGACATGACACATCTTTGGGATTTTCTCAAGGAAACCTGCTTGAGAATGACACTATTCCAGAGTGCATGAAGTGCTATTGTTGCCTGGCTTCCGCTGGCAGTCACCTCGGAGCTGGCACCGCCGTGTACGGCGGCGGTCACTGGGGATGCGGCGGCCAGTTCCGCCGCTGATGGCCCCTGTTGATGCCGCAGCCGCTGACGACGAAGATGTGAATAGTTCCCGTGAGGCATCCTGATGACATTTTATTATCTGTTTGGCCAATCACGATGGAAATGGTGACCTACGTGCTGCAGGGGCTATCAGTTTGGTTGAAATGTCGGCGTGGTAATGGAATCCGGCTGGATGTGGAAGCTATGGTGCGGGTATGTATGGGTGAACCGTGAATATGGATCAAACTCTACCGTGCGTGACCAAATTTGGTTGAATATCCCGTCATTAGTGGTGTTTGTCCCTGCATCCATCCCCACCAATGCGATTTCCTGTTTCCAGGGCGGCTGTTGTCCTCGTGATGAGATGTTCGGTGTGGTATACCAGAGGTGCTGACACGTCACGCGTGTGTGGGTAGCAGCAAGTATTACATCATTCGGGTCCATTCACTGGTCTTTGGCCTTTGTTTGCAGTGCTATTTGTATGAGAAATGTGTGCTTTGTCGACTAAAGGTGAGATAATTATTGGTAGGTAATCGTGTTTGACTATCTGTTTCAAGAGGATTCGCTTGCGGTCGTGATTTTGTAACTTACAGGAAGTGTTGCTGGCAAAAAAGACAGTTACACCACCAGGCTTACAGTGTAGTAACAGGTGTGTCCTAATACTTGTATCGAGCTTTTTTGCAGAAATTTGGTCGCATTGTGTGCTCTTGCTCATACTCGTCTGAATAGGTGGGGGCCTACCCCCCTATATTTTTTCAAATGAAAAGTCCCGATTTGAACAAAATTGGTAAGACATTCGAAATCCGATAAGCGTTTGGTTCAAGAGGATTCAGTTTCAGCAACTGATTGGAGAATGAATGGACCCCTATTGCTTGCCGGTGACGACGGTTATGCTCTTGCTACTCGTTGCTTAGACCGAAATAGCGCACTTCGGCAAAAAGCTACCTATCTTGATACCGAAAGACGCTTTCTTAGCAATGGTCACGGGGAGTGTTTAGATCGGACGCCTGGAAGAAGCGGTTCCAGGAAAGCGGCTGCATCTGACTGACCACTCGGCAGCCGTCAGACACAGCAGACCGGACCCGGCACAAAACCCCAGGCGACACCGCCGCTGGCGCTGTGAGACCCTGTCGCCGTCTCCCGCGAGGCGACGATAACTTAGTCAGCTGAGCTGGCGCGACGCAAAAGGCGGGCACCAGCCGGACCTGCCGTTATATTTAGCGAGCCTCGATTCGTCGCCGGTTAGGAGGGCAACTTCCGGCGGCGGTGGTGGATGTGACACCGAGATGGTCTGGGAGTGTGTCTGTAGTTCCATCGCTTGGGAATAGGAGATTTGTGGGAATAGGATGCTCGCCTCGTTGCTTTAGACAGGGCGTCACCACCCGGGGGCCTGGGGACCGCCCCCTCACTCATGGCAAGTGGGGGTCGGCAATATCTCACTTTTGGCCGGAAATATCATCGAAAATGCTGAATGTAAGCGAACGTAGGAGTTTTAAGGGTTTCACCATTGTCTCGCCCCCCTCCACTTTGGCTCTGGCCTGCCATTCGAAAATCCGTGGTGACGCCCTTGGCCTTAGAGGGATTTTTCTGTCTGAGGAAAAATCCGAATTCGTCCATTTCTGTGGAGAGAAAAGGAATTAATTTGAATTCGCTAATCAAAATTTTGATAATTTGTATTCTTGCTACTTTGTTTCTCATACAGCCATTTAGGTATTTAGGGAAAAATTCGTCCATATTATACAGCGCTGAACCTCATCATTATCATTGCTTGGGTTTTAGGGCGCTTCGACAGCGGCGGTCATTTTGCACTTGTCTTCTTCATTGTCCCTGGTTTAAAAGGACGCCACGTCAGCAAGCCCAGCGCTCAACCTCGCGCCGCTGATATAACTTGCAGCAGGTTGCTCGGTGCTATGTTGTAATAGCTGAATGCACCCTTCTCAAAAAGCCGGTATTTGATGTGCGAGAATGAGAAGTCTTTGGCAGATATTTATCTACATCTTCAATCACTGTGCATGTAATGTTTGATGAAAAAGGAGTTAAGTCTCCCTTCACAACAAAATCCGCAAATTCAACAAAGTTTCATGCGTACTGGTATTGTTGTTAATTGAGCAATTATTTCGAATGCTGCAAAAAGTGGCGGGAAGAGTATCTTGTGGTCAAGGGGTTTTTGTACCGTATTAACCGTTTTTATTTTACATGATCTACTCAGTTTTAGTATTATCTTGCTATATAAAAACTGCACTTGGGACCATTCATGGAAGCGTGTCTACAAGCAGTTCGTAAGAATTTGCATGATACATGCGATTAGCCATGTAGTCACTTTGACGTCCAAATTCACCCAATTCGTTATTAGCTATATTTGGAGCCAGTGACAGATACAAGCCCCCCCCCAAAAAAAAAAAATATGAGAGCCTTTAGTTCATGCATAGGCGGAGGCACTGGGGGCAATGCAAGTGCAATCCGAGGCAATGGTGGGCGAGACTTGAGCCTCTCAGTCCCCCCCCGAAATGAATTCCTGGGTCCGCTACCGTTCGGAGTCCCCAACAATTGGACTGAAGGTAACCATGCAATATACAATTTGAATTTATTGTGTCGTATCGATGAAGCCTTAATTGGGGTTAGATCGATCTGATACTTAAAAGGCCGGAAATGCTGGTATTAGATCTGTCTACAATGATATATAAACTTTACAAGGTCAGCTCTAATGGCTACGCCGCTAGTGGATTACTTGCTGAGCAGGGATTACTAAGCCATTCGGGTACACTGATATCCCATAGGAACTATTCCATGAACTCATACCATAACTGCAAACACACAGATGGGTTGCTTTCATGAGCCGGTCTGCGATAGTTGTACAATGGAAATCGATCGGAATGACTTGGCTAATACCCAATCCTAGTATCAGCCAGGAAAGCTGCTGGGAAGCCCAGATAACCGCCGCACTGAACACAACCGTTTGCACTGTGGCTGTTCCTTCCCGGATATTTCCACCGGTCAGTAGGGTATACTGTAGGTGAAGGGGGGTCGTTTTGCGCCCTGTTCGGAAATGTATCCAGTCGGTGTAATGAAACTATTAGCAGTATTTTGGCTCTATTTTTTAGATATTCTTTTGTCCTGCTCTGTTGTCCGACAGCAAAATCCGACGCGAAGTTGTTGTCCGACGCTATTTATTTATTTATTTATCCAAATAAATCACCAACGGGGCTTCCCGCTGACAGGTGAAGTCATTGCTTAAAACTATAGAACGTCCGACGCGACTGGTTTCTAAAGCACGGGTAAGCGCGGGCCGTGCTATATTGCTATATGTGTGCACAAGGGTTTCGAATGCAGGGAAACGTCCTACTGGAAGTATTGCGTACAGGACAATGTCTTCAACATCTATATTCTTTATATTTTTATGCATGAAAAACATCATGAGTGTATTGTTTCACCTGCGCTCTGGACGTTTTTTTTGCCTGAACCGTTCCGATTTCAAATCCCCCTCCAAAAAATCCGCTCGGAATGAATACAAAACACATCTTTAAGCTATTGCAGTGTGGCTTGAGTACATAATTTACATTACTCCAGCACTAGCAAGTCTGCTTCCACCTAGCCTGATAATTAGCTTCGAGTTCTTGCAAGCTCTCGCGAGAACTCGACGGAGAAACTAAAAGTACTACTGCTGCACCAGCCGTACCATGCCTGGTGACGATGGATAACCAACTGCCACCGTGGTTGAGTAAGAGGCGCACGCCATGGCAGTGACTAAAGATTTGTTCCCTTCACCGTGCCCTTCACCAAAGGAGAGGCAAAAACACGCAGGATAATGCGATCAAATGTATTAAACTCGAGTCCCCCAAAGAAAAGCTCGCATGAGGGTAATGTGAACTGCGGAAAATAAGAAAAGGTAAAAGGCTTTCGCAATGTGAAATGAGGTCAGGTTGAAACAGATAAAAACGCTTAAGTGGTGGCCAAATTACGTTAGAATGGTCATATTACTATAATTATTTAATCACCAACTAGCCCAACGTTTCATACTTGAAGGCAAAATTGCTTAGATTTTATTGGCCGTATTGTTACTAATTAGCACAACGTGTCGCTTTTACGGTACTAAACGCTGGGCTAATTAGTGATTCAATGTTTACGGCAATCTAGCAATTTATATCGTGTAACGGCGCAACACTCTAACATTTGTTTGACGATGATGGACCGGAAGTTGGCTCTCAACGCGCGTCTTGCGCTCTAACATTTGTTTGACGACGGCGGACCGGATGTTGCCCTTTGCACGTGAAATGAGCTCCGGCAGCTTTCGGACGGTAACCCCTGGCCCCCCGGCAAGCTTCGCGTGCTCCGGCAGATCTTGTACGATGGCCAAACTCCATGTACCCCCTGGCACGTGCCGCGTGTTCTGGCAGATGTCCGACGACGACCGGATGTCGCTGACGACGGCGGTCAGCGATGAGGAGGAGGAGGGCGACGCGTCGCTCCACGCCTCCCCGTACCGGGTGGGTCGCTCGGGCAGCTCGGCCGCCTCCTTCAACTGCACGGGCGCCGTCCGCAAGGCCGGGTAAGCCTGCTTCAACGAAGCCGACTGGCTAGCTGAAATGCCGCTGCTGTCTGTTGGCTGTGGGAACGATTGATGATCCAATTACTCCAAAACCCTTGTGTTAATCCAGTGCGTATTTTAACCATTGTATCGACCCCTGCCTTTCTAGAATGTCTTCATTGGGCACTTCTTTGCATCCAGGTACAATAGGAAACTTGAGTTTCCGTCCCTTGACCCGATCCTTGTGTGATTCTTGTGACTGTCTTCCCCGTGGTTTTGTCCGATCGGGCAGATAAAATGATAAGCATAGTGAAAACTTTGTGGCGAAATGCAGGTAACCCAGCGTTAAAGGGTTACGGATGAGATCTATTCGAAATAAAAACGAAGGGAATCCTTCCTTCCAAGTTATTTGGCCTTCGTACCTCCTGACCAAAGCGAACATGAAACAATTATCAATTACATTAACAATTATCTCTTCGTACGCTGGGTGTTAGGGTGTCAGATTAGGACGGGATGGTCGATGGCTGCGATATCAAGCTCTTGTCGCAACTGCTCTCTTTTAATATTATTTATATTCCCTCGAACATGTTAGGAACTTCATAAGTTTCGGGTGGCATTTTGTTTTCTGTCCTGAGCGTGGCTCAGCTTCATTACCGCTTCCCACCGCGTGAAAACATTTTTTATAACCTGTTTAGCATTTAATGAACAATCCAGGCGTGCTCTTTCTTATCGTGCAAAGCCAAGGAGCACAAGGGTGCATTAATCTGTTAATGGCAAGCGCGAGACAAAGAGGACGACACACCTCGGTGAAGGTGGCGCATCGCGCTTGGATGAACTGGGCTTGTTGCCAACCGGACGCAAATGAGAACAGGTTAAGTGAAGCGGACGGGGAGGAAAATGAATGATGAAAGTTTCCTACTTTGTGTAGCGTATTCAGTTCTTTTAAACCATAAATTGGGCAAACATCAATTCCCAAAACGTTGGATGTTCCCTTCCGAAAAATATTTGAAAGGATGTAACAGAATTTGACCAAGGTCAAGACATGTAAAATATATAACTTGTGCCCGCCATCCGAATCAACTATCTGCCTAATCAACTCGATAGAGAGAGAGAGAGAGAGAGAGAGAGAGAGAGAGAGAGAGAGAGAGAGAGGGATATGGTATATATAATATATATATATATATATATATAACTCCACCGAGCAATCGAGTTGAAGAGTTTGCTTTTATCATATTTTCCATATTTCGGTTGACCATTGTAGTGAGGCTGATAAAAACTTATTGAACTGAAAGTTAGGTTCATTGGTGCTGTATATGCGTTGCTCTTGTTCATCTGACGTACATACATAAGTACTATTCAGGCGTATTATGTGCGCTCCCAGTGTAGCTTGTATTTAATCTCCATAGATGGCGCCATGAGCGTGACAGGGTTTGTGAACCTTCACTTCCGCGGTGATGGGACAGTTGATCACCAACACTTAAGATGAAATCATTTGACAAATCGAGGCTGTTTCATTTTTTCTTGGAAAGAATCGTCCGTCCATTTTCGATATTTTTAACGGAGACATTCAACTGGAAAGAAAACAGAACAAAGTTTTGCTGAATTATGGCTGCAAATTATTCAGCTCAAGAAATGAAAGGTGTGGAATATGTAAAGGCTATATGAAGTTCAAAAACTATTTTGAACTTCATATAATATTGTTTTTTCAGAAGCCTGCAAAGGTCAGCGCACAATATCGTGTTTGCGTAGAATCGTGGCATAATGCCAAACCACTGGAATGTTTCCTCTACACAGCAGCCCCAAAATTCAACAGTAATTGTCCAATCCGTTCAAGTGAACAATTTCTGGGTGGTCCGAGCTCTGTCATGAAAGTGCGTGAATATCTCAAGGCAGCTTAGTTGAAAGATTCTGTCTTCAAAGCTAAGATTCTTACGCTTCTTTCAGTATAGGGGTGGTGCCAGAATTGTTTTGGTGCGAGAGCGGCATAGTACAGTCATAGATAACAGGTATTATACTATGTTATCTGTATAACGGTCGATAGAAACTATATGTCCGGAGTTCGGCAGCAGCATGCTTGAGCGTGGAATGCGTAAAAGGCGTGAGAAGTGTTGTTTTCGGCCTCAATCCTGCTTGGAACCAGTTTTTAAATGTGTATATATGATACAGGTGCCAAGCGTTTTTCACCTTTAGCGTTGGTGTTCATCTGCCCCTTCCCCAGGGAAGTGAAGTTTCACAAAACATGCTACGCTCATGGCGCCATCTGTGGAGATTCAATGCAAGCTCGACTGGGGACAGAAATAATATAACAAAGATAGTGTTTGTGTATGCACGTCAGATTAACGAAAACAAGGCATATGGAACATTGATGAACCAAAATATCAGCTTGATGTGCTATTTTGCTCGTCCTTTCTACCCTGGCCCGGGTCAGCCGAAAGGCAAAATGTAAAATGTAAAATCTTCAACTCGAATGTGTGGTCAAAAGTTTTTTCTTCGAAAATTGCATTTTATGAGCTCGTCATCATCAGCATAACACGTGCATCAAATCGGCAACAGCCCGTAATCGTCCTGTGAAAAGAAAAGGCTGAAACCGGTCCAGGCTGATTTATAGATTTAGATTATAAGCTGCTCTTTGCACAAATGGCCTTTATGTGTTTTGGTTTAGCCCTACTTGACCTTGTCCATGTGCCCCCTCCTGATACATGCCACTGACGCTCCTGGCCTTCTGGCGGGTGAACACTAAGCTAATCAATGACCCCGGGAAGGTGCCAGCCTGGCGCACCGCAACCTTCGCTTAAAGCCACCATGATAGAAGATTGAAGACTCCTTCACCTCCCGGCGTGCTCGCCGTCGCCACCTTAAGACAGCCTGGCTGGAATAGTGTTGTAGGGTGCACTGGCCGCCTGGCTTCATTTCGCATTGACACTCGCCGCCGTAATGCGCCCATCTGCATGCCAAATTTTCATAATTTGGCAAGCCAAGAATGCACAAACCAGAGTGAAGACCAACAAAGTTGTTACACATTTAGGAGAAAACACTGAGAATGCGTAGGTTTAACGGTGCTTTCACCCGTATCTAAAGGCCAAAAAGACAAAGCTTTGATTTGCGATGTGAGCTTCTTCAAGTTTTTATCAGGTTTCACAGGCTGATGTTCCTCAGGCGGCTTGCTTCCGACCGTTGGCTCGCCGTGGGTCGCCGCTGCTGCGTGTGTGGCGGCCGACCTCTCCTTTTTAACCTACTTCCCCGTCTCTAATTGGATTAGTCTGGCGCCCCCGGAACAATGGCACGCGGAATTGGGCCACCTGTGGCGGGAGTTTAGAAACATCGTGAGCAGTGAGTGCCTGAGCGCGCTCGAAGAAGACGCGAGCCTTGTTTCGGTAATGCTCTTTCGACCGCTTGTTTCGAACTGTTTATAACGAACGTGAGGACGACGAGATCACAAATCCAGACGCTGTTGAGCCCACAGATGCCAGACACAGGAAACGTACTAGCAAAGGTGGCCGACGGCCACTGGTTTTTCGGCTTTTCGGGACCGGCTTTTCAACTAACGCATGGGGACATGTATTAATTTTTTTGGTGCAAGGTCTAGAGCTTTTGCTTTTTTGTGTACATGCAGATGGTTTAATTTGTAACAAAGACACCCAAAGCAGGTCAGTTACACGGTGGCGTACCGCCATGTTTGTTCAAATTTGAACGATTTTATTTTTCAAATTTGAACAACTCAGGCTGTGACCTCCGAAGATATCATGTGCCATCCGCCAGATTTGGGGAAAACGGAATATTCCTGGAATGAAAGGCAAGCCCAAACTATGAGCAAGTCGAACGCTCTATTGCTAGATGGCGTGCTACCACACCCTGGTTATTTCTTTCTCGCGAAAGTTTTTTCCAGCAAAAACTGTCACGGGCGAAGAAAAACAAACACCTGCGGTATATTTTTAGAACTGTTGGCCGCTTGACTTCGCTTCTCTCATACCTGAAAGGACGTTGCCTCAAACGAGGATCGTATGTCTTGGCGCAGTCCCGATTGAAGCCGGTTGACAATCCAATCTAAAGCTTTGGGGAATTCAATCACTTTCAAGTTACTCTGTTGACGGCGGTCGGAAAATCCGATTTACGGTTTAAAAGATGGTGACGATACGCACCTGTTTCTGTGCTTGTGTTAAAAGGAATTGAGCTGCCAGTGGCTCAGTTTCTTGTCTGCTGCGTTAAGGTTTAAATCTAGTAATTACTAAACTTGTCGATAGAGTCCCATGTTCGCACAGTTTCCGGAATTGTGTGTGGCTGTTGACAGAGGTTTGAAATGCTCGTATTATAACATCTGTTCTGGGGGTAATGCCGGAATTGGGAGCTCGAGGTCATTCATATATTGGATTGGGACTCTAAACTCGTGCTGGCGTGAAAGTTTTGAGGGGATAGACAGTTGCTTTTTGGGAGAAAGTATTTTTAAACGTCTGAAAGACCACAAAGTCAACGGTTTGATCGTGTATGATTTAAAATTTCTAAACGTGAGGCTTTATGTATCGACAGTTTCTCCCATAATGGTACAAATTTTAATATCATTTACTTCGAGGAATATTTTACCCTGCTATTGTGGCCCATGATACTATTTCCTTGTCATTTTTTTTGGGAAGCACTAAGAGCTATCCAAGTCAAGTTAGGCACCAGGAATTCTACGCTGTTTTGCACTGAAAGCTCACGACGTTAAGACATAGCTGCGTATATCCAGCCAACTGCGATTACCTTGTTGCAGGTTCCTATCTGTCAAGAAGTGGCTGCTCCGAAAGAAACACCAGGTGGAGCTGGCACGCAAGCGTGGGTGGAAGGGCTACTGGGTGTGCCTGAAGGGCACCACATTGCTCTTTTACCCATGCGAATCGCGCGAGGGCCGAAGTATCGAGCAGGCGCCCAAGCACCTCATCATCGTCGACGGCGCCATTATGCAGAGCATACCCGAACACCCCAAACGAGAGTATATCTTCTGCCTGAGCACGGCCTTCGGGGACGCGTATTTGTTTCAGGTGAGGAAGGGCTTGGCGCGCTGCAGTGGTTTGCTGAGCAGGCAAATGATTATGAGAATGAGAATGATTATGCGTTGAAAACAGCACTGTTTTCAACGCATAATCATTCTCTGATGGGTCAAATGGCCTTTCGTGCACTGACAGATTTTCTTTTCTTGTCGTCTCTCTCTCTCTCTCTCTCTCTCTCTCTCTCTCTCTCTCTCTCTCTCTCTCTCTCTCTCTCTCTCTCTCTCTCTCTCTCTCTCTCTCTCTCTCTCTCTCTCTCTCTCTCTCTCTCTCTCTCTCTCTCTCTCTCTCTCTCTCTCCCCCTCTCCCCTATGCTGACGATGTCTATAAATACAAATCGTAGAATGCTGATCCGTAATCAGTTAATTCTTTCGAATGAGCCTGTCCTCCTTACTTTGCGCAACACAGTCTGCGGTCTCCGTGGAAACATTGGTGGTCCGGTTAGATTATTTTCTCCCGGAAACATCTGATTTGTCGGCAGCCTCATTATCGCGCAGTGTTGAGTCAGCAGCTGCGTCTGCTCTCGGGCTGACGGGCCATCACTTCTCGGGCTAGTTGTAGGAAATACCTGGGATCTGCGCAGGTCCTGACTAATTGGTTCTGATAGCCAGATTCCCTCGTATTGTATCCCCGTTCTCTGCATGTGAGGAGTTTGGTGAGTAGGTACACATGTTTCAGTAGCTGCACCGGTTCCTTATTTTACAGCAGCCAGTCTGCATTCGACACGAGGAGAACCATCGTCCAATGTTAACTGTGTCTGAACACCTGCACTGAAGAGTGGTATGGTACTAGCACGCACGGAAGGGATCTAAAACCAAGAGGTTTAGGAAAATTCCCGTCAGGGTCTCTGTGAGGGCTATAATGATCTATCTTGCAGTCAACTTTCATTGACCTAGGTCAATATCTTCAAGGTCAAACGAGTTCCTAAACGTGGAATCCTTGGCCATGCTGGGCATCTATTGGGAAATGCCGTAATTGTGCGGAAAGGCTAGGGAAATTACTAAAAACGGAAAAGGATCATAGATGGAAGATCCTGAAGAATGTGTCCTGAAATTGTGGGGTCAAGGGCATGCACGTATGACGGTATAATTTGATATATATTTCCCAGAATGTGCACTACGCCTGACACTAAAACAACCGTGGGGCAGGAACTGAAGGTTGACTTTGAGCCATGACCTTTGAATCTCACCTTAAGATTGAGAGTTCTTAACCGTAACGTCGTAGCGTAATTACGTCATATTGGGCGACGCCATTAGATGGAAAACGCTGGGTTAAATGACCTTGAAATGACTTATATGACTGGAATTTGTATGTTTGGCCTTGACCTTCATGTGGGGCGACTTTGACATCTGGTTCTTTGTGGCGTTATGACGTCACCACTCGGTGTACAATGCAGGGGAACGGCTGCGAACGCGGATTGTGGTGGTCTCAAAATATAGGCTGGAATTTGAAAGCCTATAAGTAAAAAAATTATAGATCAATTAAAAAAACAATTCATTAATCGATCTCCTCATGAATTCCTTCAGATGTAGCCAAGTAGTTTTTTTTCGGCTGCAAACGGTTCTCCTGTTATCTTGGGTAAAATAGGTGGATGGGCCCTCCGAGCCCCAATCCCCTTCTGTGCGCGTATGAAGGCTTTGGCTTTTTATTTGTTCTGCAGTACATCATTATCCACCCAAACTATTGCAGTCAAAATGACAACAATTTTGAAGAGTTATGAACATGTAGGAGGAAGGTTCGCTGCTGTATTACGTGGCCGGCTGTTTTCGGTGGCTCTTTGTAATCTAGGTTGGATGCGAATCAGATCAATCCCTGTCTGTTTTTTAAAGGTAGGGAATACGGCTGGAGATGACAGAGGCGTCCGCGAGTAACACCCTGAAGATTTTATTTGCAGATCAGGTTTCTGGGCCTGAGCCTGGCGTGGAAATTTTATCAACTGACTGTACCGAAAACCCCAAATGGTGTCATTCGTGATGTGACCAGATCAAAATACACCGACCTGACTGCACCGACTACACCGACTACATGACTACACCGACCTGACTGACTGTGACTGCAGTTTTTTCTTCAACTTTCCGACGTGTTCACATGGTAGAAAGTTAAACAGCAGCAAATAAGATCATTGTTATTTTAACGAAGGAAGGAGCCGTTTACGATCCTTTGAGAACTATTTGAATGGCGTCCGATCTTGAATGGCGGCACCTCAGCTGCCTTTACCTTTTTGTGCATCACATCAGCACGGATTTACGCTCAGCTTTCCAAACTGGACGTGTATTTGCCTCGATGGCATTTGGAGCGATTGATCTACCAGCTTAGGCTAAGCTTTCCCACCTCCTCCCTCCGTGCCTCTTTCTTCTATCACCAGGTCAGAACTTTCGAGTAAAAAATCAATGGCAGCGCCCCCGCGTCGCCAGCGATCATGTCTTCCTACGCGCCGTGGCTGGAATTCCCCAATCAACCCACATTGGCGTCTCTCTTCTCGCCCGCGCGCAGATGACTACGCCAGACGCCGCCGTTTTAGCGACCGCTCATGGTGCAATGTTCTGGAACGATCTCATCAAGTGGGCTGTTTCTCTCCGCCATTTTCTGTCTCTTGTGGTGCCGACCTCGTTCTCTCTCCCCCGACCTCCATCCCGGGGGAGGGGGAGGAGGGGGATCCGGTGACGCGGCCGTGCCAAGAGACGGTCCGATTCGATCGTTACGTGCAGGGGCGGGTGGGTGACGATGAAAGGCGCCGGGGATTTAAAGTTATTCGAAGTGACTGGATTTGATCCGAGTTCTGAAAAGAATGTATTCTAACGATTTTGTATTAATACGTTTTCGATGAGGATCCGTTTTTTCTGAACTTGTCCGACTGTGGTGTTTTGACGAGCGATTGTGGTGCTGAAATAGAAGTGGCGTTTGATGCTCTTGAATGACCTTGGTGTGTCCCCACTGTTGGCACATTGTCAACCGTTCACAAACAGGCGATTGCCACTACGTTAGAAAAAATCGTGGATAAACAAACCATAACTGTGTTTCTGTGTAGGATTGCTCCTTATTCGTTGCAGCGAAATTTGTCCCCGAATAATTTTATTTTCTGCGGACATGCGTGAAAGAAAATTTCATTTGCACACGGAGTTCCTTTGCCCCTCTAAGAGGATTTAAAACAAAGGAAGCCAAAACATTAGAATTCTGCACAGCACCTTGTGTTAGGGAACGTCTGTCACTAACAATCGACGACTAAACATTTATCCCTGGATGGTAAAGGCTTACCCACTATTATCGATGTCGATGAAGGAGAGTTAGGTGAAACTTGTGATTTGACCTCGGCTTACAGTAGTGGTGATGTCTGAAAATTGACGCTAAACGATCCTCAAGCACATTTCTCCCCGACTAGACGGGCCCCAACGAAGGTGCTTCTCTTGCGAAAACTTTGCGCCGTCACTGCAACTGCGGAATGATTTTGAACGTCAAATCATCCTACCGTAAACTTCAAGCGATTCCGGACATCGATAGATCCGACCAGAAAACTTTAAGGATGTTGTTGTGGGTGGTACGTGATAAGAGGCTGTCTGAACGACTTAGTGCAGCCGACCTGTCGTCATTTTTGCGTTACGCCCAAAGATAACGAGACTATACGCCTCAGGAGAATGATGCTCCCGCTCCCGTGCTCAGTACAAAAATCAGACGCCAAAACAGCAATGGTCTGACCTGCGAGGATTGCTAATTGCTATGATCCACCACGCGTTCTGAATTCGTTCCTTTCTGTTTTTATGAATAATCCTTGTGGGGATTATATCGATATATTTACAAATTTGTTCATCTATTTAGATATTGTCCACGGCATGACCCTAATAAAGAGTAAAGTACAGGAGATAAAACAATTTAATGTTGAAGCTGTACAAGGTTTCGGTGGATGATCATATGGGCCGCCCTAAACGTCAGAATAAGCGGGGATAGAGGTGCCTGCACCTCCAATATCAGATCTACTTAAAAGTGGCACTTTTTTCTCACAGCCTTAGCAGAAGCAGACAACCAGTTCAAATCCAAGGGATTTCCCGGTTATTTGAACTGGCTGTCTGGTTCCCGATTAGTTCACGGCTCGGGGATATGTTTCGTTGTGATACCGTTCTTGATTAAACCTACAATTTGGGAGGCACGTGTTCCGATGAAATTACAACGGCTCAAGTCAGAACATGTTCAGCTGGATATCGGAGTGATCTATAATCATGATGCCCTACAAGGTCTCCAATCCCTGTCTGGACTCGTCCTGCGAAGGAATACTTTTGGGGGAGAAGAAATCTGCTTTTTATGATAATGGTGCATTTGGAAATGTAGGTTTATATGTCATTTTCGTTCTCTTTTCGTTTTTGACGCGTGTGTCTTCAGGCAGTGTCTTTGTGAGCGAAGGTTCAGCTTGTGATGACCCACTGAATAGTATTGAAATCTGCCAAAATATAAGTTATTATGTTGGCATTTTGATAAAGAGGCGGCTTGAATCCTTAGTATGCTCGAATTCCTAAAAAAAAATGTGACAGCACCCCGTCACAACCCGTTACTATCTGTTGCATTATAAATAACCTCCCGTCCTTTCAAAGTAGCAATACCTCCAGAGACAGTCGAGCGGTGTAAACACCCTTCAGTGTCACCAAGCCATGAGAGCCATCCTCTCTCGCGCAGGCGCCTTGTCAGGTGGAGCTGGAGAACTGGATCAACAGCATCCACAGCGCATGCGCAGCTGCGTTTGCTCGCCACCGCGGCAAAACCGGCACTCTTCATCTGCTGCAGGAGGACATCTTCCGGCTTGAACGCTCCATCGAGTCGGTCAGTGCCGTCT
The DNA here is from genome assembly GCA_034440635.1 of Lepas anatifera. Taxonomy (NCBI): domain Eukaryota; kingdom Metazoa; phylum Arthropoda; class Thecostraca; family Lepadidae; genus Lepas; species Lepas anatifera. The sequence continues at coordinate 821,047 of JAOTON010002065.1, read as the reverse complement.
GTTTGGATAAAAGTGCCGTCTGTTGGGTTGTAAGTGCTGTCCGTTGGGGTTTGAGTGCCGTCTTTTGGAGTGTCATTGTGGCCTTTGGGGCGTCAGTATCGTCTATCGGGGCGTCATTGTGGTCTTTAGGGCGTGAGTACCATCTATTGGTGCGTCATTGTGGTCTTTAGGGCGGCAGTACCGTCTATTGAGAGCTCGTTGTGGTCTTTAGTGCGTCATTACCGTCTATTGAGAAGTCACAGTGCTCTTTAGGAGGCATTGTGGTCTTTAGGTCGTCAGTACCGTCTATTGAGACATCATTGTGGTCTTTAGGGCGTCAGAATCGTCTATCGGGGCGTCACTGTCGGAGTCGACTCAGATGCCAACATAGACTCTGGGATGTATTTGTGTTGGAAGAATCCACTAATTCAAAATATTCCTGGATTCCACTTTTCGACGTGAGATGGTTGTTTTAAACATTAGATTATATTATCAGTATTTTTCGGCAGTTTCTCACTCGGAGTGTTGGGTGTTGGGTGCTGTCGGTCCACTCTGTAAGGGGGGAGGGCGTCCGTGTCATATACCAGTGAAACATGCGTCTGCCGGAATATCTTCAATGTGAAGTAGCCCGTAATATTTCGCAGTATTAACGCTCGCATACCTAGATCTATATGTGTTTGGGACGGTGACAAAAATTAAAAATTTATCGATATTGCCAGCCACGTCAGCGCCTCCAAATGTCTATATATTCCTGATTGAAATAACTCAAACTAAAATCTTTAATGACAGATAAGCTATATGCATGACTAATTCGAAAAAAGGGCTGGCATACAGTTACATCAAAATCAGTGCAAATACCAGAGGATTGCAGCTGGACTACGGCACTGAGGCGCTTACACTGCCCTCCAAAACCCACCAAACTCCCGGCGCTGGGCTTGAAGTTGTCTTCAGTTGCCTCATCTGTGCTGCGGTCATCAGGACTCGAAGCTGAAGCACATGGCGGACCTGCAGCTGAGCGTTGTGTCGGAGCAGGACAGTAAGCAGGCCATCAGCTCGCAGCTGAGCGGCTACGACGACAGTCTGGAGAGGCTTCACTGCGAGCAGTTCAGGCTGCGCTGCTACATGGCCTCCCTGCAGGGCGGCGAACTGCCCAACCCCAAGGTAGGCGCAACGCCGCCGAATCACACGACCGGCTGGGGAAAGTGAAGGGAGCTGACATTTTGCTGTGTGTGCCAATGTACAAGAATGACTGAACATGTGGAAACTTTGTGTTCAGAAATTAAACATTTCTTGGTGTGTGGGTATTGGTTTTAAAGCTAAGTTTGTTTTGTATTTTTCCGAGACGGTATCATACGTGAGAATGGCGCACGACTTGAAACTGCTAAAAGAGAAAACACTCAACGTTTGGCCACGTAATATCTTAAAATGCGATTCAGTCTTTGGAAGCTGTCGTGTTTTGCAAACTATTGAATTCCTGACAGAGAACTCAGTGCCTGCAGCGGGTTATTGTAAACTCAGGGGCTGTCCCTGTCCTGCGGAAATAGCTAAAAAGAAATAATAGCTGCATCGCCGATGAAAGCCTATACTATAATGACGGTAATACGCAGTCAGTGTCCGAAAACTTAATTGGTATTTTAGTGCGCACAGATATCGGCATTTTGAACTGAAGGGTGGTTAAGCACGGAGCGTAGTATGTTTTAGGGCGTAATTATATATTCCAGGGTGGGCTAGGCCGCAATGCCTGCGCCTGCACATTGTGGCCAGTCGCAGATGCATGTCTACGTCTGGGAAAACCTCACGCCTCACCAATGCGGCTTCATTACGTGGAACCCGGGCAATGTCGTAGTTCAATATAGTAGATCTTCACCAGAAAACTCCTTGCGGAATTGGGATTTTCTTTATAGAGCACCGGCTCTAAGCTGGAGTGTCACAGAAAGTTTAGCTCCATCATTTTTTACACATGGTCGTTCATCTGGAAGCCTCCTGACTATATGTGTAAATGATATGTAATCATCTTAAATCAATGATAGTTTCCATGGAATTTCCGGTCTCAAAAACTGGCTGTAGTGTGAATGCCAGTCAACACTGTCACTGTAAAATATTGGTCCGAAAATTTCAAGCTGTATTGCATATATCTAGATAAAAGGCTCTGATGACGAGGCATAGAACTCAATGGAAATTCCTAATGATGAGGAATAGAAATGGCGTTTCAACCTGAGCAGTTGTCCGAATCATGACGTCCCGGAAATCAGTCAGGTTTAACCGTCGGGTCGGAAACATCCGGTTCGCCTCAAACATGTTCTCAACCATTTTGTTTCCGCGAACACTGGCCAGTTCCGCCGAAGCTGCGCTATCAATACTGCAGTGTCCGTGCCAGCTCTGTCCCGGCCGTGTAGCGCGATTGGATGCGGAGCGGGCCCTCTGTGGCGCGGCTCATTGTTAGCTGGCCAGCGAAGCGCCGCCGCCGGGAGGGATACTGAAAAGCATCTGTCGAGACGCCACCGCCCTACCACCGCTAGAAAAACATCGCCCCAATACTGGCCGTAATCGACGTGATCTGTTCTGGAACAAAGTTGTCAGACATCGGCGGAAAAGGTCTTACATGCAGTGTTAGAGCCTATTTTCGTCCTAGCAATAATTTCTTACCAGTTATTACGAAGTTAGCCTCTTTATTTGCACATACTTAGCTGAATCGCACCAAAGCTATGATTCTGTTTAGTTTTGTGTCACAGAATGGTGGTGAAACGCGTTGGGGTTCGGCCCGCTCAGAAAACCGTGCAGTGACAGTGCATTGGTGGATGGATTTTTGACCCCAAAAGCCAAACGTACAATTATTCGTGCAAAATTCGTAAAACAAAATCAATAGTCTATCGATGAACTGGCTGCGTGGAACGGGCGTTATATTCTATATATTTTCCATTCTGCTCCGTGCATTTGGAAAAAGTCGCCAAATCGTCGTGCTCAGTTTACTCAGGAATGGCTTTGCTCTCCTCACTGATAGATTCATTGAGTGCAGTTCTGGTACTATGCTTCTTTGGTGCTTTTGGTCTCCGGGGTTTCCCACAGGATATAACAAAGGACTGATTCTGATGCATGCCGAGTTTCACGGGTTTCCCCCGCACTGGCATCTCCAATCTCTCTACAAGCTCGACAGTTCAATTATCAGGATGTACTGCGCGACTTTGACGGGTTTCGTGGCCTCTATGAAGGTTCTCCTTGGTTGTATAACCTGCCACCGCCAGAGCTCTTGCATTACCCCGCCCACAATCACGGAACCAGTGATGATGCGGGGAAAGTGGAATGGCGCCGAAGCCACCCCGTCATTTTCTATTCTGGTACCAAGTTTGAGCCATATCTGTCGCATTGCATGAGTGGAAAAGCTGACTAGTTTCCGTCTCGATCCTTTGTGATGCTACTATTCATCAGCACAGATGAAAGGTGGAATGCATGCGGACCAGCGTTGGCGTTTTTAACTGATTGGTTGGACGTGAGCCAGTTCCCCGTGAAACCGCCCGTATTGAGCCGAGATATTCGCCCAGAAATGACGCTCTGGAAATCGGCCATGTCGTGAATAGAAGTGATTGTCGTGTTTGACGTCCGCCATATTCAGGAGCAATGCACATAGGGTGGCGAATTGGAAAAATTGGCTTAGTTCTGACGAATGTGAATTCATTTCTCGTCGTGGTCATTAGTCGGTGCTACTTTACACGCGCATTGACGGGGGTCTGAGCCACCTTCGTTTTGACGGGGGGTGGCGGGTACCCGTCTCCCCTAAGATCTCGAGAACCACGCTCGGTAGCGAAAAACGGTAAAGGTTTTAGGAAGCCCATCCACCTCTCCATCGAAAATATATGAAGGTTTTTTCAGATCGCATTTAAGGTCACTAGAGGTCAAGACATGCCGTCATAGGGATAATATGTAAATTAAGGTTTTCGGTCATTACATCTGAACAAGTGAAGATAGAGCAAAACGATTTGAACTATATGAATCCTCGCAGCAAGCCGAATCGAATTATATATAATATGACCTTGCTAGGTCACATCAAGGATTTGACCTGACCTGAGGTCAGGTCAAGGTCAAACAAGGTAAAATGAATATCATTAGAACTGCAATAACAAGGAAAATCCAATGCAATTAAAATAAACGCTCTATCAGCATCTGTTACTAAGTTATTCAGTTAAAACCATTTTCCCATTTATTTCCAACGGAGAGGTCATGGCTCGTACCTGACCTTAGGTCATCGATATCGAAAATACTGGAACAAATTTTAGAGAATTTGGTCGACACATTATGTGATATGAGTTTCAATCCGATAAGTTCACCCTGTTCCGACTTATGCTATCTTAAACTTTTTTTTAGGTCAGGTCACTTGACCTGTACTGGTGACCTGACCTGGTATGACCTAACCTTAAAATTTGATAGAAATTGTAAAAATGATGAGAGAAAAGGTATATTAAGTACGGCGGCGCTACGCGCCGCCGTTTTCATACTTTCTCCGAAAAACCCGAGAGGGCGGGGTACCCGCCCCCTGTCTATGCGCGTGTTAAAGTGGTTGCTCGGATTTCACTCATATTTGCTATACCCCGCGGTCTGCAGGGTGTGTGGATTACCGGCTCAAGGCATGGTTTACCTACTTACTCCCTCACAAAGTGTTCCGCACTCGCATGGCGGGTAGGTTCCCCCGAACATAAGTCACGTGACTTCTGCACTAGCAACGGGGTAAGAGCTGTGGATGCCACGTGATCTCAACATCTGACGCAGTGCTAACTCACACTGCTCACGGTTGTCGCTCCGCAGGGCCTGCTTACTCACGTATCCCGGACCACCAAGCTGACGTTGAACCGGCTCGGCGTGTTCAACGTGTCCTCCTTCCACGCCTACATCTGCGCGCGCAGTCCCAGCCTGCTCAACAACCTGCTGGCGGGCAGGGGCGCCACCAAGCGGCGTGCGCCGATGCTGGCGCGCAGCAGCAGCGGGGGCACGGGCCGGTCTCTGGCTGCCGACGGCTCCGACGAGCCGGCCCGGACCTACCGGGTCCGGGTGCCCGATAACCAGGTAACGCTGAGGTCCCGCGCTGCTGCTGCTGAAGTGAGAGTGGGGCAACTGCTGTAGTTAACTGTGCGCTGCAAGCTGAAGCTGACTGCTAGCTCACTCAGGCTATCAGGAGCTTAACACGAGCGGTCATGCAAAACCTATTCGTGTGAACAAAACTTATATAAAGCCCGGGTGCGTTAATAGGAGTCTGGCCAGAGGCTTGGGTTCGAATCTCACCGCTTCCGCTACTGTTTGTGGTATCTCTCGCTTCCCCGCCAACTCTTTTCTTGCCTCCACCATAAATCCAAAGCGGCCGTCGAAAGATTAAGAACGATTTAGTGACCTTACCTTGTATTGTACAGCGTATACCAGAGGGTGCAGAACGATGTGGCAGTAGCGCAGAACCGACCCAAGTCCAGGCTAGTGAAGGACCTGTAGTCCGACAATGTGCAGGGAGTGGCACGTGACAATGCTGTCGTGTATGTTTCCAGTTTGTCACAATTCAGCTGCGCGAGAACATGACTGTAGAAGAGTTTCTCATATCGGCCTCGCTGAAGAAGAACCTCAATCCCATGGAGCAGTTTGTGAGGGTGAAGAAACGGCGTGACATGGAGAACACCAACTACTTCGTGCCCCACCACTCAGACTTCATCGATAATTACGTGAGTGTCGCCCTGCCGCTTCTAATCAGTTCAGTGCCATGTATTCCATTTTAAAGTGGTTGGCTTGCGCTTATTGCTCGCATTTCAAACCCGTGGTTTTGCTTACCTACCATTCGAATTATTAGATATGCTGAATCAAATTAAAATTATGCTGATTAAAATGTTTCTGTCGGTAGTTGTGATCGGTAGCGCTATCAGGGCTCAACCGGTTTGGTCACCAAACTGTCCTTCCTCTGACGTGACTGACCAGCGCCTTCAGCCGCGGCAGTGCGTGGTCCTAATTCTGCGACAGCCCCGCTGACGTAGCCTCCCCCGTCTCCGTCAGCTGCATACCCACGAGGTGTGTCTCCCTAATCCCGCGACAGCTCCGCTGACGTAGCCTCCCCGTCTCCGTCAGCTGCATACCCACGAGGTGTGCTCCTAATCCCGCGACAGCTCCGCTGACGTAGCCTCCCCCGTCTCCGTCAGCTGCATACCCACGAGGTGTGTGAGGTGTGCAGCAAGGTGTTGTTCCAAGTGGAGCTCTCCCGCTCGGCGCTCGACCAGATGTGGGGCTTCAGCGTGGAGGCCGAGCTGATTGAGAACGTGGACAGACAGGACGAGCTCTGCTGTTACATCAGCCGAGTCGAGGACCGCTCCAGGGCCGCGCTCAATGGTAAGGCTGTGGGCGAGCTATATGGATTGTGTCATGACCCGGAAAAAATATATCCGGTCCATATACATTACACGACACATCGATCAGTTGGTAACACCTTCATATCGCGGATTTCTATGTTTTTGTTGTCAGTGGGCTATTGGTGGAGCTGATGGCGATTTTCATATTAATATTCTTCCCTGACTTACAGTTTGAAAATTATAGCCTCATACATTTTGTCCAAACGCGTTGATAAGATGACAAAAAAACACGACAGAAAGGCAGTTAATGTTCTCACAAACGCGAATGCAAGCGCCTTCAGTCGATTCCCTAGCAATGTTTGACGTTGTGAGAGAGGCTTCCAGTCGGGCTAATCTCTGTTTTAAAGTGGAGCTTGATTAATTCTACAGTTCAAGCGGAAACGAGATGAAAACTCTTCGCCGTAATACTCGACATGGCGGCGTGGCCGTAAATTGTGTTATCGATTCAAGGGGCTGGCAAACTGGTCTGGGTTTTGCCAAAGGGTGAATGCCCGTTAAAGTTTACAGCCTCTGATACTCTAGTTTGTTTCCCAAGTTTTGTGATCTGAATGTTGTCGCCGTCAGTGTGAGGCTAATGAATCAGAAATATGAGGGCGAGACCAAAAAGACTCGTTTCAAATAGTTCAGTGAATTGTCCGTTTGCATAGAGCTTGAATAGAGAGGGAAGGTAGAGGTTTTGTCATAACTCGCAACTGATGGACTACTTGTGTCGAATAGGCGACACAAAATGATTTTTTAGGTTTTATTTTAAGAATTGTGTTAGACAGTTCCCAATTTAATATCATTTCTGCAAAAGAAAACGATAATTGCTGGTGAGAACGGTTTCTCATTCAATGAACGTGCTGCGGGCTTTCTTAAGAGGGAGGAAAATAGTTATACGCACCGGTTTCGGAAAAAAGACACTTTCAGAGGTTAGTATCGCAACCTGAATCAAGTTTGTTTGACATATATGTGTGATATATTGATTGATTGGCATATCGTATATGATGATACATTTTTCAAAAATCGTGTAGAGCTTTATGTAAATGATGAATGCTGCAAAATTTGTTTCCGTTCTGTGAGATCCTTATATCTCGCAAAAGTACTGATTTTATATGTTCCCAATGTTTGAAATAAGGTGCCCCATTAAAGAGCACCGGTCTGCAATGCACAGTACGTCTAGTGCACATGTACTTATTGCAATGCAACAAATTGTTGGTTTTGCCAGACCAAATTGTTAGAGCAAAACGGAAATTGCGTATTTGTAGGGTCATAGGGAACTGATGGGCAAGCCTTCGTCTGCCGCGGTACTCCGTGTTTTCTAGTTCATTATGCATCGCTGTACAAGCCAGTCGAAACTCTGCCAACACTCGCTGACCTTTTCAGCGATACCCATCCAGGGTATTGCCGATCTGGCAGCAATGCAATCTACGTTCAGCCGTATAAGATGGAAGCAAATGCCTGTCTTGAACGGAGGTCCATAGCAATAACAGCAGCCAGAATGACTGTTGTAAAATGTTCACCTCATCGATTCCCATCGGGTTCCCCTGTAACATGCTGTGGGTAAACTTTGTGCGGCCAGGCACTACGCCAATGGACAGTTGTCTGAACATTGCTCTGGGCCATCGTAACTCTTCAATAATTGATGGTGGTTGGGGTCCACCGAACACCAGATGAACTCAACTAGATCTGTTGCTGAGCGCTTGGGAGGGGGTATTGCCAGATGTTAACTTTCCAACCGCTGAATAGGTAGCAAATGTTGCTCCAAAAGGGTCCCATTTCAAAGATATTAATATGTTCTGTTTTGTGTATCAGTAGAGGGAGAATAAGCACTTGTAGCTCCTGGAGTTAAAATAACTAGCCAATGCCGAATCTCTATTTTTTCTTTTACTTTTTCATGACAAACATTAGACACCACTCATGGCGTTGGAATGAGACTTTTCCTCAGGCATTATTTGGCGATAGTGTTGAGTGGTCGTGGATCAAAGGTGAGAAGTTTGATGACTGTTTAAACAGTCGGTAATGGAGGATCAGTGATGCTTATGTTTACTGGCTCTCAAATGATAGGTGTTTTTAACTCTGCTTTTTCATAAAGCCACCTACAGGGAAATGCTCACTTTGTCGAAACTCTAAAAAGACTATTTATGTAATAGGTCTGGAAATAATAAAACCATATCTTCAACTTAAGTCGCGTAGATCAAAAATATAGCCTCTTTTCTTAACCCGCGCCACACCTAGGGTCCGGCGCCACCTTCACCCCACCGGGGCCATCGATTACCCCCCCCCCCTAACTCGGAAAGTATTTGGGTTAGCGCAAATCTGCAAAGTGCATTAGAAAGTTCGCGTGAATTCATTACGAAATTACTTTGCATGTTTAAGCGCGAGGTCAATGGTTTGACCTCCAGAGGTCAAGTTAGGTCACGAAAGGTTATTTTCACTCAAATATGCAATGCTTAAGAAAACTGGGCATATCTCTTATGTCATTAGAGCTATTGAGATCTGGTAAACTACATTTGATAGAAAAATTCCAGACCTTTTTACGGTATGTGGAACGTATTGACCTCTCGCCAGTGGTGTGACCTCCAGAGGTCACCTCGTGACCTCATATGACCTGAGGGCACAAAAGTTCAGAAAGTGGCCTTGTAGTATAGCAAATGAAAGCCAGTGACGAGACATACACGATGGTGTTTGATTCAATGCTCTAGCTTAATTAGGTCAAAAGTTATTCTCAAAATACTGTTTTTGACCCCTGGTAACCTTGGATGACCTTGGAGAAGTCAAAGGGAAAATATGACCCCCGGAATCCGTGAAAGGGTGTTTAAGAACGCTGTTCTGAGCAGTTTGAGCATTTGCAATTATTTTTGTGACTTTTAGATCATAAGACAGCTTTTCCTAATGCTTTTTCAATGGGAGAGGCACCTCGTGACCTGACCTCAGGTCATGAAATTGAAAAAAATCCCAGATGTACACCATGTAGACCCTAGTGAGTGCATGAAGTGTAGGAAGTTTCAAGTCGATCGACTAAGAAATGTAGCTCTTTATGGAGCTCAAAAGTTGAAGTGAGGTGACCTTGGTTGACCTCGCCTGATGACCTGACCTTGGGTGACCCGGAGTAAAAAAATCAGGGATGGTGGGAAAATGAGGGGGTGAGAGATAGAGCCCTTAACCGTGGTGCTGCCTCCCGTCATTTTTCTGTTATGCCGAAAAAACCTTAGGGGGCCATCGATGCCCCCGTGAGACGAGGGTTAATACCCTGGGCTTATCTTATTATCGCGTGTAATTAGGTGTCTCAGCTGAGCTGTCTGCCTATGGACTTTAACGTTGCAAAAACCATACTATTTGTTAACACGCGCATTGACGGGGAGGGCGGGTACCCGCCCCCCCTCGGGTTTTTCGGAGATAGCAGAAAAACGGCGGCGCGTAGCGCCACCGTACTTGGCATACCTTTTCCCTCATCATTTCTACAACTTCTGTGAACATTTTAAGGTTAGGTCATCTCAGGTCAGGTCACCAGTACAGGTCAAGTGACCCGACCTAAAAAAAAGTTTAGGATAGCATAAGTCGGAGCAGAGTGAACTTATCCGATTGAAACTCATATCACACAATGGCCCCACCGAGTTCTCTAAAACATGTTCCGGTTTTTTATATCGATGACCTAAGGCCAGGTACGAGGCATGACCTCTCCATTGGGAATACATGGGAAAAATGTTTTTGCGGAATAACTCAGTAACGGATGGTGATAGAGCATTTATTTTAGCTGCATTAGACGCGCCTGGGCTTTGCGGTACTAATGATATGCATTTTATATAATTTGACCCTGACCTGACCTCAGGTCAGGTCAAATCCTTGATTTGACCTAGCAAGGTCAAATTATATATCATTCGATTCGGCTTGCTGAGAGGATTCATATAGTTCAAGTCGTTTTGCTCTATCCTAACTTGTTCAGATGTAATGGCCGAAAAACTGAATTTACATGTTATCCCTATGACGGCATGTTTTGACCTCTCGTGACCTTAAATGTGACCTGACAAAAAATGGTACAAATGTTTTCGATGGAGAAGTGGACGGGCAGCCCAACGCCGTTTACCGTTTTTCGCTACCTACCGTGGTTCTCGAGATCTTAGGGGGGGCGGGTACCCGCCCCCCGTCAATGCGAAGGTGGTTCAGACCCCCGTCAATGCGCGTGTTAACATTTATCATGTGACTTGCGTTGCCAGATGGAAAGGTAACCCTTTACAGTTTGAAATCGGGACGTGTCCCTCCTAAATATAAAAGCTTTGGGTGAAATGAAATATGCCAAAAGTGGTTTCCCGATACGCTCTACACAACTGCTACCTCAGTTTTAAATCCATGATAAAAGTGGGACGCTCCCTTTTATTTGGGTACGCTATAGATGGGCACCCGGAAAGATATCCCATTCATGGATTGGACTGAAACTGATTGGGCGGAGAAAATTGGTAGCTTGGATGTGGATGTGGGTTTGGGAAACTTCTTGTTGATTTTGTCATGCTGTTCATATGTGGACTGGATTTGTATGTCTTGAATTGATAATCCTGATGTGCAAAGTGATTGCCCTGTAATTTTTGGGGCAACTTCGAATATGATTCACTTCAGGTTCGACCTGAATGGTCTTGACCATGCCGCAAGGAGGCTGCATTCTGTGATTAAATCATATTGAAAGGGAAAGCCATAGAGCTTGTGTAATATGTCGCTGGCTGGCATGAGACGAGTCTGTGTGCATGTTATATTGCGAGTGTATTGTGTATATGTATGTCTGTGCGTGTGTGTACGAGTGTGTGTAATGCCGTCAGGCCTGATCCGCGGTGACGAGATCATGGTGATAAACGGCGCCATCGTCTCCGACCTGGACATGATGTACCTGGAGTCGGTGCTGCAGGAGGAGCTGGCCCTCTGCCTGATGATGCGATCCTCCCGAACAGAGGTCAGTCGGCTCACTGCCAGGTCTGAAATGCCACTTTATTCTTGGTGAGCATAAGTCAGACGGGTTAGGTCACTTCTCCTGGACAGGGGTCAGTGGGTTCAGGCCTCTCCTCACGAGCACGGGTCAGCTGATGTTTCCTCCCGAATAGAGGCCGGCGTGGTCAGGTGACTTCTTCACTGTAGTGGTATGATCACCCACTTATTCTAAAATCAGTCGGGATGAAAAATGGAAAATATCTGCACTTGGCCCAAATGTTAGAAAATGGATGTAAAGATTCGCGAGCAGAATTTAAAGAAAATTTAAGTGTTGTTTTTACGAATACAAGTGGTAACCAGCAAAATGTTACGAGTTGATCGTTAGAAATGCCCCGCCCTCCGGCCGCTCCTGACGCCGCTCCTGACTATGACCCCAGCGTGACCTTGGCCAGGTGCCGGACGTAGCCAATCAGATGAAGTCGACGGACGACATCATCGAGCGGCTGGTGTGTCCTCCGCCTCCGTCCGACAACGCCGTCCGCGACGACGACATCAACAACATGATCGTGCCCAGCGTCAAAACCTGGAGTAAGTACTCCGAGTGGTGCGATGCTGTGCATAGTGCGCCTGGAAGACAGCTTGTGGGTATCCTGTGCTGCATTTTTCTTCATTATTGGCTAGTATTTTGTGTTAATATACTCACTGGATAGAGTTCCTCCTGAAATAAAAAACAAACAACAGTACTAGCAAAACGTCTGTTTGCGTGTTTAAGGACTATGGTGATGTATGCACATTATAGTCGTTTTCATTGTCCAAGGTACCTTTAAAATCAAGCGAGGTCATAAGTGTCAAACCGGAGCCGTGCTGGGGACCTATGAATAACTGGAAGCGGGCTAAGGTCGTGGAGGGAAGGTCCCATTAAGTGTTCTCTGAAATCTCGGGATCAATGTCAGTCAAAGTCATTTACCTATGATGCCGCAATATTATATATTCCGTTTAATGTCCACCATACCAAATTTTGGGTGAGAAATGAGGGTGCATGATGTCTTACTTTGGCCTATGACCTTAACCTTAGCATTCAGAAACCTTATCTGCGACATCATAACATGATGTGCGTCATATTGAGTGACGTCATCTTACTAGAAGCACTGGAGTGACTGACCTTGAAAATGTTGGTCGACCCTGACCTGTGACCTTTGACGTTGACTTTGATTTTCTTGTGAGGTGACCTTGACGTATCATCTAGATCATATAACGTTATGGCGTCTGTCACCATGGCCCCAAAGGGTTTGCCACACGTCACAACTTTGTTAGTAATGCAGATGAATTTGTGCGACAGAGCGATTGTGGTGATCATAAGTCTGAATTCGAAAGCCCATAAGGAAAAAGAATGTGCTCATATTTTCAAAATCATGTCACCAGTTCACGCGCTCGTCAATTCCCTCAACTTTTCGCAAGTAGCGCTTTTCTGCCTCGAACAGAGAAACTCTGAACAACTTTCAGGGGTGCCTCCGACCACCTCTGAAAAAGGGTCTCCGAGGCCCCGCCAGTGCGCGTGTTAATGGACATGCTGTTTTCATGCGAATTGTCCATTTAAAGCTTTGCAGTTATGCATGAGGACTAGGGTTCATGGCTTATGGCACACGCCTACTAGAGAATGAACGATACTTACCAGAACATCATATTATTACCGAGCAGACGCGAAGCGGCCACGAGGATTCTCTCTAACGAAGTAGAACAATTTACATACGGCCCCTCCCGGTCCGAACCTAAAAGGCCCTACCATAATAACGTTTTTTAACGCGAGTAAATATCTTAAGGAAATTAAATTAGCACTATCATGTAGCTGCATTATTTCATTTCAATATGGTCAGTGTTTTAAGATTTACACCCTTGCTCTACACACCATGGGTGTGTATTTCTCCGTAGGATTCGTTTAGAATCTTCAACCCTGGAAAAACGAAACATCCGCAGCTGCATTGCACGTGCATTTAAAAAGGTATGCATTTCCAAAGAGTTGTTTGACTCATTGATAATGAAATTGAAAAAAATATGTATTTTGAAAGACCAAACGAGCAATCAAATCCGATGTTCTCTAATGATTCCCCTCTTTGGATCGTGTTCCATATAAATTGAAAAGGCACTTATCTATCGGAGCCGGATTAACGGTGCAATTCCATCGCATTTATGTTAGATAACAAAAAGAAGTCATCCACAAAAGTGAAAGACAGCTTTCACATGTCATCATGAACTGAGGCGTACGCTCGGATATCGCCAATGAAGGCGTTTTTTGGTAATTATGGCTCAATATCTCGGCATTCACACAAAGGCGCCGCTCACTACTTATTAATTCATCTCACGCCACGCCACGCTGGTTCATCTCACTAATTCATCCACCACTTTCTGTCCAGATGAGAACAGCATCCGTCTAAAGTAGTTGGTTCTATTGCTCCTTTTTGCTTACTGTTTTTTAACCACTACCATTTTAAATAGGTAGACAGGAGTGCCCTTCCATACCCGTGCGGTCGTAAATTAATTTTGTCCAATTGCATGCGCAAAAACTGTGTTAGTTTTATTTTGTAAGTGGACCGCACCACTCCCCGCTATTATTTTTGTTTTATTTACTTGCTGCCTAAACCTATATTTAGTAATTTTTCTCGTCATAACCCCACCAAGGTGTAGAAGAACTAGTTACCATTGATGGGGCCACGACGAAAGTCACGTTAGGGTATTAGTGGGATAAATAAATGCCGTTTTTCTTGTCGATACCTTTTAAGTGTGGCTATGATGGAATGTTAACGACCCCGGCCTTACCTTTCTGAGTTGCAAGCTATTGAGCTTGAAAAATGCAGCAGCCATCTCGGCTTCATCAGGGAGCGGCGCACTTTGATTTTTTATCTCTAGCGACGGTTTCCAGTTAACCAGGTCCTAATTGCCGCATGAATCTTACAAACACATGAAATTATGTATTTCTTGCACTTTGACAGGCTGCATAAATGTTTGTTTTGTTTAGATGACAGAATTTTATGTAGGTACATTTGTAGTTTATTAATTAGGTTCATCAGTCTTCAACATAAGCCTGAAGAAACTATGTTTCATTAGGAAGTGTGCTCTAAATTACACCCATAAATCACGGGCTCACTCCAGGCGAGATTTAAGGCCCGGAACCAAAGTCCTTAGACGTTGCTAGAACTATGCCCTCAGTTATTCCACCGCTGATTTCGGTGTAATTCCACAGGAAGCGTCCCATGGCACGTGTCTGATGCTTTGGACGTGTGTTCTAAATCTGACGACTAAGTCCTGCCAAAAGAAAAAAGACCGGCACGAGCCGTTACAGACTTATCCGAAGTTGATGAGCTCTGCAGCTGTGTTGGCTGTAGGGAGACTCGCGCGGGGACCGCTGATAGCGCCCCCGCTCCTGTAACGCTGGTAGTGCAGCTGGCGGTGAACACTGTCCCAGCAGCAGATAGCGGGTGGTGGCAGCTAGCTAGCAGTCGTCCGGTTTGCATATCAGAAAATTGCAACATAAAGTGATCTGGTGAGGTGGATGGCAGTCGTTCCAGAGGTAATTGCAATCACGCAAATCTAGAAATGTAAACCAAGCGTCTGGGGTAGAAGCCTCTCAGCTTTTGTCAGTGGGGGCTAATGGTTGAATAAGGAAGTTAACACTTCCAATAGTACTTATTAGTTTTGGCAAGCTGTTTACTGGACTGCCTCTTCGAATCCCGGATGCGAAATACACTTAGATTATATGTTCGGGCACGGCCCTTGATCGGAATCAGGTAGGTAAAATAAGAAATTATTAATCATAGTGTAGCAATACGTCGAATTCTTATCACAGAGGTCTTCGAGGTATTGGAGGTCTTGCTACACTATGACTAAGAATTTATTATTTTACCCACCTGATTCTGATGAAGGGCTGTGCCCGAGTATATAATCCAAGTGCATTTCGCATCCAGGAATCGAGGAGGCAAGCCAGTAAACACGTTGTCAACTTAAGATCATGCTCCTCGCCGCAGCACTCCGTAATGTATGAATACTTCTTAGTTTTGTATGTTTTACGTTTTTATTCGATCCCCATCGACACAGCCAATTTCTAATTATTGTGTTGCCGTTGTTACCATTGTGTTACAATACCATATTTTACCATTGTAAAACCATAGTTTTGACTCGTGTCCCACGTTACCGTGCTTTATATACGCGTTATACTGTCGCAGATTTGGGTGTTTGTGAGGGACGCATCTTTCAATAAACATTGCTCTATGAGCAGTGCGTATGTAAAGGCCAAACTATTTTGAAATTATTACATGAATAATTTACTCATTAAATAGCCAAATATTTTGCTAAAAGAACATCATCAGGGACTAAACAATGTAAATCAAAAACGTGTGCTTGACGTAGGTAAACATCACATTTCTATTTGAAATATGACATCACACTTTAAATGTAGCATTATATCACATTTGAAATATGATATTACATCTCATTTGTAATAGGAAATTTGCCCATGTCAAGTTTGTGTTTTTTTAATGCACGTGGTATGTTATAAGTCTCTGATGAAGTAATTATAGTGAAGCGTTGGGTTACTTAACGAATAAATGTTTAGGATGACAAATTTAGAGTAGTGTGGCCTTCACATACACATTTGTCTGTCTATTTAAACCTAAACTCAATGTTTCTGTATGTGCCGGTATTGTAAACACCCAGCATTAAAAGCAGTGCTGGACCTTTACAATATGGTTTGACCTGATATATTCATGCGATAGAGCTTGCCGAAATACCCTCAGTTTAATGTTTCATTTATCCCAGAACCCACCGTTTGCTGTGGAATAACGCGTATCAGGAGGAACCAGGCTCTGCCCGGGTCTCCGCCATCGCCAAGCAGTCACTGTCACCTACCAGGGCCACAGGGGGAGGGGCTTAGCATTCGTGCGCTTTCAGAAGCACACTCATTAAGCTCTGCTGCTCCTTAAAAGGTGAGCTCTGAGAGAAATTAGATACGAAACCGGGTGTTACACGACGAATAATTCCGTTCGAATTGCGTGAAGGTGCCATGTTCCGATTAACAGTCGCCGTGTCGACGGGCCACTGAGCCGTGTGCCGCCACCACAGGTCGGGAAAAGACTGACCTGGAGGGATGTCCACCGCCGCCCTCCGACACGTCCGACCGCTCCAACGTCTCTTCGGTGGAGATCGAAAACCTGCTCAAGGTAGGTCTCGGATCGCCCGCTTGCACGCTGCCAGCCTGACTCAGACGTCGTGTATGGTTACGCCCATCGGGCGCCGAGTCGGTGGACAGCGTCAGTTTTCCAGGTTGACGCGATGGAATGGCCTTCACTGGTGGCTTGGCCTGTATTAGCCGTGCCAGTCGATTTATGCCTTGCGGTCTTGTGTTGTCGGTCTCTTTTCTATTTACAACACATTGTGACAGCTGCTACCAGAGAGACTTGAGGCAGATTGTTGATATCATAAATATCAGAATCGTCTGTAACCATATCAACCAATAGAACTTAGTGATATGGAATAGTGCAGTTGAATGGTCTGATCTGAATGATATGAATATGAGCTTAAATGATGAATTCTTAAATCTACACCCGGATGGTACGTGGAACATGGCTGAATTGAAAGATTCGAAACAAATCGGCACTTCTCTTAATACCGACGCTTACAGCAGAAGCTTCGTCTTTTCCCGAAACAATATTTCTCCAGCAGGGCTTGTAGCCATCTGTTAGAATCATAAAGGATGTAAATTTACGCTCTGAGTTAGAATACATTAACACAAATTATGGGTATATACACAACATACTTATAGTTCAGAATCTATCATGTTTATAGCTTCATTAATATATTTCTTTCAAGTGTTCTCTCACGGCTTGTTGAGCTAGACCAAACATAAATATTTTCAAAACAATTGTCTGCTCTACACTGTGTTGAGTACTGTTACTTGTATTTTGTTTATAAGACCAAATTCCGGGCCTGGACATGTAGAAATTCGACTGCGTCACGGGGACCTTTTAAATCATATTCGGCGCAAATTGATTGCAATGTATGACAAGGCGACACAAATATCTGCCAAACCCTGCACTGTGACGCCATTAGGCCTGCCGAGCCAGCATTACACCGCGGACAATTGGGGTTGCGTGGGGTGAAGTTGATGGAATGGGTCCGCTGAAAATGCCCCTGGAAATTGTGAATTCCTTCTTGATTGATGTAGTCTGACCGAACTCGCTAAATCATGGCTCTAATATGCCTCGCTGGACTAGAATTTCTGTTGCTTGAAGTCCTTCTATTGATTTCTTGAGGTCGGGACTTCTAGGGTCTGGAGAATTACTGAATGGCTAAACGTTTTGAACATCACATGCGACTCGGATCTTTACAATGTACAACTTATTTACATTTAAAAGCTTTAGCACAATGCCTGAGTTGCTTGTAGTCATATGACGTTAGATCCCATTTAAATGAAATATTTGAATTAAATGAAAACTTTTCAGAGTGCCACTGGTTAACGGCTTATGACAGATCTAGTAAATACTGTGCTCACTTCCTGGTTTATGTCATAGCTGCATGTCAAGGCGTAGTCCTGCAATGTATTTTTATTGCGCCGTATCAACGCTTAAATCCCGGTACATTATATTCCCGTGACTGCACGCATGGGTACATTTCACTCACATCCATGGCAATGCCAACTACTTGTTTTGGGCTTGGTGATGAAACCTCCCCATTCATTACAGGCGGCGGCCGTGGTCCGCGATGAGCTGGGCGCGGCTGTGTCCCGTGATAGCACGACTGTGTCTTGTAAGGCGCTGGAAGTTGGACAGGGCACTTAAAGTCTGGGCCAGAAATCACGCCTCTCGTCGCAGTTGACGACTCACGGCGCTCACGTACAACGGTGGCCGGCTATTTCTGTGTGCTCCAGGATGAGTCTTTAAAAAACAGCGGTTTCCGTTTTTTACTTTTCTAGAATGTTTCGCAACACATTTTGCTCGTCATAATGAAGGCTTAGGGCGCGCTGGCGGCTTGTGTAATTTGGTAGTTGTGAGCGTAAATGGAGAGGAAATGTTGGGTTACCACAGACTCACTTCTTTTCGTCTATTTTCTTCTCCGGTGTGTTTATCTACATCGGAGAAAAATGTATATCTGGTCAAGCTGTAGAAGACGGCATGCGCAAAACTTGTCTAGAAATGGGTGTTGAATTTCAGGAAACACCCGGTCGTGGTAAGAGTGGATGGATGTGACCCATGTTATTTTTTTATAAAAGGATGCTAGATTTGTTATATAATATTTACGATATACCCTCGAAACTCCTCGAGCGCTATTTTTTACAAATGTTATGGTTCAAGAGGAAGGTAACAGTTAAGTGTAAAAATGTTCCATTAACACGGGGGGGACCCCCCTCGGTTTTGGAGATAGTGGCGCGAGCCCACTAACCTTTTCCTATCATTTTACAACTCTTGAAAATTTAGGTTAGGTCATTCAGGTCAGGTCACCAGTACAGGTCAAGTGCCCACCTCAAAAAATTTAAGAACATAAGTCGGACAGGTGAACTATCCATAAACTCATATCAATAATGGCCCCACCGAGTTCTAAAATATATTCCGGTATTTGATAGATGACCAAGGTCAGGTACACCAGACCTCATGAAATACATGGGAAAATGTTTTACGGAATAACTCAATAAGGATGGTGGAAAGCATTTATTTACTGCATAGACTCCCGGCTTCGGTTCAATGATAGCATTTATATAATACCGACCGACCTAGGTCAGGCAAACCTATTGACCTAGCAAGGTCAAATTATATATCATTCGATTCGGCTTCTAAGAGAATTCATATAGTTCAAGTGTTTTGCTCTATCTTACTTCAGATGTAATGCCGAAAAACAATTTACATTTATCCCTATGACGGGCATGTTTGACCCGTGACCTTAAATGTGACCACAAAAAATGGTCAGATTTTCGATGGAGAAGTGATGGGCAGCCCAACGCCGTTTACCGTTTTCGCACCACCGTGGTTCGAATTAGGGGGGTACGCCCCCGTCAACAAGGTGGCCAGACCCCGTCAAGCGCGTTTAAAATGAACGTCTAAAATCCATTCAGTATCACTGTCACCCTGAATCTGAGACCAGCGTCGTTCTCGACCTGGCTCTGGCGTGCTCTGCTCCCGGCTCCACTCCACAAGCATTCAGCACACAGTTTCAGGTCAAGCTCAGTCACGGAAGTGACATTCGCCGTCTCACCATTGTATTCCTGGGGCATTGAGATTGGTCTGAATTCCTCGGAAGCGTGATGGAATTGAGGAATTGAGGACTTACGGATGGGTGGCTTAGTGGGTAATATCCCTGTCTTCTAAGCCACTGGTCTTGGGTTCAAGTCCCGGCGGAACTTTTGAATAAGTTGATCTGATCCCCCAAAAATCTTCCAACGGGGTGAAAGTTGGCGGCGCCGTATGAACCTGGCAGTTGGTGCGTCGTTGAACCCCAACAATTATCAGGATTTGATTTTGGTGTGAAATAGTTCAGTAGATAGTGTGCTTTGTTTAATTCTGTCAAGATTCTAAAATCATAGCTGCGGCCGCGTGGATTTGATTTTTCTTGTGGTTGCGTTTACACAGCATTACCTCACATGGTTTGTGGTATGTTATCCAATCTTTGCATCCATCGTTGTTAGCAATCATGGGCGTCGGAAGTGGAAGAATGCTTTCCCGACCCACGAATCGGGGTGGGGCACGTCCCTCACTCAAATTTTGGTGTTTGACCTAGGTTGTTTGCATTTACCCATATTACCTGCGCGGACCTACATAAATGTGTTGGTGAAGTGCATCGTTGTGGGCGTTTTCAAAGACAGCCAATATGCTCAAAATTTGCCTCCCACCCCTTGGCCATCGCTAGTCCGGATCACGTCTATCACCCTTTCCCTTCCCAGTAAAAATTATGCAGTGGGATCCCAGCTAACAACACTTTCAGTATTCAGCTTGGGAACTGCGATTTAGGTATTTACCGCACTTCCCGAATATTACTTTGCAATAACCGTAGACGAGTCAGCGGCGCAGTATATTGTGAAATGCAGGATTTTACAACACTGGGACTGCACTGAATAGAAAATCAGATGTGGTAACCGTGGTATTTTACGGAATTCGAATCAACCAAGGAGTTGTGCCGAAGTTTAGAATACTTCGGTGATAAATCCAATTGGAAGGTAACGTAAAAGTTGGACGCGAAGTTCGCTTTAATTCAGACTCTGGGGCTTGCCTGAAATTAAACTGTGCTGCAAGGGCCCACACTTGTATTGACGTGTCTTCTTCTCTGACGGTGGTCATGGTCGGTTTCATTTAGAATAATATACGAGAGCACAGGCTAGATGGAGTGTCCTCTATCCACGGTGGCAATGTGCTCATCATCATCATCATGTTAGGAGGGGCGGATACAGGGGGGAAAATAGGTCCTCCCCTGAAACCCGCGATTTTTGCTGATTTTGTTCCAGATCCTATGTTTTTCACAATTTTGGGTCCCATTGCTCCGCCACTCCCTCCCCAGCCATTGGCCTTGATCCGTCACTGTTTGTAAGAGTGGCCTCACCGAGTGCTACATAAATCAAAACATAAGGAGATAGAGAGAGGGAAGAGGAAGCTTATCAAGTCTACCAAGTACCAGCAGCCTTCTCCGAGCGTTGTCGTAAAACATCAGTGTGGGACTGACTGAAGTCAGTTGTCTCGGGCGTCAAAGACAAATGGAGTTCCGCCATGGCTTATTGCTGCAATCTGACGTGCCCTGGGTGAAATGCGGCCTCCGAGCTGAGATCGGGCCTTGGGAGGTTTGTGAAAGCTCACGCCGCAGACAAAACCATTCCGGGATTTCAACGTTAACTTCAGACGCGCCCGTTGAAGAGATGGGGTAGCATCTGAAGCCGCTTTTGTAACTGACTTGTGGAGAGCTCTCCCGCCCTGCTGTTGTGTTGATGGGCACGTGCTAAACGGCAGCACTGCTGAGAGTTCTAGAGTCTTATTACTAAGTAACGTACGTGTCAGTGAATGAAGTGTTAGGCCCTTGCCACCAAAGCATTTCCGACCAAAGCGTCAGAAAGCAAATGTGTTACGTCAGACGGACTTACGTAGTGTCTTATCCAAATAAACGCCAGATTCCCGTTACCTCGCTCCTGTCTGTTTCTCCTGGCGCGTTTCTATGTCTCCACTGAGCCCAAACCCATGTATGTATGTATTTATTTATTTATTCATATTGCCAACAGATGCATATCCATTTACAGGCGAAGTCAGAGCCTAAAAATGATTATGGAGAGAGGCAAAGTCAGAGCCATTGAAGAACCACTGCCAGTTCCCCGCAGTCACCTCTCACGATCGCTACCTCTGACACGCCTCTTCCCTCCACAGAGCGCCACTCTGTTGACTGGTTATCGTCAGTTCCCTGCAGTCACCCCCACGATCGCTACCCTGACACACCTCTCCCTCCACAGAGCGCCACCCTGGTGACTAGTTATCGTCAGTTCCCCGCAGTTACCCCCACGATCGCTATCCCGACACGCCTCTCCCCTCCCCAGAGCGCCACCCTGTTGACTGGCTACCGTCAGTTCTCGGCAATCCCCCCACGATCGCTACCCCTGACACACCACTCCCCTCCCCAGAGCGCCACCCTCGTGACTGGCTACTGCCGGTCGCCGGTGGAGCAGCCGAGAGGCCTGATGGACCGCGGGCCTTCGCCCACCTCCAGCATCGCCTCCAGCCAGAGCCAGGCCATGACACCCAGCCGGCATCTCAGCGACGCTGAGAAGCTCAGGAAGGTTCTCACAGAGCTCATCGACACCGAGCGCACCTACGTCCGGGTGAGTCCGCCTTCTCAGTCTTTCGACGCGGTGTTTTGTGTGTCGTGGTGGGATTTATGGAGTTTATTATTGTCACCGATGATGGCTGTTTTGATATACTATGGAAAGGCCTACTTTAAGAAGTGGTTAGACGTGTGGAAAATTTTTACATTCCTTCCAACCCGTATTGCTAAAAACCGAAGAAAATGAGATAATACTGGTGATTCTGTTTTCTATTTTTTCATGAATGCATGTATGTACTACGCATGCAGAGCGAAGTCCCAGAGGCATACACCCCACACTGTTCATGTTTATGTCCAAGTTTGCCGACACCAGGCATCCGGTCGGCGTCTGTGAGTGGGGTCAAACTGTGTGCTATCATGAAGTCGACGCCGCAGCCGTCCCCGTTTCACGGCGGCGTGGCGGCTATGCAACTGCGCAGCGTTCTAACTGTGCAGGAATCGCGAACATTGCCTGTGGCGGATGCTGCTTTGTTTTGGCTCAGAAACACGTTACAACTGTAGTGTCGTTTTGATTCGGAACTAAGAAAGAGTTATGCACGATGTGTTACGCCTGCACTTTTTTATTATTTTGCCATAAAGGCTTGCAAATCTTATTACAACACTCTATGCCATGTATTTTACGTGGAAGTGCTGTGAATTTGTTGGCATGGGTAATGCTTTCAGCACCTGAACTCACCGATCTAAGACTACTCAAAGCTGTTGATCAACGCGCTTTTCTATTGACAGCACCTGAACTCGCTGATCGATAACTACCTGGAGCCGCTGAGGCGGGAGTCGTTCATCACATCGGCGGAGATCGGAGGCCCTGTTCGGCAACATTCCCGAGATAGTGGAGTTTCAGCGGGACTTCCTGCAGAGCCTGCAGGAGGCGGTGGAGATGGAGCCGAACCTGGGTCGGCTGGAGTCGCCCACGCAGTTCAAGGTGGGATTCAGGCGAGCTTGGCAACCAGCTGAGCGTGTGGTCGGAACGTGGTTATTGCCCAGTTGGACGTAGGGCTCAGTGCAATGTTCAATATCGAGCCTGTGTTGTTGCACAGTGTGCTGATACTAGTTCGCCACACATACTGAACAGATACGTGTAATGCGTCATAATTGCCGTAAACTGCTTTGGATTCAGAGCACAACCCTCAGTGGAGCGTTGTTGCGTAGACGCACTGAGGATCCTAATTCAAGCGACTGAAATGCACACTTCCAGGGTTTATCAGGTTTTGTGTTGGGCAATGTTTTTAGTCTGACGTGCGACCGATCAATGGCCATGCAGTGATATATCTTATATATCTTAGTATCCCCTTCCAATGCCATCTGAGTGGAAATTGTGAGGGTTTTCAAGTACGGCAGCTATTTATGTCTCGCGAGTGATAGTGTTTCTTTTACGGCATTTTCGCTTCCTTACTTGCCTGCTCCCCTGAGAAAAGTACCACGCCATAGCCTGTGTTAGCATTATGTAAAACCAGCTTCGTTCAATGTCATTACCGATGCGTGTTTTGGTTTAGAAAGCAGAGCAATTGCAAGATCAAAGCCCTCTCGGTAAATGAGATGCGTTTGATGCAAGCTTTGAAGACAAAGTACCCAGGAACGTGCTCTGGTGCTGGCTGTCTGATCATTCGTTCGTGCATCACAACAGGGAAGTGTGCACGGAGCTACATTTATCGAGCTCGCGTCTTCGTTGCTGTTTTCTTAGCTGCCACCAGCCCCACAAGCGTCGCGATCCTTAGACAACGATAAATGTGTGTTGTTAAAAACTGTTTGACTGATACTTTTATTGTTTGTCTTTCAGAACGTTCTCTTCTCAATAGGAAACGCGTTTTTGTACCACACGAACAGCTTCAAGCTCTACAGCTCGTTCTGCGCTAGCCACTCGAGGGCTCAGAAAGTGCTTCATCCAAGTAAGTGGTGTGTCTCTAGAAATCCGTTGGCAGTGGCGACGTTACCGATGTGATTATTGTGCTGCTTTACGAGTATGGTATCTTACTGAATATTTTGGACGAACACTAGGTAAAAAGATGGAAATATTGTATGCTCTGTACTTCGGTACAACTGGACATGCCTTTAAAAGGTTCGAACAAATATTGCTATTTGTTATAAGCCAATATAATTATTTTTCGAACGCTTTAAACGTATACCATACCATGTATTTCCCGTAAAACAAAAACAAAAGAACTCTCAAATATAACGATCGGCGCAAAAGCACAAATGTGCTTAACTCGAGGCGCCTTTCGATGTTTTCACGATGCTGTCTACATTCAAAACGCCGCTGGTCCGTCAGCTCCACCGCTAGTGCGTGATGCCGCCGACCTGCGAGACACTGGCGTATCCAGATAGGTGTAACAGTAACAGTATGCCAATTGTACGGAAGTACAGAGCATATAATGTTTCCATTTTTGCCTAGTGCTTGTGCGAAATATTCAACATTTGTATAAGCTTAGGAAAATGACTCCGAATGCATATGGTAGCTTACGTTCAGGCTGTGTCATTTCAGTCTTTTCGAAATATGTATTCAATATTTTCAAGTTAGCTAGCAATAAAGATGTCTGTAATCAAACTAAAAAATGTCAGCTTCGAAAACAACATCATATGATAATGAAAGGATATTATAGAAATATATATATTTTCCCCGCACGAACTCGTTTCAGATTCAGGTTCTGATTTTATGTAGGCAAGATCCATCCGAATCCGTTTTTCGCTTGTTCACGTTCACGATGTAAAATAATAAGAACAGGTATAAAGATAAAACCATGCGTTAACTTCCCATCACACATTGTAACAGAATAAGCTACTAAAACTGCTCTGCTAAAAGAGCTTGTTAAAAACATATACAATCCAAGCCACCTACGAACAATACCATATACCATAAATGCCTTATTACACCATAAATTGCCCCCTACAGTACCAATGATTTGACTAAGTTCTTAAGGCTTCTGTAAAACTGATCTCCAGGCTCTAATCAACTCTGGTTGAGCGTATCGATTCCACGGTAGCGCAGTCGTCGGCGACGTTGGACACGACGTTAGCACAGACGCGACGTTGGAGTGCATCATAGGTAGTGCCCATTCGTTGGCGCCGCGTGTGTTGTGTTGATGTACTTCACTTGTTTTCCGGCCGAATGTCTGTGTCACATATTTGGGCACTTCTGTGGCAATAATCCGCCCCACACACGCACTGTCGAGAGGCTGACGAGCTGTGTGGCGGGCATCCAGCCAAGCTACCCCACAGTGTCCGATACTGGGTCGTGCCGTCTACGACCTGCCACCACACGCGCGGCAAAGCTAATGATTCTCCGAAAACGGTTCACCTGCATGTCTTCACAAGAACCATGCCTGTATATACAATATCGAGCGATGGGCAGCACGAGGGATTCAACAATAATCTTGAGAGCGGCCCGAGGTATAGCATGGCGTGCATGCTTTAATGCCGTAAGAATTCGGTTACATTTTCGAGTCATCACATCCATGTGGGATTGGTGATTTTAGTTCCTGCCCATGGTAAGTCCAATTTTTTTACAACTCTGGCATCAAAACTCTGGCATCACCAGATTCTGGCGCTGTGGCACCAAAGAAACTTATTATGACTGGTGGCAAATCACGCAACATGGCCGGCGTGCCAACAACGGCCATTTGCGTTTTCTGAGCATCGACCTTCATTCCGTTGTGACAGAACATTGATGCATTGTGTGGAGAGCAGCCTGCATGCGCGGGATCAGCTGTTGAAAATAGCATTTTGCCGTTGGCCAATCTGCGCGGTGTCAGCGTACTGGACAATTGTCACGTTGCTGCCGACAGACAGACTAGCTGGGGGATCCGGACGCGCGGTAGACAGCGCGTAGCTGCGCGGGGGCGTAAGTTAGCGCGCAGGGGCTTTTGGAGGGATCCATCGGCGCGCAGCTAAGTTGTGGCGGAAGTAGTGTCGTAAATCGCCGTCTTACGCGCTAACTTTCCGCGTCTTCTCAACGGCTCGGAAGACAGCGCGGAAGCCTGTATAACTGAGCTGCCGCCCCGGTAGCTCAGTTGGTAGAGCGTTGGGCTCCGGCCCTCTGCTCAGAAGCATGCAGTGGCAGTGCATGTCCAGGCTTGGGATCGGTTCCCCTGAGACGCTATGGCGCTCAATCGTTTACCCGACGTAGGTCGGCTGGCAACTGACTGGTGAGAGGGTGACCTGAGCGGGGCGGCCGTCCCTGTGCTTTGTGGGACGTTAAACTTTGGCTTCTAAATTAACCCTCCACTGAGGGAGTTTCTAATTCGGGTGGTGGGGTCGGGGTCTCCGTGACAAGTCCCTTGATGACTTCAGTGAGACTCCGACTCCAGCAGCCGTACTGGGAACAACTTGAGCAAAATTTATAAAAAAAATGTTTTAAAGTAACAAAAATGTATTGGAAATGTCAGTGAATCCAAGTTATATGGCTTGCGTTCGACAAAACATGTATTTATGATAATAATCGAGGCCCACAAACTCCCGACATCTCACTGGGAAATCCTCAGAAGAGACACAGGCGAAGAGAAACGTAGATCACTGCAGCTGTGCCAGTGAATCACCAGCCGTAATGCTAACTGCCCTCCAATAAACAATGTTGTTCGCCCCAGGACGTATCTCACGTTTCGTACTACTCACCGTCCCCGAGCGGTCTCGTCGAGGCTGGAACGCCAGCGATCGAGCAGTTTCTCCCTGAACTGTGAGTGTGAGGATTCTTAAATATCTGGTGCTGTTTGAAAGGCAGAAAGATAAGGAAAATGGGGCCAAATTCATAGGCCGAATGCAAAAGCGGCACTAAAGTTACTCGCCGAGCCAGGCTTGTTGGAGCCAGCCCGGCTCATTTCTCCCCAGTGCTCCGACTAAACCAATGACACCGTAGTACAACGAGGCAAACGTGTGTTTCGTGAAGCTCGTGTCTTGCCCAGATAAATTGACTTGAGTTAGGCCTAACATAAAAACGCATTCGGAGTAAGCCAAATCATATCGGTTTCACAGGTATGCCTCATTTATTTGGAAATCCCACTTATAAATTGTCGTTTACGGATAAGGTTTTTCCCTTTATCCCATCCGAGAACTTTTATCATCACCTCACCTCCCAGCCCGGGGCCGTGTCTTCCTCTCATCCCCTCCCCCCACAGTCGTCCAGGAAATCCGGCACCGTACAGCAGTCAGCAGGCTGTAACCTATGACGTGAGTTTACTACGGCGAGAAAAGCACCGTATTCTATGGGAATTTTAGCCCTAGCGCCTATTTACTACGGTCGCCAGAGGCATTCACCGCCGCCTCGGTTTGCCCCAGATGATACGCGCTAACCTCCGCCGGCGCGGACTTCCGCGCGATCGCTCTCTCCCGAACATTCCCTTCAAATCGCTTACGCGCAAACTTGCGCCCAAATCAGCGCGGGCGTAGGGAGAGCGCGGGCGGAAGCTGCGCGCAACTGGATCCCCCCAGCAAGTCTTTGACGTACAGCGTGTAAAGCAAACAAGATAAAGATCCCCCTGGCGGATAGCCCGGACGTGTGTTAACTCAATATTGTAAGTTACTAAGTTTTTAAATTATGGCTGTTATCATATGCAGACTGTAAAATGCAGTGTTTGAAATCACCAGAAATTACCATTGTGCGCGCGGATAGCTGTAAAGCATGAACAGGACATGACACTCTAGACTGTCAAAGTCAGCACCAATGTGCCGAACACTGTTGTCAGGCATTCTGTAGGCCGATGCAACGAGGACTGACTGGTGTCTGTCAATGTGAACTAAAACCCAAAGAGGCTTCAAGTGCGAGTCAGCAACGCCGGTTGCACTTTCCATATTAACTCTTGCACAATAACTTCAAAGTAACCCAGTCAGGTGAGATATCTAAGGCTGGCAAAGGAAGAGAGTGAGAGAGGGAGATCAAAGTAGGCTAAATAAACAGAAAACATGAGGCATCCTTACGGTGTTCTTATAATGGATTCAACTAAACCTACAGCTATATTGCCACACTTTTAACTTGGGATGCGTCTTTAATGTTATGAATGTTTATTTAACTGTGTTTCTTTTTAGCCCTTCAGACCGCTTTCCAAGTTTGATATTTCTTTCCATTCAGTATGCCATAAGTTTTCAAATAAACTACTTTGAAGTCTGTTTTCTTCGTGTACCCCAGATCTATTATTTTACTATGGTATTTTTCTCGTTTCGCCGTGTTGAAAATGGGGGAATCCGCGCAATTTCCGGCGAACTATATAATATTTCCTGTTCTTAAATCATTCTTGGTGTCTCTTTTACGCCTTGATCTGTCCTTCTGACACAATTAAGATGTTTCTAAATAGTTTCTGTGTCATTTGCTGGCTTCGAAGGTTCTCGAGGACGTATTGTTAAGCCTTATTTGTATTCCAAAAGCCCACTAGAGAAACCGCCACATTTAAAGGCCTATACCCCCATGTAAGGAGCAGTTAACCTCAAACTATTTGTCGTTTTTTGTCCATGAGGAAAGATGTTGAATTGCATAATTTTCTATCGCAATTTTGTACGGTCACTTACTCATCTTCACCCATCCTCCACAGCACCACTCACTGCTACATTCACAATCCAACATCACTCCATTCCTTCAGCAAGGCCTCTTGAAGCCGGCGTATTGCTTACGAACATTCCACACACTACCAACTTTTTTAACATTGTAAACATCTGCTAGGTAGCAGGCAAGGAGGAAGGCAAAGTCACACCCACTGTGGCAAGCAGAGGTAAATACTGTCACATCCTGCTGTGGCAGGCAAGGGTAAACAGTGATAGCCACGTCCTGTTGTGGTAGGCAGGGTTAAATACTGATATCCACGTCCCGTTGTGGCAGACACGGGTAAATACTGATATCTACGTGCTCTTGTGGCAGACACGGGTAAACACTGATATCGACGTGCTGTTGTGGCAGACACGGGTAAACACTGATAGCCACGTGCTGTTGTGGCAGACACGGGTAAACACTGATAGCCACGTGCTGTTGTGGCAGGCGAGGGTAACCAGCAGCTGCAGCAGTTCCTGCAGCGTCAGAACCCGCGGCAGCAGCACTCCTCCACTCTGGAGAGCTACCTCATCAAGCCCATCCAGCGCATCCTCAAGTACCCGCTGCTGCTGCAGCAGCTGAAGGGACTGGCCGACCCCCAGTCAGGCGAACACCACCACTTGGAGGGTAAGACTGATCCCAGTCCGAGAGGGTAAGGTTAATCGGCAGTCCGGGTAGCACAACCACGGCGAGGGTAAGGCCAGCCCCAGCCCGACGAGAATCCCCACCTGGAAGGTAAGGCCGGAGCATCGCCGAAGTGTCAGTCCTATACCGGATGACAGCAGCACCACCTGGACGACAAGGCCTGCTCCCGGTACGGGGTGCATCCTCACCTGTAGGGTATAACCTTACGTCTGGGTAACTGGGTTGTGGGAGACAAACGAGGCAGAAGTCTAACGAAGTGCGGGTAGTGCTGGCCAAGTTTTGCGGTAAAAGGAGGTGTCGGTGGAAGGTACCAGCATGGGGATGATTGTTTCCAACCGTTCAATTAGCTTAGTAATTCACGTCGTAATTCGTTTCCTTTGATCAAATCTAGATCTCCTCAACTTTTTTTGGAAATGTACGTGTATAGACGGAAATCAACATGCGAATTTGACTTTCGGCGACAATATTTGGTCTTTGTCGTGTAAAATCGGAGAAATGTGGTACACAGGTACTCTCGCTCAATTTATTTGGTAAGCCCGGTAAAAAGCAGCAGAGAAAATATGTCACTCAAATGTATATGTCACTTTGTTTCGTGTTCCACGAAATGCTTTTTTTAAATACATTGTGACTGCTAATAATTATTGGGGTTTATTGACGCTCCAACTGCCAGGGTCATATGGCGCACATTGTCACCGCTGAATTATAGCGAAGCTGTAGCTTTATAGTACCCCAGATGACTTATTGTTGAGAAAATTTAGTTAAAATGGAAGAGGGCGTCACAAAAAACTTTTTGGTATTTTTCTAAAATGCCAGCGTTCATCATGACTTCATCTATGATGTGTATTTACATACGTGCAGCGCCCAGCCCCAACAAGTAAACGTAAACCGATGTCGACAGAGGCCCTGAAGGGCATGGAGAAAGTGGCAGAGCACATTAATGAGATGCAGCGGATTCACGAGGAGTACGGCGCCATCTTCGACCACTTGTTCAGACAGCACCAGAAGTCGACCAAGATGGTGCTCCCCGTCGCATCGGTGAGCCGCTGTCTCGCTCAGAACATGGTCGGGTGTCTGATTCAGTAGCGATGGGCGCACTGTCGCGGTGTAGAATAAGAGACCGTTGCCTATCGCGATTTGGCTGTCTGTTTTGAAGTGTCTCTATGATTTTGTTTTCATTTTCGAGCACTTAGGCGCTTTATTTACGATATTGCCATTGATACTTGGTGGCGCTTGTTTGTTTTTAGGCCAGTTTCTCTAATAGTGTGCCTGAACTGATTTTGGTTGAAAAATATTTGAGAAAAACAGTAGCGCATTTGTTTTCATCGTGTCTTAAAAATCCGAAGCACATTAACGACAAGTCCATCACATTTTCTCAGCCTTTCTTGCATCCGGTTCAAAACAAATATGTATTCAAGATCTAATAGCCTGGAGCAGTTCTGAGATCATAGCAAAATGGAGTGGCATGTTCACATCTCTGAAATTCGCCAAAGCCTAGCCGTTCACTAATGTAGTCGTCCTCATGTTTCTCAATGAGACGCTTAACTGGCACAGCCGCGTGGTCGGTGTCTGTTCTTACCATCCTGGAAGGCGTGCGGCTGCATTATTCATTCCTTAGCGCAATCGAGGACTTCTCTGAAAGGGAAGCTGATCACTTTGAGTTGGAGAATCTCAACAATCACTTCCTCTACTCTAGTTAAACTTCAAGACAACGTAAAACTGGCTCGGTTGTAAGTGATACAGGAGGGACCTGAGGGTAAAAAGGCACAGGCGGATATCAGCTGGGATAGTATGTTCCGGATGTTTTTGTCACGGTCATGCCCGATGATGCTTTTCCGTAGCCTGTCGATCTCTCCCCTGGGGACCTGCTGTACTACGGCGGTGTGGAATGGCTCAACATCTCAGACTTCCTCGGCAAAATTAAGAAAGGCCTGGAGCTTCACGCCATGTGCTTCGTCTTCAAGACAGCCGTCGTGTTTCTTTGCAAGGAGCGTCTGAGGCAAAAGAAGAAACTTATGGTGAGCTATTGCACTACATTGATAAATATGATTATCAGTTTCTACTTGAATATATTTCTGATAGAGACCTGATTCGTTTACAAATTTTTTAACCACAGGAAGAAGCTTAGCGCAATATCAACTGAAAGCTTGAATCAGACCTCTGATGTCTTCTCTCCGACCTTGTCCTTCAGTATGCATATGCATAAATTTGTCCTTTCCTCTTCCCCCTTGTCTCGTTTAAGATGCTGTGGCACAGTGGTAGCACATTGGGTTTCCACGCCGCTGAGCCGCGTTCAAATCCCGGGTGGGATTACGGAACAGCGATATCCAGATCCCCAGTAAAACTCTCCAACAGGGTGAGAGTTATGACCGTATCAGTTGGTGCGTCGCGAAACCCAATGCATCCTTCGTCCTCACCTGCTTAACCCTGTGTCTTCGCCAGAGCGCACCTGGGAAGGGCAACCCGGCCGAGGTGGAGATTATCCGGTACCAGGTGTTGATTCCGGTGACGGAGGTGCAGGTGCGGGCCTCGTCCTGTCGCGATGTGGAGAACCACTACCTCTGGGAGCTGATCCACCTCAAGTCGCAGATCCATCGGCGAAACGAGAAGGTCTACCACCTCTCCAACAGGTCAGCCTAAAGGTGCACTGGTTTCTAAAAATGGCAGGGCCTGAATTTAATCGACGAAATAGAAACGTTGGGAAGTACTCTGCTTCTCCTAGTCTAGAGTAGCTCAAACTATCCGTGCTACTTCTGAGTCTCAACCTTATATTGGAAACGTTGCAGAACGAGCCGAGCTACCTGTTGCCAGGTCGTCTCGGTTTGCTAACCTTATCCATGCCTGCTTTTCTGATAGCAGTGAGCCTGTAATTATCCTTACCCATTGGTGGATCCAGGAGAATTTTTTTCAGGGGGCTATATCAACGTTTTGGGGGCCAAGTTGAGAAAAAAGCGAAAACATAGTATTTTAAAGAAAAAACGGCTAAAATTTGGTCCTTTTGGGTGGGGGGGCAAAAGATACTATTTTAGGCTTTGGAGGAGGCCACGACCCCTTGCCCCCCCCACCTCTTTTGATCCGCCTGTGGCTTTACCTGTAACATTTTTTAATCAGCTATCTGTTGAAGAATTAACATATCTTCCAAACCGCATGGCTACTGTTGTACGTTCTTTTTCCAGTACCAGCGACTTCCGGAACGCGTTCTTGAAGACAATCCGCCAGATCATCCGGGAGAGCGTGCGCAACATGAGCATCCCGGCCACCAAGGCTGTCAGCACCAGCTACAAAACAGGCACCCTGCAGCCCTCGCGGACACTCAGCATGAGGAAGAAGATGCAGAACAAGGGACAGAGACACTCGGCCGGCATGTGTAAGTACTCACTCGCGTCAGCTTATCGTACATTGCTAAAAAGGAGCGACAGAATCTTGCATGGGACACATTAGGTGCCGAGGTCACATCTAAGTTTGTTGTCAAGATTGTCAACTGTTGGAAGTCTTCGTTTTCAGAGTTGTGCGTGTGTTAGCATAAGTTGGGAGCTATGAAGATATGGTTTTTTTCAGGCGTTTTCGCTTTTTCCCCTCTCACTACCACCATTTAGTGAAATTATAATTCAGTCGAGTCACTGATGGAAAAATTATTTGGCATAACTTAAATGGGACAGTCGATAAAGCAGTTACATCTGTGTGCAAAATATAGTCCTGTCGTTTTCTCCTGATTACACTGCGCACGTGTTTGAATCAGGCCGAGTTGAGACGGATTTCCCCACAGCGGCCACCATCGACTACGATAACCTGGAGGGTTACCACGAGAGTGTCTCTGGAAGCGATACCAATCTGCGGGGCCGCAGTCACACCCTGGACCACTCCGCAACAGGCAAGAACCTTGTTTCCGGTCCTCCCATGACTGGACTGAACTTAGAAAATTCATCACTGCTAGGTCTCGTGGCACAGTATTGCTTATGACACTGCTTGTACACATGCACGTAAAACAGCTGCTTACATGACGGCTGTATTTCATTTCATTTATTTGTCCCATTGTCTACTGAGCGAGACCTTTTAGAGACAAAGTCAGCCTAATCCTCAGCCAGGAAGCACCAACAATACAATGTCATTATATAAAGCAAAATTTCATATACAAATGTAAAAAGGCAGATACATTGGGACGTCCAGCGATAAGATCCCATAGCTTACCGTCTAAAGCTGTAGCTAAGATTTAAAACGAAGCCACATAGCTGGCAACTTTGTTCCTAAATGCACACACCGTGTCATTGAATATTTCCGCTGGTGGATACCGGTTTAGGGACTCATTTGTCCTCCAAGGTAACCTTCTGAACAAATCTTCCTTCGCGGTGCCGACACGAGCATTTGGAGTGTGAATTAGTTTTATCGAAAATATGGCAGATATCAGATGGATGTCTTGCCTCAGTGGCGGATCTAGCCGGTTGGTTTGGGAGGGGCAAGCCAAAGTCGAAAAAAAGGTCGCGCAGTGAAAATTGCGTTACAATATGCCTTTTCGGTAGTATTTTGGGAACTGGAGACGAAAAACAAAAAAAAAACCACGGGGTGAAAAATATGCACTCAAGATACTTTTTTCCTATCCAAGCCCAAATATTTACACTGAACTTAACTAATTCTGTTCGAAGTTGAGAGTTGAAGCACCAAAATCCTGCTTACAAGCTAAAAAGGAGTCGGGGAAAATGAGGTCGATCGCTTTGGGGGGGCAAAAACATAGTTTTGCCCCGAGCTTTTCCCTTTGGGGGGCAATCGCCTTTTTTGTCCCCCCCTGGATCCGCCACTGTCTTGCCTCATCTTTTTCGTTTCCAAAAACTAATTCAGCAGATCTACACTCTTAAACGTTTTCCAAACGTGCAGGCGTTAATGCCGCCTTCGATTAGAGGCTGGTTTAATTATGGTCATCATCTGTGCTTCGCATTTGATTGTTTTATTCAGACGTTTAGGAAATTTCCAGAAACCGATTTCGCTCCCGCCAAATTGTTATCAAGTGGCAGATACTTTCACGGAATTTCAAATGTGATACGTTATTTGTGATCGAAATTTTCTCCTCTTTTGTCCTGTTAAAAATGTCTAGGAAAATCCCAACAACTTGTGGCGCTCATTACAAAATTCCTACCAAACGACAACCAACTTCGACTTATTATGAGTAACGATGGCTGTCCGTGCCATTGACCTCGGCTTGTTGCTTGTTTGTGCCTGTGAGCCCTCACTCTCAAACCACCCCCTGCAGCGTCACCACTTCTGATGGCCATTCTGTCCCCCCAGCGTCCCTCTCAGGCACCCGGGCCGCCGCCGCTGCGTCGGTGCGCGACGACGGCTCCGACGTGCGGGACGACACGTCGCGCTCCGACGCCGAGGAGGAGGCCCTGGCGCGCCGGCCGGGCCAGCTGGGCCGAATCCCCAACCACCTGAGTCTCAGCACCAGCAGCACCCTCTCAGCGGGCAGCACCGGCAGCCAGGCTCGGCTGATCCAGGCCAGCAACGCGCCAGAACACTACCAGCCACCGCACGCACGCGCTGCCGGTACCTACTGCGGGAGAGAGAGAGAGAGAGAGAGAGAGAGAGAGAGAGAGAGAGAGAGAGAGAATGCTCGGTGTTTTTCGAAATGCGTGTAGACTTTTTTTTCATGCAATTCTATTGCTAGAAAAGGTCCGCCACCCATTTAATCGGGTAGCCAGGCGTGCCCCCTCCGCGATCCCAACGACAACAGTACCCTTACGTTAACACCACCAGAACATAAAATATTACAAGTCGCGGCACGCCCTGCTAGAAAAAGAAAATAACTTAGAAAAGCATAATAAATATCAATACTATTAGTAAAAACTGCCAGTAGTAGCTCCCTGTAAATATACAGGAGCAGGAATACAGGTCTATTTAGGTTAAATGCACAATAATTTAGCTCATTACCGGTTAGATTGTTAGTCTTTTCCAAACGGGACTACCCAAAACTGGAGATTCGTGTTAGCCCCTCCGAGATTCTGGCGAAAAGATAGAGGCCTAGTAACATCGCCAGAGCTCGACTGTACCATTCGAGCAATGAATTCCCACAAGGAAGAAAACCCCGAAAAGCAACGTTCAGAGTCCCGCAAGTCAGAGCAGGCCGCCCTGCTCAGGTCACTCCCACAGGTCAGTTGCCTGCCAGCCTAGGCCGGGAGATATTTCGTGCCGAACATCTCGGGGGAATCGATACCATCGCTCTTTCTTGCGCCGTCTCTGCGTCTGTTCTCAGCAGTGGGACCTACTCTCCGACGTGAATCAGTTGGTGTTGCGTGGGACCACACTCCGGTATTCCACCATCTGCCGAGCATGGGGGATCCCACCATCCACCGACGGTCATGTGGGACGGCATTAGCGGGACTGGGCTGGGCCGAGCACTTCAATTAGCTAATTGAGCGTACCCTTCAATTAGCTAATTGTGTCTGCACATGTTTGGATTAATTGCAATCAAGCAAACAGTTACATGTCTGTGACTTATTTCCTTCAAAAAGTACCAAAAACTTTCAACTTCCGGGACACGTGAATTGGCTCCTGCGCTAACTTCCTTCAAAGCTTCGCTTCGGTAACTTTGAAGGTTGTCGGGATACATGCCAAAATTGCCTAGGATAGCTTGTGAGAAGTTCTGATGTGCTATACCAGTCAATGATGCCGTCTAGCCGAATACATTCTTACGTGTTTTCCAGGGCAGTGAAGGGATGCGAGCTGACCGAAGGTTCTGTTGCGATATACCCAAGTGACAGGAGCCGTCTGTTGTTGGCCGACAGGTTCTCCAGTCTGGAAGCCGCGGGGTCCCATCTGCCACGACGCTCGCTCGCTGCCGCCGCGCTCCGGCGAGCGCATCATCTTCGACGACCACCCTGGCTACGCACAGCACCCGCACGTGCAGTCGGCCGGGCCCCGCGGCAAGCAGGAGGCTGCTCGTCTGGCCAGTAAGCACCACCACGAGTAGAGCGCGCTGACGCAGCTGCTGCGGCTGCCGCCAGCCCGCCAGCCCGCCGAGAACAGGCGCTGTCGCTCACCGAGACGCCGCGGCGATCACGGCGGACGCTGGCGTGTTCTGGGGTGGAGTGTGTCTGCATCGAAATGGGAACGCACTAGAGCTCATGAACGGTCTCTGCGCACATGTACTGTTGGATAGGTGGCATTTTGTCGGTACTGTGGTTACCAGCCCGAGAAGGGTTGGCTGGAATCGCTGCGCTGAGCGGAGGCCGGCGGTACGCTGGATGCTAACGGCACCACCTCTCATCGACGGTAGCGACCCTGGCGGCGCATTGTTGAACTTTTGGTGTTAAGAGCCTACACCCGTAGCCGGTAGTGAAAAGGGCGGCGAGTGTGGCCTAAGGCTATCTTGCTGACTTATAAACGACGGAATGACAAGACGTCATCGAACAAGCTATCGCGACGATCACGGGAGTTAGATATCTACTGCTGGGTGGTTTTCGGAGCGCATACGACTGTTTGTAGCTGTTTAGTTGCTCATTGGAGTTGTTATCAGGTGGTGATGAGTGCGAACGGTGGAGAGCTCACGCGCTGTGGCGACTCTGCAACGGGCGAGGCTCGGCTGTACTCTGGTGCTCAAATAATGCTACACATCTTAAGTCACTTTATAGTCACAGTCTATTTGCACTAGGAGAGGTCTGACGGAGACGCGTGGGGCGGCTAATTGCTGGCGTGGGTAGCTTCAGAGTTTTTCAGGCTTTGTTACTGCTACTCCATCTACCTCACCCGCATGCATGTAATATTGCAACCATCTTATGTCCTTTGTCTTGGCTTTTTGTTTTGATATTTACTTGTACAATCGGCTTATTAGTATTAGGTCCATCTTTTTTACTTCATGCTTGCATTTCATTACTTTTTGTTTGCTTTTAATTTGGGCATTTTGCGCAACCCTCTTTTGCTTTTCACTCTGACAAGCTACGTACTCACTTTTTTCAGCATTTTCATTGATGGTCTTCTTCTTTTTCAGGGGCTCGAATCGACGCTCTGCTGGAAGAGCTGAGCTCTTTTACCTAGTCATTTTGGCATAGTGTCTCGATCAGTGCACTGGTGTCGTCGCTAGCGTTGTTGTGTTGCGGGGCGCCGGGCGGTTATCCCGGCCGTTGCCGGCGGCCGGCGCGGGCTGACCAGTAGGCCAGTGTTGTTTGACCGGCGCTGACCCCGCACCGGTCACTGATGCTAACAATCGTCCCTGCTGCTGGTTCATTTGGGTGCTGGTGAGCGCGCAGGTATACTTCTCTATGTGATATCGGCGGTGGCGCCGCAAGCGAAGTGGAGATTTGGACGCAGTCCCGGGTGGCTAGACCTATCTCCGACCTACATGCTGGTCTTGAGTTTTGTGCCAAATAGAGTATGTCGGAGAACCTGTTGTGTTAATGTCGCGTTCCTAAGGCGCCATGATTGTGGGTCGCGACGCCTGGAGACTCGCCCAACTTTCGCCGCATTCCGTGATTGTATTATCTTCTTCCACAGTAGACATGTCCTATATAAAGGTATGAACAGTTGTTTTTGATTTGTTGCCGCGATTTGCATGAGAGAGGTCAGAAAGTGTTTCCTCACCAACGCATTTTGGCGCCTGGCAAATTTGTCCCTGAAGTAAACTTGCTTCCAGAAGAAAAGGTTTGGGAAAACTAGCAAAAGAGTCACCTAAAAAAGGAAGAAGCTTACAGAGTGCAACCACCGTACGATATTTTACCTTTTGATACGCTCTCCTTCAAAACTAGCCGAACGATACCGTATGTATTTGTTCCCCCCCATCCCCCATTTGTCTCCAATAAGGTTGCAGTTGGGATACTTTCTGACCTCAGGTGCTTGAGTTGGTTTTCGTGTCATCGTACTTTGGAGGCCAGCCTTGCTGTTTTTATTTCTGCTAATGCGCATGGAAGGCGAAAGGGGAGAGAAAGAGAAAGGTAAGACAGAGAGGGAGAGAGTGTGCATGTGCTTTTGTGATCGAATGGAAAAAAGGACCGGCTTGATATACAAATAACAACCAGTGCGGGACTGACTCGATCTTCCGTGAGCTTGCTAGCATCTCCGTCTGGGTCGTGTTGGGCTTTGCCGCGCCTGTTCCCGCCCCCATCTGCGCCACTCAGCTGCCCCGGGGGGCTCTTGAGCCGCACGCGCCTCCCCTCCCCTTCCCCGGCGTGGCAGACGTTGCGCTGGTTACCTTTTCTATGGTTTGGTTCGTGCTCAATAATCTCACCATCTAGTCGTAACTTGCCGTGTATGACATCTGTATGTGTGAGTCAACTACCAGATAATTATGGGTTCAATAAATTTTCCATGTAACTGTCAGCCTGTTTTTTTTTTCTTGAAAAGAGAGTCACGCGCTGGTCCTGATGAAAAGTTCCCTGTCATAGAAGGAATTTGTAATTTGATGCGTAGAACCAGAGACAACTATGCAAAATGGTATGAAACGTCTGGGGTTGAAACATTTTTGTCCAGGTTATTGCAAGTTCGGCCTTTGGGATGGAAATCTCACTAGAGTTCTCAAGAGACCTGTCTTCCGAACCCATCAACGGACCCCAGCCCGGCCATCCGAGTAGGCAAGTCCTGTGATGGCTGGCTAATCGGAAAGTAAACATTGAAAGTCTCACTAAGCACCGGGATGGCTGCCCTACTTCGGTTACTCTCCCACCAGTCACTTGCCAGACTACGTCGGGGAAATATCGAGAGCCAGAGCGTCTCAGGGGAACCGATCCCAACCCTCCGCCAGTGCTCTGCCACTGCATGGCTGCGAGGACAGCGGGCCGGCGCCCAATGCTTCAACAACTGAGGTTCCAGGGTTGCTTATGCTCAAGTTACGGCGTTTCATTTTTGGTCTGCCTTTTATGACTCACCGGTTGCACCTCTAGTCCCGTTGTTTGGCTCATTTGGTGTTGATTGTTTTTCTTTTATCAAGTTATAAAAACTGGGCCCGTCTCATCGAGCTAGAAAAAATCAAGGTCTTCCACTTTCAGTCGCCGTGTTGGGCAAGCTAAAAACCAAGTTAACTATTCAAATAGGCGCTAGTTGTGATAGTTTATATACTATAGATAGAAACATTGTAATTGACTGATTATTAACCGCCACGGGGCCACGAGCCCCCAAGGTTTTCCGGGATAGCAGACAACGACGAGGCCAGCACCGCGGTTGAGGGCCTACCTCTCACTGCATCATTTTCCCATCATCCCTGAAATTTTTACCCCGGGTCACCCAAGGTCAGGTCACCAGACGAGGTCAACCAAGGTCACCTCACTTCACCTTTAGAGCTCTGTAAGAGCTACATTTCAAAGTCGATCGATTTGAAACTTCCTACACTTCATGACCCCTCCAGGGTCTACAAGGTGTATATCCGGGATTTTCGATTTCGTGCCCTGAGGTCAGGTCACGAGGCGACCTCTCCCATTGACAAAGCATGGGAAAAGCTATTTCATGATATAAAAGCCACAAAAATAATTGCAAATACTCAGACTGCTCAGAACAACGTTTTGGACACCCTTTCACGGATCCCAGGGGTCATATTTGCCCTTGACTTTTCCAAGGTCATCCAAGTCACCAGAGGTCAAAAACAGTATTTGGACAATAACTTTGACCTAATTGAGCTAGAGCGGTGAAACAAACACCATCGTGTTTGTCTTGTCACTGGCTTTCATTTGATATACGGCAAGGTCACTTTTGACCTTCGTGACCTCAGGTCATATTAGGTCACGAGGTGACCTCTGGCGGTCAAACCACTGGCGGGAGGTCTTTACGTTCCACATAGCGGAAAAAGTACTGGCAATTTTCTATCAAATGTACTTTACCAGGCCTCAATAGCTCTAATGACATAAGAGTTATGCCCAGTTTGCTTAATCATTGCATATTTGAGTGAAAATAGCCGATCTTGACCTAATTTGACCTCTGGAGGTCAAACCATTGACCTGAGCACTAAAACATGCGAAGTAATTTCTTACTAATTCACGCGAGCTTTCATTGCACTTTGCGATTTGCGCTAACGCCCATATTTTCGGAGTTAGAGGGGGCCATCGATGGCCCCCGGTGGGGCGAAGGTGGCGCCGGACCCCCGGTGGGGCGCGGGTTAAAGCAATAGTTTAGGGAGAATGTCGGTAGTTTTATGCCCTTTGGCCGGCAAATAAGTAGCCAATCTGGGCTCTGGATAAAACTTCCGTCTAAGATACGTGAAAGGGTCCCCCGGATGCAATTTTCTAGCTCATACAACATTGTCATGCGTGGTGGGGAATACCTGGAATTGGCTTCATACGTCGTGATATTTCACGGGAGCCCATCAGTGAAGGGCATCTGAACAAGCTGAGATTAGTTCTAACGTGTTCGCCATCTGGTTACCTCGCAGTGCACTAGAGCATTAATGTTTTCGGTAAACGAAAAGTACAAACAATATACACATGTTATATTTCTTGACTGTTATAATTTTTTTCATTCGTATAAAAAGCATTATATATGCTACAGTTTGACAGTAAGCCTATTTTGTAAGTCACACTAACATTCATGATAGATTTAACTGGGTGTCTATATTTAGTGCTATTTCCAGTGGTCCACGTTCCTGCAAACTTAATCGGTACAGTTGGATGTCTTCAGGAATTCCACTCACCCTGTCTGCGACGTGGCCTCCGTGTCTCCAGCGTACTTTTTGGTGCATCCGCAACGCCGGTGGAACACCATCTAGATGGCGCCAGGGGCCATTCTGGCCTCGCAGTCGCTTATCCTGGCCGCTCCTCTCACGAAGCACGGTGGTAACACCCCTGGAGCCGGCTCACGTAGTCCTGTGGTGTGAGACATTGGTGGTATCGTGGTTTTCTGTGCTAAGAAAAACTTTATATCTATTTAGTGCGCAGTCCGATAAAAAATATTCCATTGGTGCCGGAAGATCAAAGCTGTTGGCACGCCCCAGAAACCCCAAGTATGATATTGAGAACAGCTCCCCAGTCAATTAACACGTGTTAATGCCCGTTAACACGTGCAAATGCCTGGAGCTGTATGTCAGAGGTCAGAAAATCCCTTTCCTGTCCCACAGGTGGGGGAGCAATAGATGAAAACTGGTACTCGTAAAGGTGCAAGCAAATCCTCAAGTGCAGTTTCGTACTACAATATGATATCTAACTTACCCATGATGGGTGTCAAAGGCTGCCTAAGTGGATAGAATCAGGCTTATCGATAGCCCCCCCCGCACCTTTTCTGACGCTTATCGTGGCATATGTGAAATTTATAGTGATATCGCTACATCATTTTTTCTAAAAGTCGATAAGTTGTTAGTTGACGTGTCTCACCGATTTCTTGATGTTGAAGATTGGAAGAGATTATATGTTCGGCCACAGCCCTTCGTCAGAATCATCAAACTGTCTCCCGAAAACCCTCCCCACAAGGAAAGAGTTGGCGACGCCATATGACCCTGACAGTTGGTGCATCGACAAGCCTAAAAAATTATTACCTGGTTTTTGTAACTACATTCCCTAGATGATTTTGACAGCAACAGCCACTCACGGTAGTAGGTGTGTACATACAAACTTATTTCGACTTAGCCTATAGACCACATGTGTTCGATACTATAGGAGTTTACTTACCTTGCCACACTCATAATGATATATAAGAAAATACTTTATTCATTCGGAATGCACTGCGGGAGCGTCATGGCTGAACCTGAACCTGTCCCTTGTATGGATATGGCTTCTTTTGACCTAGAAGTAGGGCTACCACTCTTGAATGAGATGTTCTGACACCAAAAAAGCAGCAGAGCAGCAGAAAAACTGTAATGGCGGTGGAAAGAAAGGACAGAACTTTAAGAACACGGTCCATAAAATTGACGGCCCCCGAAAATCGGACGCGAAGGATGAGATACTATAGGCGCCCTTCCGGTGAAAAGTTGATGGCAAAGTGCGTCCTCTGA
Source organism: Lepas anatifera (assembly GCA_034440635.1). Classification (NCBI taxonomy): domain Eukaryota; kingdom Metazoa; phylum Arthropoda; class Thecostraca; family Lepadidae; genus Lepas; species Lepas anatifera. Next base: position 778,932 of record JAOTON010002065.1, on the reverse strand, counting down.
GGCTTTGCACTCCCCCACTTACCAAAATCCTAGATCTGCCACTGTTCCAAGAGCAAAAAAATTCATAATTGAACAAAAAAGGAAAAATATCAAATGTTAGCGAGGAGTGGTGCAGCCAAGATAATCAATAATGCTAAGAAATGTTCTGGTTATGTGGATAGAATCATTTGATGACCACGCGAGTTTGGAAGGGCACTCCTGAATTCCTATAAAATGGGTAGGGTGCTAAAAAAATATCGCGTCAAGTCATTATCAAACTGTCAACAATTAGTTTTAAACAGAGGCACAAGTCGCCTTTTCTGTGGGTTTATGACTACCGCTGAGGGTCGTTTTAACCTTAAATCTAGCTTTGTGGTATTTATTTGGTCATTTTAGTGAGAATAAAATGTTGTCCCTCTTTAACCCTTTTTCTAACTCGGTTTGCCCTTTTCCGTCGAAAAAAACTGGCAGCCCTGGGCAGCATCTATAATCTCTAGATATGGAATAACAAAAAAATTGGGAAACACTTTTTAACACTAACGCGACTAAGTCTTATTAACCCTCGCCCCATCGGGGGCATCGATGGCCCCCTAAGGTTTTTTCGCGATGGCAGAAAAACTACGTGGCGCTGCACCGCGGTTGAGGGCTCTATCTCTCTACCCATCATTTTCCCACCATCCCTGAGAATTTTTACCCCGGGTCGCTCAAGGTCAAGCCACCAGGGGAGGTCAAACAAGGTCACCTCACTTCAACTTTTGAGCTCTACCATAGTTACATTTCTGAGCCGATCGATTTGAAACTTTCTACTTCATGAACCCTCCAGGGTCTACAAAATGTATATCCGGGATTTTCGATTTCGCGACCTGAGGTCAGGTCACGAGGTGACCTCTCCCATTGAAAAAGCAGGGGTTAAAACATTCTTGTGATCTAAAAGTTATAAAAATGCTTGCAAATGCTCAGATGGCTTAGAAATGCTTTCTTGGACACCCTTTCACGGATCCCGGGCCGATATTTTCCCTTTGACCTATCTGAGGTCATCACATGTCACCAAGGTTAAAAAAATTTTTGACAATAACCTTCGACTTAATCAAAACAGATACGCTTTTAATTGAACTGATCCTAAGTTGGTTTATTCTTCGCTGTGTGCTTTCAATTTCTAATTACTATTTTAGAAACATAATGGGATGTGCTTGGGGTTTGTCCTTTTATTTCAGAACCGAAGTGGTAAACGTCAAGGGGAACATCCATCCAAGCTGTGAACCAAAGTAAGTCACTTTCATTCCTCAATAGAAATTAAAACTGTCTTTTGAGTTTTGAAACACTGATTAAGCTTACTCTGCCTCCTCTGCTGGTGAACCGAACCAATTGCCACTAAATCTAATACACTACTGTCATAAGACAGCCCTTTAGCTATGAATTTGCTTTCACCCAGAGCCTGAAAAATATCGATTCCGCCTTGCTTTAAAGCACATACCTTATAACATATGTTGTTTACGTTTCTTACTCTTAACCCATTAACGCCCAGCGGGTCATTTTTGTCCTCTGACTTTGACAGGCTGCAGAATCGGTACCAATGAAGTGAGCTTCATGTTTATGATATGGATGTGTGTTTCAGAGCGTGGACAAGGTGGAAAAATGTATTTGAAAATTCTAGGTTTTTATGGGAAGATTTTGGTGGAACTTATTTTGGCGAGGTTTTGGTCAGCGTGAGATAGCTCTGCAAATTTTGTTTCTCGCAATAACATATGGAAAGCTGAAAAGGGTTTGCATGATTGACATTAAGCCAAGAGCACTAGGAGTCAGATGGTGAAGAAGGAGTAAGATTTTCTTGAACGGCTCTGCCATGAGACATCGTCAAATATGAAGCGGACAAAAATGACCCGCTGGGCGTTGCGGCCATCTGCGGGCCGCTGAAAATGAGGAAAAGGATGTGTCCTGTCCTCCCGTCTGGTGCGTTAGGTGCACAATGTTACCTAGAGGGAAGGGAGGCATTGTGGGTCCTGCGAATGCAGGGTTGCTAGTTTATATATTTTTCATCAAAGCTGAAGATTTTTAGTGCAATGTCGATACGTTTGGAAACTTTGAAGTTCATGAAATGCTTCCTACCGTTTTCGGGGTCTGTCTTATTTTGGGAATGATTATCACATAATTTTAACGGAAACATGGAAGATGGTTCCAGTATTTTGCAAAGAAGTTATTAAATACAATTTTCAGGGGTTTTGAAAACTTATCGAAATTTTAGCACTGACTAAAAGCTAGCAGAGCCTTGTCTTTTCCCCTCGATGGATTGTGTGTAGTGGATAGAGAGAATAGGGAACAGTAGCGGATTGAGGACTTCATTGGGTGGTGGGGGGGGGTTAGGGGTCTCGAGCCTCCCCCGCCATGGCCTCGGAACAGCCCTCAGTAATGCATTTAGGTACTATAGGCACACTGACATTTCGGTAGGGGGGGGGACTTGAGCCTTCCTAGCCCCTTGTGTCCACTAATGATTGAAAGCCAATGAGTAGCTGACAAAAATGAGTTGGAAATTATCGCGGCCGCCGCGCTGGTTTGTTTTGACGAGATGGTACAGTGTCAAACGTCTGGAGCAGTATAAAACGGGTGAAAGCTTGGGAAGTTCTAGAACTTCTGTCTAAAACGCAACTAGCACTATTTTTGCTTGGTTCTAGTCAAGTGAAACTACCATGAGTGAACATCCCGGGGTTTAGGAGGAGGGGTCAAGACCTGCCTGTATTTTTTTGTCTCCCACAGACTTTGTGTAGGGCTTGGATTGCAGTGCCAGCGTTAAACCATCCAGAACCCCTCCTGGATCGAGAAGAAATCTCCAGCCATGGAGACATAAAAATATCAAAAGCATAGCTGTTAGCAATGCCACAGATCAAATTTTTTGCAGGAAAAGAAGCAAAATAAGTTGTTTTAATTGGGCAAGATAGCGGAGCGGATCAAGTGCATATCATAATCATACCATCACAAAATATATTAGTTATGAGGATGAGAAAGATGATGAGCTGACCAGCGTTACAATGACCAGTGGCATGCCTGGAAATGTGGAGGTTCACATTTATGCAACTATGGAGCGCGCTACTTGCTCCAAAGAAAAGTTGGAAAGATGGAAATGGACCCGTTTGGAGATTTGGAGATAAATCAAGCTAATGTGCACCCCGTGGGGGAGCTAACGGATTGAGTTTTCAAAACTTTTCCTCTGTATGCTGAATATTACGATTTCTCGTTGAAAGCTCAGTGAGCATCAGTCACAAAGTTTGGGAGGTGGAGAAGGAAGGGGGTAGAGACAAAGGAAAGAGTTTCCCAAAACCTTTGATATTCACAAATATTCTTAAAATACTATGATGTTCACAATTTTAGTCTATCCCCCGCAAATCATCAGTCTAGGTTAACCACGTTTGTATACTATTTGCAAATATGCTGTTAGTGTTGTCTTTAATTAAACCTTAAGAGCATAGAACTGTCTAAACATTTTACTATGGCCTATATGCAAGAGAAAATAAAAACACCTTCACAGAACTGCAGTAAAAGCGATGGGCATTGGGCCGCTGAGTGCGGTGACAGCGCCGCCCGGGAGCCGGCCGCGCAGTGCCAGCCCGCCGATGTCCCAAACGCCCAGCGGGTCATTTTTGTCCGGTGTCATATCTCAGAATCTAAAAGTGGTATCGATTTAAAACTTTAGGAACATCTTATTGGGCATATTTTAAGCATGGGAAAACATTTGTTTCGCCAATTTGAAAGCTGGAACTAGGTGCGGGCGTTAATGGGTTAATGAAATGTTACTAAAGCCGAAAACTAAAAATGAAAGGAAAAGAAAGACTAGAAAATATTGTCAACAGCACACCCTTACCTTATGAAAATGGTTACAGTTCCATTTTGCTTCTTTAGATGCATGTTTTCCCCAGCAATAATGCAAAATGCTTTGTTTTTTGTTTTGTTTTGTTTTGTTTTTTGTTTTTTTTGGTTAAGGACAGTGGTCCAACTAAGTTTAGTTAGTCGTTATGAGCTTGGTTTATAGCTGCTCACTAACCACCCGTTTTCTCTATGTGGATCCTCCGTTGCCGATATTTGTTGTAACTGCATTCTACCAACCCATCCAAGCAGGAGCGCAGCAGCCCAGGGGCGTAGCCAGGATTCCGCTTAGGGGGGATGGCGCCCCGTAAAGGGCCCCTGCGACAGCACCAAAAGGGCTCTGATGGGTAAAAAGGGCCCTGCTTGATATAGAATAGAGTGCTGAAGAGGGCTTAAGAGGGCCCTGTCTGGTATGAAATTTCAAATTTGGCCATAGAGCATAGTGAGGGCACTTGCTCTGTGGCCTCTGTGTCCTCCGGGGGCACTACGGGCCCTCAGGGGGGGGGCTGTCCCTGCCGCCCCCCCTTGGCTACGCCCCTGCAGCAGGCTACGCTCAGTTCAGGCCAAAACGCCAGTTCAGGTAATATATGTGCCCTCACGGTCTCGATTAACCCGCGCCCCACCGGGAGTCCACCTCCACCTTCGCCTCACCGGGGCCATCGATAGCCCCTCTCTAACTCCGCAAATATGGGGTGTAGCGCAAATCTGCGAAGTGCATTAGAAGGCTCGCGTGAATTCAGTAAGAAATTACTTGGCATGTTTAAGCGTTCAGGTCAATGTTTTGACCTCCAGAGTTCAAGTTACGTCAAGATCGGCTATTTTCACTCAAATATGCAATGCTTAAGCGAACTGGGCATAACTATTATGCCATTAGAGCTATTGAGATCTGGTAAAGTAAATTTGATAGGAAAATGCTAGACCTTTTTCCACTATGTGAAACGTAATGACCTCCCGCCAGTGGTTTGACCTCAAAAGGTCACCTCGTGACCTAATATGACCTGAGGTCACGAAAGGTCAGAAAGTACCTACCCTTGCCGTATATCAAATGAAAGCCAGTGACGGACATACACGATGGTGTTTGATTCAGTGCTCTAGCTTAACTAGGTCAAAATGTATTGTCAAAATACTCTTTTTGACCCCTGGTGACCTTGTATGACCCCGGAGAGGTCAAAGGGCAAATATGGCCCCTGGGATCCGTGAAAGGGTCTCCAAGAACGCTTTACTGAGCAGGCCGAGAATTTGCAATCGTTTTTGTGACTTTTAGATCATAAGACAGCTTTTCCCATGTTTTTCAATGGGAGAGGTCACCTCGTGACCTGACCTCAGGTCACGAAATCTACAAATCCCGGATATACACCTTGTAGACCCTAGAGATGTCATGAAGTGTAGGAAGTTTCGAATCGATCGACTAAGAAATGTAGCTCTTATAGAGCTCAAAAGTTGAAGTGAGATGACTTTGGTTGACCTCGCTTGGTGACCTGACCTTGGGTGACCCGGGGTAAAAAAATTCAGGGATGGTGGGAAAATGATGGGGTGAGAGGTAGAGCCCTCAACCGCGGTGCTGCACCCGTCGTTTTTCTGCTATACCGGAAAAACCGTAGGGGGGCATCGATGGCCTCCCCCGGTGGGGTGAGGGTTCATATCCACGAAGTCAATTCCAATTTCTAAATAACGCTCTGTATCAAACCTATATCTGTTTCAAAGGGATCCTTACAACCCTTAAATTAGCCCATCTACATAAAATATGTACAGGCTGAAACACTATACAAAGTGTGGAAATGTTACGTTGAATTTTGCAACCAACACGCAGACACGCTGGCCATTTGTCTTCCAGCAGACTGTTCCGGTTATAAATCACAAATCCCAGACATATTGGAGAAAATAAGTTTTAAAATGACACCCCAGTGCCATAGGTTACATGCATACAAGCAAGCGTGCTCGGTTACCATAAACAGCATGTAATACACACCCAACCTGAGCATAAATTCTGTTCCAAGAATTGGAGATTGGACTGCATGCATCAGGGATTCGATTATAGACTGCTTTTGTCATCACTCTCTTTTACGATATAATTATATAAGGTCCACATAACCAAAACACTTATTCTGAAAAAAATAATATGACGTAGATCTATATTTGACGATGCACCTCAGAGAACTTTCGAGTTTGAAGATTGTAAAATACATTTCGTATTCCTGTTCGGCTGTGCTGGACAGTGTTGACACGAGCAGTGCACTACCCACAAAGAGAAAAAACGGACGCCGCGGCAAGTTCAAACCGAACTTACTAATCACAGTCGCCAGACTTCGGAGCATGCCACTAAATCATTAATGTCAGCCTGAAAGGCGTCACTGCCTGGTTTTTTCAAGTGACATTCGATGGTATAGTTTAATCTTCGCCCGGTTGGGGGTCTTTTAGACACGCTCTCGGGTTTTTTCGAAGTGACCGAAAAATGGTGGCGCGCAGCGCCGCCAAACTTAGTGTAGCTTTTCCTTCGTCATTTTTGCATCTTTCATAAGAATTTTAGCTTAAGGTCATGTCAAGTCAGGTCATCAGGCCAGAGAAGTGACCTCACCTCAAAAATGCTTAGGACTGCATAAATAAAAGGAGGGTTACTCGATCAAGTTGAAATTCATACCACATATTAAGCCCACCAGGAGCTACAGCATATGTTCCGGGACTTTTGATATCGGTGACCTAAGGTCATGTACACAGTATGACCTCCCCATTGCAAATGCATGGGGAAAATCACGAAATGAGTTTTTCTCCTTAAGTATCGATGGAATCAACTTCAAACATCGTTCACGACTTACTCTTAGCCCTCTGCTGAATTTGATACCAAAATATTTGACCTGTGACCTTTGAAAGGCCATATTAGGTCAAAAACATTTTTTGGTGTTTTACTCTATAAATTTTGATAAACAAAGATTGAACCTTTATTTTGTCACCAAAGTCTTAGTATGTTCACTGCAAGTCAAATTATATACATCATGACTACACCAGGTCAAGTTGGGTCAAACTGTTGACCTGGTTCAGGTAAAATTTCAAATTGGACTTGGCATAGCAATATTATATATCATTCGATTTGTATTGACGAGAGGATTGCAATGGTGTATTGACTATGGCTGTATCTTGTTTTATTTGGAAATTATTAGCGAAAAAGGAAACAACCGTATGCATGGGTTGCTATAAACATTTCCAAGCATATTCCCAATGTTCAGTGACCTGCAGCTCTCTAAGCTTTGACCTGACCCGAAAATTATTCGCGCTTTCATGAAAGAACATTTAAAAAGCTTTCGAATTGTGTTCAGAAAATGTTTCTAGCTATCATAGTTTCTGAGATATATGAGGTTTTCTTAGTACACCTGATATTAGCGATTTTGACCTATTTTGTCCTCTGGTGACCTTGATATTGACCTGACGAGGAAAATGACCAAAATATTTTTGATATAATATTTGAAGAGCTTTCGATTGACCTTTTGCGCTTTTTTTAGCTATTAGTTTTTTAGATCGTGGGGTCTTTTTTAGCCCCCCCCACCAGGACAAAGGTGGCTGGTACCTGCCACCGGGACAAAGGTTAAAGAGAATGCGGCACCTTGGGGTGGAAACCCTGAATTTAGTGTAATTAGGGGTATTTATAGCAAGGACCCCGCACATGACCCTAGGTCACTGATATAAAAAATCCCGTTACCACATATTATTGTCCTTGGTAACGCTTCTATGTGCTATGGATATCAGAACAATAGATTAAACGCACCCTCACTGGTGCCACTTTGAATATTCTTGGAGGTGTGGTCACTTGACCTACCTAGGAGACCTGATCTGACATCACCTGGACCTAAGATTTGCAGGAAATTTACAACAAAAAATAGCTGAACAGCTATGCTAATTACAGCGGCGCTGCGCGTCACCGTTTTTTTGGCCATCCTGGAAAACGCGCAGGGACTCAAAAACATCCCCCGCCAGGCTGAAGGTTAAGTCAGCTCTTTCGGGTGAACGCTCATTGATTCAATATAATCCGGAACGATAATTGGCCGGACCCTCAAACCCTCCCCTATCGCGGAACCGATGTGCTCAGCTGTTTACCTGCACTGCATTCGCCTTGTGTGACGTCACTGTTGGGTCAGCTGCTGTTTGTGTTCCGCCGACGGTGCCGCCGAGGCCGGGCGGTACTCGCCCCTCTTCCTTGCTGCTGAGAGCGCCGGTCATACGGCCTCTCGTCTGTGCAGAGAGAGGTCGCCGGACGGCGAGTTCCAGTCGCTCACGAAAAGCGGAGCTGTACAGGTGTCGCACAGCGCGAAGTGGTAGTGATTTGTTCGAGGTCTGTGCAATGGACTAGATTTGTATTTTACGCATGTTCAACAGCACCAAGTACGAACGCCGTGATTTCAGGAGGCTGAGGCGTGGTGGATCGCCGAATTTTGAGGTGAGTTCGTCATAGGGTCATGATGCCAGTTGGTGGAAATAAGCGTTTGGAAAGTTCATTATGTGTTTCAACGAAGCAATCATTGTTTGCGCGGAAAAGGAAAACAGGTAGGAGGCGACGGGAGTTGGTGAAACAATTCATATATGGTTCCATTTCCTGTGTGCGTCATAACTTAGCCATACACATGGCTCATTGCTTCTGCCCAAAACTAAGCTCCCCTCCCAGATACTTAGGCAAGTGCCTCTTTGTGTTTCCAGGTGATATACGTTTTGGTGAAAATGATTCGTAGCGCGCATGCATGGTAACTTTCAAGCGACTTCCATCGATTGGGTTATCTGTGTAATTTCGGTTGTGCTTTACATCCATGAAATCAAATCATTATTTAATAAGCCTAGCTTAGAGTTAAGCAAAACCAAAAGACAGCTGACCTAGTCCTTGCCAAGAGTGCTACTCACGTAATGTCGAAAATGTTGGAAAACACAGTCAGTAGTGCCGTTTGCAATGCTTTAAATGTCATTATTTGCGTCTATCCACCGCGATGGACGTAATGGTTAACTTTAACGCAGCTGTTGCTATGTGTTAGATATTACGATCACTAGGTTGATTTTTTGTAATCATAGAGGTCTGCGATAACGGAAAGAGTTAAAAGTACACCTCTATGGTTCTAATTCGTACATTCTGAATTATCATAACACTGCTGAAACGAATTTTCAAAAAACATTTCGGACTTTAGGTCTCCAGTAGCAGGATGGACCCGCCTGGATTTGCGCTTTCAGTACAGATCTATTGTAATCATGGCTCATAAGAAAAATTGGTGGGAATGAGACAGGACGCAGTTCAGTTTGAAAACAGTGCAATTAGGGCGGATCTCGCTTGCAAAGCGTCACCACGCTAACATCTTGAAGTGGCTGAACACGCAGTTTTGTGAAACAGGCGGAGCGCGTTAGCTCAGCTAACGGACAGTATGTTATGCTGTTTGTATATACTTATGTTCGTCTTGCCGGTATTTGAAAGGACCTTCAGTGCCGAGCAGTGGCGGATCCGGGAGTCATTTTTTAAGGGGGCCAAACCAACGTTCGGGGGGTGGGGCAAATTGAGAAATAATCGCGAAAGCGTAGCATTTTTAAAGAAAAAACGGCTAAAATTTGTTTCTTTGAGGGGGCCAAAAGCTACTGTTTTAGGCTTTGGAGGGGGCCACCGCCCCTTTGGCCGATCAAATCCGCCAGTAGTGCTGAGCTTGGCTGATTAAATATTGGGTGTTTTTAAAGGTTGGAAAATCAAAGGACTGTATGAATTGAAGCCGGTATAAGGGCACACGACGTAATGTTCATTTGATTGTATACAATATGAGCGTATTATACTCGTCAATATATTATCATGCTCTCGCATACATTCATCATCCCACGCAAGTTGTAATGTTTCAGGTTTCAATTTCTTTAGATGAAATTTATCAGCAATCAAATTAACAATTAAACAAGTTGGATTAAATACACTATTATTTCGAATGAAATCTGGCTGATTTGTCGTCTCTCACCTTGGATGCAACCAAAACTCACATAAAAGTAGGAATGTGCTAATGTAATGCTCGATAATGAAGCCATCTCATTACGTCATTGCCTGACAGGCTGACGGTAGAACACCGGCGAAAGCTGGGATTTGCTGTGGCTTCATAATTGGATGCGTCCCGGCAGGTGCTGCGTCTACTTAGACAATGCACTCGATGTAACAATGGGCTCACTGGATAGGAAAGAGAAGTTCCATTGCTTTTTACCCTCAATTATCTACTATTGAATGAATTGTCGAAATGCAACGGAGCCATGAGAGAGAAAAGACCACTGTTTTTCCGAGCATTTTTTTCGAACTGCAGGGCTCTACAGGCATTGCCTTATTATCTATTTTGCATTGTCACCAGGAGAGTCGCAAAATTATTCTTCACTTCCCCTAAAAATCCTTGGTTTTGAGAAATGAATATTCGTTTACCTCTTCGTTATTTATGACATTTTTATGACAGTGAGAGTGATGTGGCAGACGATTGGGGTGGAACCACCATATCCCTTACCTTAAAAATATGCCAAAACACGCCCAAAAAACATGCAAAAAGTAAAACGATTTACACGGACATAATGTTGTTCCTCCAAAACCAGTACACAAAAATTGTATTAGTTGCGACATAATGTATCTCCCAACAAAGCAACGTAAGAAATGTCAACAACAAGTCCTCTTTGTAAAAACTGTAGACATTTTTATCGGCTGTCACTCGGCACATCTGTGCCAGCACTTTCTATGAAATTAAACTTCTCAAATGGTTCTAGCATGGGGCTCAACAAGTTGTTGGGCCAACATTATCAGAATAATAAGACCAATGAAGCTCTTATCCGCTCCGGAACCATCAGAAATGGTAGCGGCACCAGCACCAGGGACAGCACCAATACCAGCACTAGCACTTGCACCAGCAATAGACCAGCACCAACACCAGCACTAGCACAACACCGGTGTGAGCGCCAGCACTGGCTCTGGAACTGACATGCACCAGTACTGGAACACCAGATGCAGCACCAGCATCAGCACCAGCAAGGGCACCAGTATATCACCAGCACCAGAATGCATTAGAAAAATAGCACGGCAGAAAAAAATATTGCACAGACGGCGTCCGCAGCATCCGCAGCATTTTTCATCTCTAAAGCCCAGAGCACCCAACTCTACTGTATTTCCCTATTTGAATTGTGGCGATTAGAATAAAACTCAAAGACGACAGCAAGCGCATGAAACGAAATCCGTAGCAAACTCATCAAAAGGTGATGACAATAGCTGTCGATTTGTGAGCACAACAATCCGGATGACAAAACAGGGTGGGCTTACAATAGGCAATAATTGAAGCGGCATCAACTACTCGTACGCCAAGCGAGACGTTCGCCATGATGAAAGACGTACAGCAATTATTTGACTCATGCAGCGCCCGCAGCTTGGAGCAACCCTTTGCTACAGGCCGTCACTTCTTCGCACGGTCGTGGAGACGGATCGGTCATTGAGTTGTCACCGTTGATCGATTAACCGGGTCGATGCGTGACCCTGGACAGTACGAAGTCTCATAACCTCCGCTTGTTCATGAACTGCCTGAACCGGTGCATACGGGCCCCAGTTGTCTAATGAGCCTTCGCATTTTCTGGTGATTAATTTCTCGCAGCCTGCTATACATATCAGTGCTGTTGTATCGTTAAAATTCTGCGGTGAAAATTTAGTCGGATGGCTAGGTACCATGATAAGCGTTAGGCTTATTTGACTCGGTAACACCATAATCTGTCCGATAAGCCAATGTAGTACTGTTCTGGTGTAGGCACGGGAAGTCTGTCCGGGCGTCATTAGTCCAAAAGAGACAAAGATTGGCATTGATGATGGTATTATAATACTTGTTCTAGGGCATCATTGACATTATCTATATTCAGTTAATGGGGAGGGGGTGGACATCCTGAATATGATAGGGCTAGCCGCAGGCTGCCAGAAAACTATATCTTCGGTAAGATTGTACCTATGTAGCCAGAGCGAGACCGGAGTCTCTCGGTCCTTATCCTTGAACAGATGGTTTTACGGTGGAATGCGTGCCGGGAGCTGTATAATCTACTCGACACCAGTAGCTCTCCGCCTCTCTACAGGCTCGGGAACACCCTGCGGCCTGTTCAGGCCCATAGAGGATGAAGGGAGCGAACAAAAAGCTAATCAGCCATCAGCAAAACCGGTTTTCTCGCACTTCTTGTTCGCTAGATAACCTCGGCAGCGGCGTTCAGATCGGATCGTTAGTGTCGGGAAAGAGACTTTGAGTGTTATATTGGCCAACAACATTTTAAGATGGTGGATAGTGTTCTTTCTTGGTAAACTTGCAGGTTTTAAGAAGGCTAGATGTGGCGTTGTAGCATGATATTCTTTTTGGCCTAACGCCTGGCCCGTCCTCATTACCTTTAGTGTGAACCATTACAAGCTGCCTTATTATGCAGTCCCTAAGTGGACTATGCTAACACGCCGACACCTCAGCATCAGGGTGCTGGGCAAACAAAACGCAGGACTGAAGCGTTTTGATGGCTCCATATTTTATCGCCTGCTCGTCACAGGATCGCCAATGAAGCGACTTCTGAGTCGTCGCTTCTCTGACGATCCTATGACAAGCACATGAAACGGTTGCTGAGTAGAAGTAGGTGTTCGGCTAGAGTTGTAATTTTTAACCCTTGATAATTATCATATGTATGTATGTATGTATTGACAAAAGCAGACCATTCCACACATGTTGGGCTATTCAAAGGTCCTTGTCATCACAAACATCGAAAAGCAGTGCTACTACACCTCGTCCCTCGTCAATATACATTACAATAAAAGCAATGGCTTAAGTGCAGGTAAAAATCTCAAAACTAAAATGTCTAAAAGTAAACACGGTGCCGTGTACTTAAAAAGAAAGACTACTCCCCATGCAGAAAGACTACTCCCCAAGAAAGACTACTCCCCATACTCCCCATAGATAACAGTCTTTTTATAATGTTTGGATAGACAAATATATTTGAGACGTGCTGGAAAGCTTCAATAACGCATTTATCAATAGCTCAATTGCCTAAGATTAGACCCAGACAATCTAAACGCTAAAGGGAGGCATATGCCCTTCCATTCCTCGTTTGAAAACTGACCACCACTGGGAGGTCCGATTTTTTAAGCTTTGAAATTTGAAAGTGAGGTGCCAAAGTAGCTTGAACCCTAATGCGAAACCGCTTTTAATGTGACGTCACGCTGGGGATGAAATTCCTCCTTACTCAGAAGGAGCCATGTTAAAATTAATCAAATTCAAACGTCTTTGCCAGGAACGGTATGCATCAGAAGTATTCAAGCTTTGTTTCATCCCAATCGTACATTGACTCTATTTACAGAATCGATCCACTCAAGAGGATATCTTTTCCAAAAACTTTGAAAATTTGTGCGTCAAAAGCTAGCTCTGCAAACTTCGTCGCGCAAATGCGAACGCAGCGTTAGTTATCGCGGCCATATCGCTGTTACGTCACGTGTGACGTCACATTGGCTACGAGATTGGGTCAACCTTATGCAAAGTACTTTTGGTGTCAAAGGGCCAGCTTTTATGAGATCTTAGATCTACCTTGGACAGTGCTTGCCATAATTTGATAAACATTTTTGGTAATCTTCTGACTGCCTCAGACGTCAAAGCAACTAGCCGCCCCTTTAGCTCTGTTGGTAGAGCGTTGGGCTCCGGCCCCTTGCTCAAGAACATGCAGTGGCAGTGCATGTGCATATTGTGCAGGCTTGTGATCAGTTCCCCTGAGACGCTCCGGCGCTCTATGTTTACCCGGCGTAGGTCGGCCGGCAACTGACTGGTGAGAGGGTGACCTGAGCGGGGCGGCCGTGCCTGTGCTTCGTGAGACGTTAAAATTTGACGTGTAAATTAACCCTTCATCGTGAGAGTTGTTCGTTCGGATGGTGGCGTCGAGGTCTCCGTGACAAGTCCATTGATGACTTTAGTGATGCTTCGACTCCAATAACCGAACTTGCAACAACTGGGACAAAATTTATAAAAAACTAGCATTTAAGGGTAAGAAATTTTCCCGCCAATATAAAAAATTAAATAGATGTTTAAATTGTAAATGACACATATTGTGCCCTTGTCACCCCATCTAAATCACGAATATGTATTTCCAAGTATTCCAATAATTGAATATATATTTACACATTTCAAATAATTATTTGCCCTCTTGTGGTGTGTTTTCATGACTCTGGTCAACCCGCAATGGTGCAGTACCTGTCACTTACAATTTACGTTTATTTTCATTGTGCAAAGCATTTAGCAAAAGGATATTTATTGTTAAATTGAAACGACAATATTGGCCCCAAATAACAATTTCGAATCTTAAGATAGAATAGAAACGCTGTTTAGTAGATAAGGTAAATGCAAAGACCTGTCGCCAAGCGCCGTTTGTGCCGTCGCGCGTCCTCCCCGGTGGCTGCTCCCGGGACCCCCGCAGGGGGAGAGGCGGGGGAGGCGGGGCGGTCGATAGTCCCGGAGGCTGGCTGTGTCGCTCCGGACTGGGAGAGTATGACAGACCGGCAGAGCGCTGCAGGGAGACACCGAGGCGGACAGGGCCGGAAACTAGCGCGGTGAGAGGCTTATATTCTAAAACCATGGGTGGAAATTTCACACGGTATATTTGACTGACTGTAAATAATACCCTGTGTCAGAGAAGAAATAAACATATTTATCCTGTTCATGCAGGACAGGAATATAAGTTTCTTGTTTAGTTTAGTTCTTTTTGTTCCGGTGGCACCTCTGATGTAGTTTCTACGTGAGTTCAAGTTAGGTGGCTTTTGATTTGACCCTGGATGATTTGTTTACTTTGGTTGGGATTACCGGCAACTACCATTAAAACCATGCTTGAAAATTTCGTAACATCTTGAATAGTATTAGACAATCAATGTAAATGACACCAACTCAAGAACGATCGTCGGGTCTGTACAGTACAAGCTTTGCTGCGCAATAATTCGCGGGTCTGAGTGGCCGTGAAACGATGCATTGGCGGCGCCAGGGGAGAGGGGGGGCAGGGAGAGGTGGAGTGGCACCCTGGAATGGTAGATTTAAACGCTAACCATGCGGCGTTGACTGGAAAAAATGAACGGAAAATGCTACCCCTCCCCCCGCCCCAGAAATCCTGGCTCTTCGCCACCACTGTGAAGTGATGTAAGTTGTTGGAAGGAAAAAAATGAACATGACGCGCAATCTTACACCACTGTCCCAGTTGCTGGGTACAAAATTGCCACTTTTGTCATCGTCTGTTATGCTTGGCATGTTTCGTTAAAAGTGGCCATTGTTACCCTCCATTGAGTGAACAAAAGTCTTCACGCGAGGTCGAAATCCGGACTTTCAGGCCGTCTCCTTGTAAGTCTGAATCTCAAGTTTGTGTTGCCGTTAATCTGCAGCCTTAGCAATTCTCCGATTGTTTGTTATTGTCGATTGTTTTTCGATTGCTGACTCTACGATTGTTCTCCATTATTATTGCCAGTCAGCCGCACCAACTGCTTTCCACAGGATTCAGCAGTCATGGTTGGAAAAGAGAAGGCTCGCGGTGCTCCGGACAGCTCGCGCTCCTCGCCCGCTGCCGAGCGGGAGCCCGGTAAGGGCGGACACCCCACCAAGGGCCTGCAGAGGACCAGTTCGATGCGGCTGAAGGGCGAGGTGCCGACACGCCGGGAGCCGACCCCGGGCCTGCGCAGGGAGCGCACGGACGACTCGGTAGGTGTGAGAGAACCGGCTGAGGAGTCGCCTCACGGTCCGTTGATATAACGCTGCATGTCGAGTGAAATGGGTCAAAGCGCTAACTGATGTATTAGTGTTTTTTGGTCGCTATTTTTCGTTGCCATCGGGATTAAGACTCAGCCTGGAGCACGGAATACCCACAGCTGTTTTGCTTTTGTTTTCGTGCATTTGTAGGATTGGGCGGCTGAATATGGAAACTCCATCATTTGCGTTTGCTCCAACATTTTTTAGCTTTACTCAGATTCTCCGTTTTTTTTATTTAATGCCAATAGTCAGATATGACCACAATGGGAATCAAAGATAACAGCAATTCTAATTCGACAAGATGTTTAATGGTCTGCGTCCTCGAATCTCCTATGCAAAATATAGCTAATATTGTATCATGCTGATTCTGGTGACGGGCTGTGCCTGAATATATAATATCAGTCTATTAATTCCATTTTGCATCCAGGATTCGAGGAGACAAGCCATTCAACATCTTGTATAATTATCAACCTTGGCTCAGCACTTCAAAATCTATGACTGTTTGAAACAATTTCAGTTGTCTTGTTTCACTCAGTGCTGCGAAAATTAAGCTATGGCTTTGTGCGATGCACGGAGGCCCCTTGATATTTTGTGTTTTTTTAGGCTGCTTCAGCTTTTGAGGCATGTCTTCTCTAAGAAATTGCTCTTGCTGCTTACATTTGTTCATCCGAATTCCTGTTTCTCCGCAACTGTGGTATATTAAAATTAAGCAAATCAGAATCAATAATGATCAGTTTATTCGCAATCATCCCTGATCAGTCAAAGTTTGTATTTCAAATTTATTTGAAATGTCTGTATTTGCTGGGAACATACAATATTCTTTGAAATGATCAGTGGACATTTTTCAAGAACGAGGCAAGTGACGCAGAATAAATTTGATACGGATGAAAGAGAGTGAGTGCAGCTGGGTCAACCTGCCGATATTCTGTAACTTTTTGCCTGGCTTTATAACATTGTAATGTCTTCAGCAAGTGCCTGTAAAAAATCCAGCATGGATCCGTGACGTGCCATGGTTTTGCCCTATTATGCCCTACTCACGTGCCACACTTGCCATGGCATACCTCACATAACCACTCGCTGACTCCAGGACTTTTTATTCCCCAAAGTGACGTGGAACTGACGGCAAGGTGATATCGGTACCAGATGACAGGGACATGCACTATATTCAGGCGAATTAAAACTTCCTATATTATGCCACTTTTCGACAACTCCCATGATGTCTAGACACTAAAATCGAGACGGTTTTCGCCCAAAGTTGATACGATTTGGTTGTCATGACATGATTGACACGCAAGGGGCACAGCCAGGATTACAGTAATAAGAAGGCCTGACTGACTCTGACATCTTCCTCCTCCGAGCGGTACGGCCAGATGAGAGATGTCAGACGTCGGATAATCGGTTGCCAAAGTAGCCGTCGCTCTTCCATTAATGGCTGAATCACAGTTCTGACTTATGAAGTGGCTTCCAGATGCCGCGCCTGCGGACAATCATGCGGGAAATTGTGAGATGCCTCAGGTCAAAATGGACAGATTAGGGTAGCTTGGTGCGCTGGAAATAGGACTTCATCCTCAGAACTATGTTCACACTATGGTCGGTGGAAAGGTAAGTCAAGCACCTAGGTCTCTATTATGAACATTAAACAGCTCGTGGACACAGTCTCTGGACAGACGCTGCCTCAACACCGATCTTCACGCATCTGGCAGCCCTTGTGCTTGCTGGGATCGACCTGGCCAGGTCACGTGACTGAGATCTGTTGATTCAGCAGGCGAGTTCATCCA
This sequence comes from Lepas anatifera, assembly GCA_034440635.1. Lineage (NCBI taxonomy): Eukaryota > Metazoa > Arthropoda > Thecostraca > Lepadidae > Lepas > Lepas anatifera. Next base: position 761,576 of record JAOTON010002065.1, on the reverse strand, counting down.
CACAAATTGTTAAATATTTAAGAAAATGACCGGGGTGCACTAAATAGTTTGGTTTTATTAAATGTTTCTCGCCACGAGGTGGCAGTGGAAGACACAGCTGACGTGTAAATTGTCATCATAATCTCATCATTATCATCATCATTGGTGCTTTCGGATGTGTCGATGGCTATGGTCATTTTGCGCCCATGTGCGGACCATTCTTCGTTCGTTATTTGGGATAAAGTGAGTGCTAATCGTGTTGGTCAGATGGCGCCAATCAGGCTGTTCTTCGAAATATTCGGTCAACAGGAAAACGTTCAGTGAACCTTGAATTCTTCCAGCGAGAGCCTTTTGGTCGCGGCATCTTAACACGCGCATTGACGGGGGTCTGAGCCACCTTCGCATTGACGGGGGGCGGGTACCCGCCCCCCTAAGATCTCGAGAACCACGGTAGGAAGCGAAAAACAGTAAACGGCGTTGGGCTGCCCATCCACTTCTCCATCGAAAACATTTGAACCATTTTTTTGTCAGGTCACATTTAAGGTCACGAGAGGTCAAAACATGCCCGTCATAGGGATAACATGTAAAATTCAGTTTTTCGGCCATTACATCTGAACAAGTAAAGATAGAGCAAAACGACTTGAACGATATGAATCCTCTTAGCATGCCGAATCGAATGATATATAATTTGACCTTGCTAGGTCAAATCAAGGATTTGACCTGACCTGAGGTCAGGTCAGGGTCAAATTATATAAAATGCATATCATTGGAACCGCAAAGCCCAGGCGAGTCTATTGCAGCTAAAATAAATGCTCTATCACCATCCGTTACTGAGTTATTCCGTAAAAACCATTTTTCCCATGTATTTCCAATGGAGAGGTCATGCCTCGTACCTGACCTTAGGTCATCGATATCACAAATACCGGAACATATGTTAGAGAACTCGGTGGGGCCATTATGTGATATGAGTTTCAATTGGATAAGTTCACCCTGCTCCGACTTATGCTATCTTAAACTTTTTTTGAGGTCGGGTCACTTGACCTGTACTGGTGACCTGACCTGAGATGACCTAACCTTAAAATTTTCACAGAAGTTGTAAAAATGATGAGGGAAAAGGTATACCAAGTATGGCGGCGCTACGCGCCGCCGTTTTTCTACCATCTCCGAAAAACCCGAGGGGGGCCGGGTACCCGCCCCCGTCAATGCGCGTGTTAAGACTTAATTGGAGAGCTTATATAGGTGGAGGCAGGGAAAGAGCATATGTCATTCATCACTGACCTGGTCTGGAAGGGAACCGGAATGCTCCAACATAGTACGGTGGGAAAGTGCTTATCTGCTTTTTGAAAGTTTTATTTCTGTTTTATATTATCGAAATGGTGTTGGGTTTTTGTCGTATTTTGAAAAGTCATGCAGTCCTAGAAAGCTTAGGCATTGTGTATCTGCGATCACTTTTAGTTTTACAGTGGATTTTGAAAATTTCCACTCAAGGTATTTCTAAGCACCAGCTGAATTTCGGACAGTAAAATCCTTTCAATGGCCACCAAGCGTGCTTGGCTCTGGCGTTGCCCGCACTCGCGACAAGTGGGTGCAGAGTGGGGCCGACAAATTGAATGTGCAGAAGCGGAGCCGGCAGCCGGCGTCCCTTCATCGACGAATGAGGCCGCTCAGCAGCTGCCGCGATCGACACGGCCGATGGCGACCGTGTGGGGGTAGGTGAAAGGGGGCTAGATGTATGCTCATTGGGTGCTGTGTTGCATTTGCTGAAATTCACTGAGTACGTTCCAGGGAGTAGTTTCTGTTATCGAACCTGCTAATGATGATAGCCTTGGTCCAATGTTGTCGTGCTGCTTTTAAGTTGCTTCTGTTAGGTGTTTGTCCTACAGTAGTGAAGCCCATAAAACAAAAGACAAACTATTCTAATAATGTTAAATTCTGCTCATTTTTGCACCTTTGGAACCAAATATTGATATTTTCTGGTATGAATAGGTAGGAAGGTATCTAATTTCTCTATCCATCTTGAGATATATTCATTTGATTTGGTAATTATTTCGGTGGAAGGCGCCCCATGCAGCGTTTTACTGGGTTCCGATATGAAAAGTAGCAGTTAGGAATGCGCAGAACATTTTAGGACTCACTTATTATCTCAGTGGCATAAAATATTGCGGGTCTTGTTCCCCCAGTGGACCCTGCATGGTCTCTCATCTTGTAGCGAGGGACACGTTTACATAATTTTGGAGACTAGAAGACATTTTTCAGGCTCAATACTAGAGGAGATGTATTCAGAGTCTTCCAGGAAATATTTCTGTTCAGAACCGACGAACAGTAAAAATGCAGTAACGTTACAAAAATAACAGCCTTTGCTTGACCTGCAACATTTCCACGTTAATTAGGGTGTCGTGTTCCCATTCATACCGTATGTAGCAATCCGTGCCGCAGCCGGCGCGTGTCCTAAGCACAGCCTGCGGCGCAGAGCCTCGCGTGCGTGCTGTTTGTAACCCATCCGGCACGCCCATCCACGCCCAGGGCAGCACGCGCGTAACGTGACACCCAGTGCGAGCGTGACGGGCGTCACAGAGCCTCTGGGGACGGGCAGGCTCCCCACTAGCGCACCCTGCGGGGAACAGATGGGAAGTGAAAGTTTGAACATGCTCCTCTGTACATAATGGTGCTAGATGGCCCATGCTGTCCTGGTTTCCTGTTAATGGATTATCTCACCTGGGGTATATCGTTCGTCGCTACAATGCCGAAACGAGCATCGATTAAAATGAATACTGTTTTGCCAGCTTAACGCTTCCCTTCCCATGCCACGAAAACAAGCTTGAAGACGGAAAATATTTCGAAAAAATTGTTTTCTCAGGAAATTTGAAGACTATCGTGAAGACTCTTCTTGGAATAAATGCACATCCGTGGTAGGCACACTGCCATACACGGTTTCCGGCTTGTTGGTATGTATATAATCATCCAAAGTAGGCTGTTTTGCCCGAGCTGCAGATCCGGCCCAGCCGAATTTGCAAAGAGTTCTATTTTTTGTGTTTAAAGTGCACTCAAAATAAGCTTCAAAGTATAGACAAAAACTAAAAAATAGACAATATACACGGAGAATAGACAAAACTGTGCTGTGTGACTACCATGATGCGGCTGTGCCAGCGCCGTGACTTCTAACACCTGTTGGCGTGTGACCCGTGTGTACTGCGCGCTCTGTTTAACCCCACTAACGGTGGCCTGCACATGTGTGTGTGTACAGCTCCGCGGGGGCGGCTCGCCGGCTCTCGGTCGCAGTACGCCCCTGCGACGTTCCCAGAGCACGCGCTCGTTCGCCCTGCCGAGGTCACCTCCTCGCGAAACCGGGCTGCGACCCGCTGCCGCCGTAAGTACCTGCTTTATGGCGACTGGGGTGGAAATTTGGCCGTCAAGTGCTATGTAGAGCGCGCTGAAATGGCTGGCTTGTCATTCAGCCAACATCACCTAATGCCACAGGTGTTCGAAAACACCAGTTGGCATATTGACCTCGGCTTTGGAGCACAGTAACGGACTCGGAGACCCGTTGCAGATCGCCTTTTCGGCTAATAGAATGTCCAGGTCAGCTGATGAACAAAATATATATTTTGTCTGCTGGATTAAGCCAGGTGCTCGAATTGGTTCATGACACAGCCGGTGATGATTCACCAATCCCCCATAACTACAGTAACTTTCTTTTTTCTAGTTTTCCGCGCTTTTCAGATACTCGCAGAAGCTTACATGGCTGTCTCGACTTTCAGTTATTTTTATAGTTTGACATGATACGCTTGAAAAGGTGGGGATGACCACACAAAAATATTTTTATGCAATTTCAGGGAAGATTAGGCATGAATGCGGAGTATAGTACAGTTATATAAAAGCTCAATTGTTTTTGCGTTAGTCCTTCCATGTGTGTTCATGACCAAGCTGCCCAGATTTTAGCTCTGAGTTAGCCAGATCCAGTTCTCAGGGCGATGGTGTCCATTACACCTGCCAAAGTTTCAACTGAACGACTCCAGCTCAATTATTTGAATGCCACTCATTCACGCCCAGTCTGGAGTCAGAATTGTTTCGAAATATAACAGGATTATTTTGACGGATAATATTTATTCATATTTATGCAGCTCTTTATTGGTTGAAGACTTTGGCAGCTGACACTTAAACAGATTGAGACGCGCTCTTTACAGCATGCTTTCTGCGTTATCTCCATGTCGCCCCGACAGCTGTCAGTAAGCCGCGTCATGCGGAGAATGTGCTGGCAGATCTCCGCGTCCCCGAGGAGGACACTGGCGCGCTGTTCCCCATTCCCCCTCCATACCGCGCACGCACGCATGGCGGCTATTTTCACCTGTGGCACGCTCACAACGTCCGACAGTCACCCGAGTCCAACTGAGCCTCCCTCCTTGCCACAGAAGCGCCAATCTGGGGCCGTCTGTGGATTCAGGCGGCCACGCTCCTGTCGGAAGTGGGGGAGAACCGGTTGAAGGACTGCGGTGTTTTTGGGAAGTGCATCGGTGCCGGCCGTCCCTGGGGCGATGGCTAATGGCCGTAATGGCCAGTGTGTGTCACACGGTCGTCCGAGCGGCCTTCGTCGAAATAGAGCCGGCGACCTCAGAGGTGTCCAACCGAAAATTGGGACAAACGCGCACCAGCAGATGCCCGACGAGAATACAAAAAAAATCTACACGTCACCTGATAACCAATCGGAGATACACTGGATTCTTCCTTTCGCTCTAGACTTTTTGTTACTGTGTTCAGCTGATTGACATGTTATGATTGTAACGTTCTCTTTCAATGCCTGTAAAACTAAATGAATAAATATTTCCCAGATTGGTCCGAATCGAAATAAAACACAAGATTATATAACAGCCCTTCATCAGAATGTGGGTAAATATCAATAATTCTAGTCTATAAACCGAATACAACAAAATGCTTTTAGAATGAATGTTAAAATATATTTATATATTATAAAAATTTATATAATATATAAAAAATTTTAACGATTCATCTAAAAGGCATTTTGGGAAGGAATTGAGGCCAACTAGACGAGAAATTGATATTTACTCACAATCGATGAAGGGCTGTGCAAATAATCTTCAGTGTTTCATTTCCGGATTCGAGGAGAGGCCAGGACATCTTAACAACATCATCATGCCCTCGCCGCAGCACTCAAAACTATCAATATTTCTGTCCATAAGATAGATAATTAGCTGTTTGTGTTGCTGGTTTCTTTTTGTTGTTGTTACTTTTAAGTTTTTTCCTAAACGTAGGGGGTTACTTATATTTGATTAATTTGCTGCAAAACGATAAAGTCCTGAGGCTAAAGAACAACTAAAGCAAATTAGAAGGTTATATACCATGAAAATTCGGACGAGGACAAGCTTCTGGAGAGTTTTTAACCCCTTTCCTCGCTAGCGGCTGCCACATTTTTCCTGTGCGCCGGCTCCAGCGGAAATTCTGCGTTCATTGCTTTTCCCGAGGATGATGGCTTTTGAGGTCGCCATATTGGCTCAATGAAGGTGCACGATGCCTGCAGGATGACATCGATCACAGTCGGCGCTACTGACCCCGGGGTGATCACGCAATAACGAACCCTAAAGGTCAAATAACAATGTGTTTGTACGGGACAATAATTTGACTGAGGAGGTCGGATATGCTGAAGCGACGGTGACACTAGATACTGAAATGACGAACGTGCATTATATGTAAGGTACTCAGGTTTTGAATATCTTTGTAGATGCTCTAATGCCATCTGATGTGGAGTCTTTAATTTATTTTATGGTTTCGTCGTGTTAAGCTTTCATACCATAGTATCTACATTCTGAGCATTTAGTTCCGCACTCTTTTACCTGTTACACGGATGAAAGGTTCCACATAGATGAGAAGCAGCGCATTCAGGTCGCTCAATAGACCGAATATTTATCATGAAAGGCTGAAGTGCCTGATGGAATCTCAATAGCTGAGCAAGTTCGGAAGTCTTTCATCGGCGGGCGCGGTGAGATGGAAGGCTTTGTGGACGGTGGCCGGCGGCCGCGGCGTCTTTTACCGGCCGTCTGGGCCGCTGCTGGACTCCAGTGGATGGGCGATAGATCAGCCGAGCTGACCGGGTCACTGTATTTCTCCCAGACTGCTGCCTGCCCGGGTGGCAGACGGGGCCGCCGCTTAAAAGCTTCCAGCTGAAACGCTTTGAGCTGCTATCATGCATTTCATCACGGTGATGAACTCGGTCAACAAACTGAGCGGTAGCTGATAAATATTGGTCTGTGAATTGATAATCGGGGACGCATCCAGCACCAATCAGGCCTTGTGTGTATACGGTGCTTCCTGCTGGATGTGGCCCAGCTGCTGGGAGGTCTTCGGGTGAAGTCCCCCGCGGCGGGTCAGCGGAGGCGGCGGATCTACCGCTGCTCCCTTCTGCGCGGTAATGTTGCCTCTGACAGACTCTGTATACTCCCTGCCTGCGGGTCGGGTAAACACCATCCCCCGTGGCGACCGGCCAGGAACCACCAATGAGCGAGTACAGGTACTCCCAGGCGCTGTGTATCGGACGTGCTGCTCAGAGGGAGTCTCGGCGTGCACGAATAAACAAAACAGTCTTCCTAGAGCAGGAGGATCTGGGAACTAAAACATTGTCCTCGAAAAAAGGGAGTTGGTTTTCATGTTTTGAGATGAATATTCGTCGTGCCTTACAGCACTGTCTTGGAATATCTGTTACAATTAGTGTTGAAAGTAATTTGGCTTAAACTCATTCCGTTTCTCAGGCTAGGCACGCTCTTAATTGAAAACTTCACTGTTGTGAAACCATGAAACCTTTGGCACGTCAAAGTTTCCGTTTGCTGATGGCGTATTGCCTTTTTTGCAGCCGATTTTTAAACACGAAACATGTATGGTCACTCTAGGCGAAAACTGGAATTCTTGGCTTCATGGCTCGTCAAGAGTACCAATTGCCTGATTTTTATCCTGTAACGTTGAGAATATCATATCTTCAGCCCAGCTATGTGCTCACTGCACTAAACTCATTCGCTCGAAACTCAATATCACACTTCAGTAGACGATGATTCACGTCCAACCGATACCACGCCTTTCACCTCATTTTGTTTCTGTCGGCGGTTGGACGCGACTGCGACCAGCAGAGGGTGGGCGTGCTGGCCCACCAGCCGTGGCTGCAGACCGTGATGGGTGGCTGAGCCGCGCTTCCGGAGATCAGTCGAGCCCGGTGCAATATAGACCGGTCACAGAGATCTCACCGCATCCGGTATCTATTGCATGCGCTCAATAGCCCTCTGCAGTGCTGGCTTTAAGGCTTTCCTGACCATCCTACCAAGAGACCGCTCGTTGTTCTGGCAGGTCTGGTAATTTAAACGCCTCGGAACATGAGCAGCCCAGGGGATGTCCTCCCTTTTACGCACAAATCTAATTTCAGCCAAGTGGGAAGAAACTGTTTTTAATCAGCTAGTGTGGAAGGCCAAAGAGCCCAAATTCGAGGAGTTTTGGATCTAGGGGTGAGAGTTCCTTGTCACTTCACTTTTTTCCGGCGACGATGCCTTTGCGGTGATGGATATGACACCAGCAAAAGCATAGCCTCTACCTAAGTACGGTGATCATTTTTCATGCAGTATCGAACAACACCATTGGACATCCGATCATGCCCAGCACCTAACTAGTATTTAGTATAACACGCGCATTGACGGGGGCGGGTACCCGCCCCCTCGGGTTTTTCGGAGACAATAGAAAAACGGCGGCGCGTAGCGCCGCCGTACTTGGTGTACCTCTTCCCTCATCATTTTTACAACTTCTGTGAAAATTTTAAGGTTAGGTCATCTCAGGTCAGGTCACCAGTACAGGTCAAGTGACCCGACCTAAAAAGTTTAAGATAGCATAAGTCGGAGCAGGGTGAACTTATCCGATTGAAACTCATATCACATAATGGCCCCACCGAGTTCTCTAACATATGTTCCGGTATTTTTTATATCGATGACCTAAGGTCAGGTACGAGGCATGACCTCTCCATTGGAAATACATGGGAAAAATAGTTTTTACGGAATAACTCAGTAACGGATGGTGATAGAGCATTTGTTTTAGCTGCATTAGACTCGCCTGGGCTTTGCAGTTCTAATGATATGCATTTTATATAATTTGACCCTGACCTGACCTCAGGTCAGGTCAAATCCTTGATTTGACCTAGCAAGGTCAAATTATATATCATTCGATTTGGCTTGCTAAGAGGATTCATATAGTTCAAGTTGTTTTGCTCTATCTTTACTTGTTCAGATGTAATGCCCGAAAAACTGAATTTTACATGTTATCCCTATGACGGGCATGTTTTGACCTCTCGTGACCTTAAATGTGACCTGACAAAAAATGGCTCAAATGTTTTCGATGGAGAAGTGGATGGGCAGCCCAACGCCGTTTACCGTTTTTCGCTACCTACCGTGGTTCTCGAGATCTTAGGGGGGCGGGTACCCGCCCCCCGTCAATGCGAAGGTGGCTCAGACCCCCGTCAATGCGCGTGATAAGGTAGTTGATAACTGTTGTTACGGCTTAATTCAGCAGAAGTCATTAGCCTGTGCAACTCGGGCTACCGTCCTTAGCAACGGCATCACATAATTTTCCAGCCATCATAGAAGCGGAACCGTCTGGCATGCGAGCGACAGATTTGGCTGCGACCACCACGCGGCTGCGCCTCTGGCACAGGGCGAGGAACCTGTCTGACGACGGGACGGTGTATTGCCGGCTTGGCAAGCCCGCGCAGCCGTGTCACAGACCCCTGTGGCAGCCGCAGGCGACGGCCGGAACATTTCACCCAGCTAACGAACTCGGACGTAAAGCTGCGGCGACAACGCTTCTGGTCAGGAAAACATGGCCCGAGCTCGGACACGGCTATTAGTTTTTTTTTTTGGTCGAGCACGGGTCGTGCTGTCATGAATCATCGTAATTTCAGGAAATTTTCGTAGCTGCTGATGTTTTGCTTGATGTCTGGAGTTTGGAAGCCTTGAGGCTAACGAACTGGGAGGCTGATTAAGGTGAATGCAGCAGTTTGGTGAGGTGAATACATCGCTGGCATGTATGCGTCATTGTCATCCGCATTTGGCTGTTTGAAAACGGATGTAAGAGCCATACAGTTCTTGAATTGGTCAGGAAAAAGACTGTTGAAGTGCAATTTTCTAACGCTGGAGTTCAGAAGAAGAAATTGGTACCTCTTCTGTGGTTCAATACAACGGTCGGAAAATCCCGATCTTACGAATCATTTTCTCTCCTACGATTCCATAAGTCATTTCCTTCTGTACCAAACGTCCTGTATGTTAGGGTAAAAACTAGGCTACGTTGGGGAAAATAAATTATGTTTCTGACCTCTGGTTCTAGGACCCAGTTGTCGAGCAGCATTTTTCAGGTTTGGGTCTATTCTGTTCCTTCAAATAACACTCAAGGAGCACGAACTGCGTAAGATTGTTAAACACAAGGAAATGTTGGTTACTACTCTATGGTTCTCGAACACACAAAAAAAACATCCTTTTTATCCTCAATGAGCGGAAAACAAGATTCTGTCCTGAAAGCCTCCCCGGATCCATACGAATGCGTTGAATCGCCTTGTTTGGTTAAGTTCTTGTAAGCCGTCCATCGAAACACGATGAAACCGCGAAGGAAGGGCACCTAAAAGCGACTGCCGTGCTGGCGCGGCAGATTGAACTATGTGCGAACGTGCCCCGCAGTGCACAGTGTAGTGCTGACAGATTCAATCAGCGCCACTGCAAGTCCCAGAGCCGTGTGCACCGGTCACGAGGCTGCAGGCGCCGCTCACAGCGTTGGTGAAATGAACAGCTACTGCTTCTGCGGTGGGAACGCCTGAGAGACAGTCAGATTTGTCCGCATATTTTAATGTGTCTGTTTGGGGACTGAGCATTGTCTTGAATTTCCCTTAATCTGCCTTAATCTCCGCTTACAAATTCATGGCTATGCTTCTGGCGGACTTTAGCTCTCTCAAGTGGTCTGGTTGTTTTGGCGGAGATGGATGTCCCTCTTGATATGCAGATGTAGCGCCGTTTGTTTTGAGAGGGGGCCTTATTTAAGCCACAATATTAAATGACTTGGGAAATTGCCCGGCCATATCACTCCAGTGATGGCGAATGCCCGTTGTCCATTGCACCGAATTTCGCTGGTTCCCAAATATTCTGCTTTTGATTTATTTCTATTGGGCTTAGGGGCATGCCAATAGGTGTGATCATATGACACTAAATCATATTGATGGTGAAACTAGCGTAGCACTTGTCTACATTTTCCAAACACTCTGATGCATAACAGTGTTTTTAGAATTGATGTTGGACCCGTCTACACTTCTGCATGTCACATCTGGGCTTGTGAAACCTTAGGATGAAAACTTATGTTGCAAAGATTGGAGTTATTAGTCCCAATTGAGTTCTTCTGGTAACCAAACATATAGAGTTGTTGGATGCATTTTGCTGCGTGGTTCGTCCCTCCACTTCCTGGTTTTCTGAGGATGGTTTGCCGATTTGTTTTTGTGCATCAGAATGTTTGTATCAGAAAAGCTGGTTCTCCGGTGATGAAAAACAAATTCCACCTCGCTGCGATTTGAACGTTGTTCTAGTACGTCGCGGAATGACAGTGATCACATGCTGAGCGGAGACAGTATATTTCTTTGCAAACATTAGGACATCGGTAAAAATGTATCAAAAATTGTACCTCCCCCACTATTAAACTTTGCATGTTCAAACAAGGGATTTGTACAAACATCATCTCAAGGAAATATTTTATTGTTTCTAAAAAAATAAATACACAATATCATTAATGTTAAAACCCTTGCACCTGCTTTGTAATTACAACTGAATATATCTGGCTACATAAATATAGCTAATCTACTTGACAATTGTGGAAACAGTGCGAATGCATTTCCACCTTAATCACAAAGTTCTGCATGACCATAATCAAAAGTTGACGCCTCCGAATCCCCCGCGGCGAATTCCGTTGATTCGCAACTGACTGAACCCGTTGACGCCGGGTACAAAACCAGATCCGAACTGTTGCCCACCAAAGCCGCCATTGAAGGCCCTGCCGCCAAAACCACGTCTAAACTGGCCCAGGCCGTTCCCGAACTGACCAAAGCCGTTTCCGAACTGGTTAAAGCCGTTTCCGAACTGGTTAAAGCCGTTGCCGAACTGGTTAAAGCCGTTGCCGAACTGGTCAAAGCCGGTGCCGAACTGGTTGAGGCCCGTGTTGAAGGGCGCGACGCCGCCAATGCCTCCGAAGCCTGGGTTGAGCAGGCCGCCTCCGAGGCCGCTCTGGTCTGAGTTGGCCGAGGTCTGGGACTGGCTGACGCCGCCGGACCGGACGTTGGACGCCTGAGCGGAGTTGCTGCTGGTGGTGCCGGGCCCTGCGGTGCCTCCGGCTCGCGCTGAGGTTGACGTGATCCGACTAACGCCCTGGGGGCCGAATGACTCGCCCTCCATCACCGCTCCCTCTGCCAGACCCGTGGCAGAGTTGCCGAGGCCGATCTGGGGCTGCGCCGATGCCGAGGCGGTGATGAACAGAAGAACAACGGCCGACTTCATCGTGGTGGGTGAGGACCTGTGCTGTGGTGAGCTGATGCACTGAAAGTGTGTATTGAACCAACATTCGGGTGGTGTTATATACTGACCGTGTCTTGCAGGGGACATTTTGACCACAGCCGGTCAGAGGGGGTTTAGTGGTCGGCCGACCCGATGAGGACGGATTTCGGCGGGGAGCACGGGTCTTGAGGGGATCAGGGTCACGCAGTCTGGAAACTCCGCTTCAGAGGATTATGTGGCGCACCGCCGTGCATACCACTGCGGTCTAGCGCTGGGCGGCGGCTGCCCCCGTGCACGGTACCCATCAGAAAACGGGGGGCGGCTGTCCCCGTGCAGGTACATGGCGTTTGTTAATAAAAGGGCTGAGGTAATCAGGAGTGCGGCGCGGCTGCCCCGTGCACGGTACTCATCAGAGACCGAGGTGCGGGGCGGCGGCTGCCCCTGTGCAGGGTACCCATCAGGGGCCGAGGTGCGGCGCGGCGGCTGCCCCCGTGCAGGGTACCCATCAGAGGCCGAGGTGCGGGGCGGCGGCTGCCCCCGTGCACGGTACCCATCAGAGGCCGAGGTGCGGGGTGCTGCGTGTGTGCATTTGAGGCAGCGCCGCAGGACAGCGAAGGCATTTCTCTCCCATGGGAGAGGCGAGGCCACCCGGCCCCATGGCATTGCAAAATGATAACAAAACAGGAGGAAAGCAAATAAAAATCGCAGAGTTAGGCGATGGTCTAATAAACAATCAGTAATCATTGCAAATATGATAGCTCTTATTTTCAAGAGATTTTGAAAATAAGCTTTATTTAAATGAACCAGATTACGTAACACATTTTCGGTGACCTATTTGCTCGCATGTAAGTCGTAAAGTATCGTTTCCTGTTTTGTTTGTATTCAATTGATAAAGCTTACACACTGCAGTGTGACCTCATATCAAAACCTGTTCGCCCTGTATAGTTTAAAAACGTTCTTCCTGCGCATGATAAGCTGAACTTCATGATATTTTAAAGATTTGCGTACGCTTTTCAGGCATTTAGAGTGAATGCTAGTGTAGGATTCAGATTAATTTTGTCCAGTCTTTTGATGTTTTTCCCTTAAAAGCCGCTTGTAAACGTGCAGGACTATAATGTGATATAATTTTTGCCTCGTGCTGCAGCTGAGCTGGCACATATGAATTCAGTAGAATTTAATATGGTGTCGGGATAATGCCAAAAGTGGCTCCTACGTCGGGATGAATATAAGAATATGGAATCGGACGTGCAACACCTTCGGCCCGTTTGGATCGGGCCGAGGTTCCGCTGCACTGGGCGGCACCTGTGCCGGCCCCCTGTTTTGGCCGTATTGTGTTACAGAATCTCAGGCGGCGGTGGTTGCGCGTGGGACCGACCCACCGCTTCCGACTTCTTGCGGGTAACCCGAACCCACCTGTGGAGACAATCTGGTCGCCCCTGAAGGACATCAAAGACAGCGCCCACGTGTCCGCTTCCCTGTTTCCTCGCTGTTCGTTGCTCCTGGTGGATCCGGCAGCATTGTCGACTCTACAGGGCAACGGAGTCCATTATAGGCGGATTAAGCATTTTCAGTCGAGGGCGCGGCACTTATGGGCAGCTAAAACATCAAGTGGGTGCTGAATCCTATTGCGGCAGCGCCGATACTTGCATCCTGGGGAGGGAGAGGCGAGGTAGGGGGAGGGGAGTGGGAAGCACCAGAAACATTTTAGGGGGTCGAAGGCATATCTTGAGGGGCCGGGACCCCTTACCCCCTGAACCTGTTTATGTAAGCGACTGATATTCCTTTTACAAATAGTGTTTAGCTAGCCTCCATCTAGCACGTGCTTGGCGTGACTTATTTGGACTTCTTGCGCCTAGTCTCATAGGCAGATCCATGGGGGAACAAAGGAGAAATTTGTCTCCCCCGATCAACTATTGGAGCCCCCTTAAGCAGCCATGCTGGCCGCTGAAAGGTCCTTTCCCAGGATGGGAGTATCGGGGTCCCGGCGATAGGATTTGGTGCCAACTTGATCTCAGAGAGGAGTCAAAGCTTCACCGACAGCCTGCTCCACTCCCTCCAAACTGCTTTCCGGTGGGGACGTTGCTTCCTTTCAGTATATGATGTGGAGCTTTAGGCCAAAACAACCTAATTGTTTTCAATATCTCCATTTATTCATAGAAAAGGATGAACGTAGCCTGCTCTCGGGGACCGGAACCGATGAGGGCCTACAGGGGCATACTTTTCATTTCTTTTGGATGTCTTGATGGCTCCTCATAAGCCTATTAGAGTCCCAAGGAATTCGGTACATCTTAATGATTGTACGTTTGGAATTATCTTTAATCGTTACTCCGATTATCGGGCACTCTTGCTGCAGATTTCACTATGGGACCCAGGGGCGCCGCCACGGATTTTTTCGCAGGGGGATGGACCCGGGCTAGTGCTGACCGGGGGGGGACGATTTTGAGCATATTCGGTACCTGACAGCATTAATCATCATTGATCCAAAAATTGGGGGGGGTGGTACGTCCCCCTGGTTGGCTAACAGGGGGACGCGTCCACCCGTCCCCCGCTTTCGGTGCCCATGATGGGGCCTAACATTTAAAATAAGATTGGGGATGAAAAACAGGGAGGAGTACCGCTTCTCATGTCGTGTACTGCTAGCCTAAGCGACGTTTCAGGGACGCGCCCGCGGGAGGGATCACCAGTTTCAGGGGGGGAGCCTGGCGGAGGGTTCACCAGGTTCAGGGAAGTGCTTGGAGGAGGGTTCACCAGTTTCAGGGAAGTGCTTGGGGGAGGGCTCACCAGTTTCAGGGGGTGCTTGGGGGAGGGCTCACCAGTTTCTGGGAAGTTCTTGGGGAGGGTTCACCAGTTTCAGGGGAGCGCCTGGGATTATCAGATAATGCAGAACCGTCTGTTAACTGCAAGGTAGGATCTGCCTGGGTAATGTTAACGATAACCAGGTGTGAAGCAGGAAAATTACTGCTATCAGTGGGAATTTAAACGCTGCCCCTGGGTCGAGTGGGCTACGTGGCACATGACACCCCGATATCTCAGACTGAATAATTACCAGGCGGGAGTGCAGTGCCCAGGAGTTCTCTCCCTACAAATGGATACACTTTCACACAGAAGCGACCCTGCCCGGCCCGGCCGCCACGCTAATGAAAAGTCCGTAGCTATAATAACAGATGTCGGACCAGAATGAAATATATCATCACTTGTTGCTGATGGCATCAATTCAGTACTAAATTTTCGAATGAAGCTGTAGGGGGAAAGTGTGTGCATTGCGCCCCTCTAACTAATTGAACCCCCCCCGACGCCAGAGAAAGGTACAAGTGACAGCTGCTTTTGCGCATTATAATCCAGTTCCCGCCTCTAATCTAGACGTTCTTCCCAGTGTTTCAAAGTATTCGTGCTAAGGAATTTATTTCAGTCAGTTGGAGAAGTGAATTCAGTGCCTGACAAGGTGTATAATGACCTGTCTCCTGGAATCCTGGATGTAAAATACACTTATATTACATATTCCGGCACAGCCTTTCATCATAATCATGTAGGTCAAATCACAAATTACACAATTAAAAAATACAACATTGTGTATTAGCTTAATAGTTAAAAAATCTATGGTGATAAAAGTTGGGGAAAAGTAACACATTACTTATAGGCCGTTTGGGATAGAATATAAAAGCCGGTACAGTACATGATTGCAATTTTATAAAAAGTGACACAAATATCAACATATTAAAAAATACCAAAAAAAACGCACGTCAGCATTATTACGGAAAATAGCCTTGATCTTACGAATCCGTTAGTGAGGGGGGACGAGTTGAAATCAAGGCAGTGCTTAAATATTGTCTATTTTATATTCTGCAATAAATCAGAGAAACAAACCCCACATCACAAATTTATAAAAAAAAACAATTCTCAGAAAATCAAAAGTAAGCTAACAAACGATCGAAGACAAGCCTGGCCCCAACAAAAAAACAAGCAAGGGAGAAAAGGTCGAAATTTAAATCAAAGTTGCCAGAAAACACCAAACAACGCACCAGAATTAAACGGAAAGGAAGATCCAGTGAAATAATATCCATCATATTGCAACATTTAAAATAGCACTCAAATGACCATAAACCATAAAGGAGAAACAGCGAGATGGGAACGCGATTAAATGAAAACACACGAATCAGCAAGAAATCAAGATTGATCAGGGATAGGTGACAAGTCAATGCAGACTTCATAGCAGGATGAAGCAGTGGAACGGTAAGGAGGATGAAAGTGACCAGTCAAAGAGGGCAAGTTTTGGGCTTTTTACGAGGACGGTCTGCTCAGACGTGCCGACTTTAAAGCTATTGGGTGCCAAGTGCGGCTGTTCAAAAGCCGACCAGTTAACGTCCTCAAAGAAAAGTCGACACGAGATTCAGTTCAGAAGGAAGACTACTTCAGCGGAAAATCTTGGGAGCCTTAAATAAAGATACAAGTGGGAGATCATTGGGGACTTAAAGATGATAGCTTTTTGCTTGGTCTACAAGGAGGATTCATTAAGTTCCAGTGTTTTCTCTGTCTCTGGGACAGCAGAGCCGCCAATGTTCACTTCAGCCAAAAGAACTGGGAGGAGCGAACAGAATATGTAGTGGGGATCAGAAACGTCATGTGGGAGCCATTGGTTGATCCAAACATGGTGCTCATGCCTCATTACATATCAAGTTGGGGCTGATGAAGCAGTTTGTTAAGGCCCTGAACAAAGAGTCTGCTGCTTTCAAGTGCCTGTCGGAGTTTTCCCAAAGCTGTCCGAGGCCAAAATCAAAGGTGGGATATTTGTTGGACCTCAGATCAGGAAGGTATTAGGTTCTACAGAGTTCTCGAATAAGCTCAGCAAAATCGAGAAGAAGGCATGGAACTGCTTCAAAGCAGTTGTTGACGGGTTTCTCGGCAACCAAGAGCCGAAAACTACGCGCAACTCGTGCAGGATCTCATAGATTCTTATTCTGCTATGGGTTGCAGAATGTCCCTAAAGCTGCACTGCTGGATGCTCATCTGGATATTTTCAAGGACAATAGGGAGCATACTCGGAGGAACAAGAGAGCGTTCACCAAGACGCAAAAGAGATTGAGCGCCGGTACCAAGGCCACTATACGAAAAATGATGGGGGACTATGTTTGGGGATAGTGCGGAATGCGGCCACCCTACAACCGCAAATCTAGAAAAACAACTCATTTCTAATGTGAAATGTCGTTTGGCAGTCATGTTGATACAAATATGTAACGTTTGAAATGGTCTGGGTAAATCTGTGTTAAACAAGAAATTTATCATGTTAGTGTATTGTGAAATCATAAATTCATATTGCGAGCTTAAAAATCAATTATCGATGTCCTGACCACAAACCCAAAGTTTTGAACAAAAATTGGCATTTTCTAAAACAATTAGATGCAACAAATCAGAAATCATACATAAACCGGGGACAAAATGTTTACATGGTGTTATCGGCCATAGTGTAGCTGTCTATATAAGTTGGGAGTGAAATAGGCTCCCTACGGTGCGAGAGGGAGATTAATTTCATTTTTTTTGGTGTGTTGATCAGCACACCCCGGCAAGTGATACAATTAGCTGTACAACGAAATACCATAGCCACCGTACGAGAGACTCTTGCCCAACAGCCTGCAAGCGGAACGGTTTAGATGCCCTGAAATCTAGATAAGAATAATAAAAAACCGGTGTTCCTGTTACTGACCGTTACAATCGGTCTCACTCTAAATGGCGCACTGGCCATGAGAAAGAACAGTACATGACTTCTCAGTATTCCAGCTGACGCACAACACGCAGTGGAGAGGGGTCTGGCGTCCACACGCAATGAAGGTGTCCTAAAGTGCCCCCGTAAGATATAAGAAACGACGAGGGTTATGAAAATTCCCGTGCGGGGGTTCTTGTGAGCTATGGTGATCTACATTAAAACCAGCTCTTTACTTCGGTCGATACCTTCAAGGTAAAACGAGGTCATAAGGGTCAAAGTTGGGCCATGATTGGGATTTATAGGGAAAAACCATGATTTTGCGGAAAACAGTGAAGAATAAGCTGACAGCTGACTAAGGGAATGAAGAAAATGTCTTACGCAATGTTCCCTGAAATTTTGGGCCTAAGGTCAGTCAAGTTCATGGACCCATAAACATCACAAAATGGTATATTCTCAATCATATGCAATATAATTAGCACAATCAGCACTTAACTAGCCACCGTTAGGAGCAAAATTCAAATTTTACCTTGACCCATGACCTTTTACCTCAACTTGTGACTTTGAACGTAACATTTAGTAAATTTAACTATGATGTACTAGCTTAAGATACATCATACTGAGTAACGACATCTGGCAGAGGTCGCTCGGCTCAGTGGCCTTGAAAATTCTGGTATGACCTTGACTGTGATTTCTGGCCTTGATGCTGACTTTCATGTAAAGTGACTTTTACATATAATCCTGATTATATGGTGTTATGACGTCATCACTCGGTCTACACTGCGAGTGGACTGGTGCACCAGCACGATTGTTGCGGCAATAAAGGTCTGACTTAGAAGCTTTTAGTCAAAACATTCTTCACCGATTTCAAAATTGTTTTATTTTAAAATAATTTGTTCTCCTTCATCAATCAAGGCGCTCATGAAGTCTCTCAAATGTAGCCAATTAGCGTTTTTCGGTTGCGAGCATATCTCCAAGCCACCTCGGAAAAAAGAGGGGAGGAACTTTAAAGGCCCCCTCCACTGCGCGTGTTTAAGTTTAAGGACTCTTGAAGACCAGCTGAATCCGGTCGACATTATTCACAGTTTCACGGCTGGCAGCCTACAGCTGACCAGCATGGTCAGAATGACCTTCTGAGGAGCTTTTATGGACCGTTAAATGAGATCAAATGAGTGAACTGGAAGCGAAGTTGAATCGCCGTGAAGTGATATTGAGTGACACCAAATTGATTGTTTTAGCCAAAGTTTAGAACTATGCTCTGCAGTAAGGTAGGGGAAAAAGGCATCCCAAACGGAAAAAGCTGGCAAAATATTTTTGCCAATCACCTTTTCCACTCCTTTTACTTTATAAAATTTTCTTAATAACTCAAACAAATTAGAAGCTCAGTGTAAATATGGGGCTTGATGGGAAAAATTATCAACCCATATTTTCAGCCCGTACGTTTTTTCTTTCGTCTCAGTTCAAATCCTACCAAAAGCATATTAGCCAATTGTTACAGCACGTTTTTTCTTTCATTTGGTTTGTAAACAACCGGCTAGATCCGCCACTGCTGCAGTATCGATTTTGGTGGAGGGAGGAGTTCACACTCTGAGCACATTTTTTTCGATGAAGCAGCACACGATTTCCCAAGTCGAACCTCATCTCTGGCTTTCGCATAGCGTCTGTTTTCTGAGTCATTAGGACCCGAGTTCAATCCCGGTTGGTTCCTTGCAACAAGTGTAATCTGGTCTGCGAAAGCCCTCGCAACATGATGAGCGTTAGCAGCGTTGCTTTTGCCACCACACCCTAACATCTGGAGTGTGGTTTCATGACAACAATTAATATCATACTAAAGCAACCCACAGTTATTATCATGATATAGCACGCCTTAGTCATTATCACAATACAGCACAGCGCTGGGCCGTTTCGAAATCACGTGGGGCTGAGTAGAAAAGAGGTCCCGGCTGCCGAACTTGTTGAGCCCACTGATATTTGGCGAATGTGCCATCGCTGTCCGTCACGTCGACGGCGGTCGTGTTTGCCCGCGGGCTACTGTCACGTGACTGGACTAGTCTCCGATGATACCGACGTGGTGGCGAGACTTTTGCCGGCCGGTGGTCGCTGCGCTCTCCCATACATGGCTCAAAAGAGCCGATTGAGTTTTGTTGTATCGAATTTCACATTACAAGTAGGGTACAATCATGGAACCAAAGCCCCCCTGAAGAGGGGAAGGTTATGTTTGTTACGTACGTATTTCCTTTGGGACGCCTAATTGAATATTCTCATTCCACTACAAAATGCGCATGGTTTTGTTTTTGTTGTGTTTTTTGCTTTTATTTGCTCTCAACTGCTACTATTCCTCCTTGATGGAGTTTGTGTTTTTATGCCTGCTCTTTCTTCCCTCGTTTCTTGTCCTTATTTTGAGAAAACAATAAAAATATGATGATGATGATGAATAAAAAAAACAATTTAGATAAGTTAAGAGCTGTGGAACACCTAGCGTCCAAAACCATGTTAAGAAGACAGATAAGCTTTAAAATACAGCATCTCGAGGACAAAAACGAGATGGTTGCTTAAATGTAATCCAAAAAGTTTTTCCTGTGCTTTGGAAACCAGATTCCATGTGATCTCCAGGCTAAACAACAATTCAATGTGATGCGCTCTGTAATGGAAATGTACTGAAAATTGCCCGCGTTGGGACTGTGGAAAACGTGTTAAGGCCTCGCGATGGTGCGCGCAGTGTCCATCATTTGTTTCAAATCGGACTTAAAAACATGATGACTTCAACGCAGCATCATGTTTGACTCCCAATAATATTTCATAGCTTTACTTTGCTTTTCGAATTACGGTGAGTGATTTTGAGACCATTTTAAATGCTGCTGAAACTTTGCTCCTGGAGCAGATTATTGCTAATTGGCCTTCTTTTTTATCACCGTCTATCTATCGTTCACAATCAAAATGATTGAATGTGGCTGAGAATATATACTTTTCCGTTAGATGCTAAAACTGCCGAGCTTGTAAAAATAGCGTGCTGCAGCCGGTAATTTTGGGATCGAACGGGCAGAGCCTTGGCAGTGATAGTCACCGTAAATGCCTGAGCACGTGAGGCTGGCTGTTCCTGGCGGAGAACGTGCTGGCGCGTCGTGCATCAGGACCGCACGTGACATTTTCCCCTTTGACGTCATAGGTCAACATGATGAAAAACACGGCTATGTAAAACCACGTCAGCTGCTACAGCTTTATAAACATATATTTTCGTTATAAAGTCCAAATAAATACGGAATATGAATACGTGTATGTCACAAATATTAAAGGTTACGCTCTTTTTTAAATGAATGTTGACATGCGTTGAATGCCGCACCGTGTGTAACAGGAGCTGTCAGACTTTCCAGTCACGTTCATGATAATTAGAAAGAGTGGCGGAACTCCACTCCCAATTTCTTCTCATATTCAGGCGAAGATTTAGCTTCGCTGGAGTCGAATGAGCTCCTCGGTGACTTGGTGAAATGTAGGGGATGTTCTTAGAAATATTGTGAGTCGATCTTCATTTCTATTCAGTTCCAGAAATGACTATAAAATCAGTACCGAATTTAACATATTTCGGTTTCACTGAAGCACATATTTGTCAGTTTGATCCATCCCACCAAGAAGATTTGGCATTAAGAACGCCCCTGTATGAACATTGCTGTCTGCCTCAATCTAACGTAGCCACTGCGGAATTTGAGCCATCTTTGTGCAGCTTGTCTAGGAATAAATTATACATTTGAGGTCTGGGTTCAGTGTCATTGTCACTCGCGGCTACTTAATTTAATTATGAGTCTCTAGGTGACATTTACATCTAAATCTACATTGAATATACTTACCTACTTCTATTCTTAATGCTCGTGTATATTAGCAATTGGCCGTTGTCTAACGTCGCTAAAATAAGACATCATCCAGCCTCCGCCAGTCTCTGATCTTGGCCAGGTTACCACCGTCATTACCCTGCGTGACATGATGGATGTGTCTGTAGTTTTGAGTTCAGTCCTTGGCCGCCGCCGTCTGACCCTTGCCCTCTGTGACAGGGCTCCGGGCTGGGAGTGCTGGACCCCATCGCTCGCAACGGCACCACCTTCTCCTCTCGGTGTAACAAGTACGTGGTCCACTGCGGCGCGCGGGCTGAGGATGAGAACTACCTGACGCCCACCCAGCGCAGCGCGCGTGACCTCAAGCGCCTGCGGGTGAGTACGCTGCTACAATCATTGTGCTAGGTAATTGTGGCTGTTGGGCTTGATACGTGTTCTGGGAATTTATGGTGTGTGTACATTTGTAGGTGCCAATTTTTTTTAAACATTCAAGGGCGGGTGAACGCTGCTGTAAAGCTAATGCTCAAGCACCACCTCCCATCAATGGATGATCACCAGAAGGTTTAAGGTCACGATGGACAACATGCAGTTTTCGTTGCGACACCCTCCTGCAAATACCGAAGCGTCTTGCTGAGTATTATAAGCATATTTATGTCAACGATGCTAAATGCGATGTCGCATATCAGCATACAGCTCAGCACAGCGTAAGACCAACTGATTGCTGTAAAAAGCTCACATCTTTTTCTGAGTGTCAGACAAAATAAACAACGCAGGGCAGTACATTTTTAAGAGATGATATTAAAATGTATGGTGAATCCCATTGAATTTAAAAGGCTCAGAGGAAAGGGATTTATCTGATTCAAGTAGAAAATACTGGTGGATAAACTTCCGGATCATTCAGAGATAGCAGAATGAGCTAACAGGCGAAATTTTCTTTATTAAAGCGACAGGTGTGTGTGTATTGGTGTTTTAGGGCGCTTTCAGCAACTGGGCTATACGCGCCCACCATTACCATGTTTTTCAATTCATAATAATATGCTTAATCTAGATCATGCCAGGGTAATATAGATAATTGGTGTCAAGGCCACTTGCATGGCAAGCATAATATGCAAAGTTGTTTAAGGGGTGACAAGAAATCTGGCATTACTTAACAGTGTCTAGGTTTCCCAGCTCCTCCCATCAAACATTTCTGACACGCACCAAGCTGTGCTTGCATCCCATTGTTGAGGAGGTCTCTCGGTTCGCTCAGGGTATCCGAGACCTTTGGGCGGAGATCGGCGAACGAACGTCGTGTTCCCGCCCATGTAGGCCTCCCGGGCTCTAGGTCCGGAATGCCTTCTATCACTAACGGCAGAAGGGCGAGGCACATCCTGCCAAACATTTTGGACTTCTCCAAAACTTTCCAACGAGCCAGCTTGCTTGATTTTAATAGGGAACTCTTTTTGCACCCTTGGCACCCATATTTTCTTCCCCTTTGAGTCTCAGGAAAAGAAACTCTGGTTTCTGGTGCTTCTTGGCACCGTGGTGAGGAGACGTCTTCTCGGAGTCGGAAGTCGGGGAGCAGAGCCTCCGTTTTCCGTCACGCGACTCTGGGATCACGGAACATGCGTCTGCTATGTTGGAAGGCGTCTGTGTGGGCGGTGGTGGAGGAGGGTACGGTGGAGGCATAAGCATGGTGTCACCGTTCGCAGGGGTTGGAAGAAGTGCCACGCTCTGCTCCTTTCGCAAACTGCGTCCTTTAGGTGGCGCTGAGGCTGAACGTTCAGAACCATGTTTCAGCGGTTTGGCCCGCGCTTTCCGAAGTGAAGCGGGCTGGGCAGCGATTCCAGATTGTGTCTTAATTTCCTTAGCAGCTAAAGGTGGACTTTTCTCCTCACTCTCACCCCCCGGTAGGATCCGTGGTAAGTTCAGCGGTGGCTGCTGGTACCTCACCCTCATGCTCGGAGGTGTCCTTGGAGAGTTCAGTGGTGACTAGACTGTGACTGTCATCCGGACATGTCTGAATGCACTGATCTGTTGATGTTGTGGTCAGAGTGGAAGGCAGTGTCGTGTTAGAGGTAGCGTCCGAAATCCCTGCATCAGTTTCGGTTTGAGTACCCTTGTCCATGGTTTCTGGAGGACTTGGACATCCAGTGTCACCCCCATCCGCGTGCGAAAAGAGCCCACCGATAAGTATGAGGAAGTCTCGCAGTGACAGGTGTGAGATATCGCCCATGCTCGTGCCCAAACTTAACAGTGGTTTAAGCTGGCCTTTGTCTCCAGTTAGTGCGTCCCTATACGAACTGGGAGGACGAACCACATCGGTTGCAGCCACTGGAGGTGTTTGCAAAACCTGTACCTCGGGATGAATTGAAGCCAGGTTGGGATTTGCGGAGCCCTGCTTTCCGGCATCCTGTTGTTCAGCACGGAACTTATCTTTCACCTTCTGCCGCTCTGAAAGAAAGGTAGGGCAGGTCCGGCACCAAGCCTCGTGGTCGCCTTCGCAGCCAGTGCATTTGGGCTTACTAGCCTCACAAGTTCTCGATCCATGCCCAGGGACTGAACATTTCGCACACCTTTCTTTCCCTTTGCAGGATTTGGCTACGTGGCCATATCGCTGGCAGCGAAAGCAGCGAGTGGGGTCAGGCACGTATCTACGGACAGCTACATATCTCCATCCCACGCGAACCCTCTCTGGTAGCTTCTTGTCTCGGAACGCAAGTACGATGGTGTTGGTACCTACCAACTTTCCCTTCTCTCTCCTGTTCATCCTCCTCACACTCACAGCTCCCTGATCATTCATGCCCTCGAGTATTTCGTCGTCCGTCAAACCCTCCAGCAGCTCCGTTGAGATGACACCCCTTACCGTATTTTTTGTCGGGTGTAGCCTAACAGTGACTGGGATCGAGTGGTCCGAATCTCTACTTTTATACGTTAGTGACTCAGCGGCGAGAAGATCGGCTGTCTCTGTTTCGGTGGACATGGTTACTTCGATTTCGGTTTCCGAGATTCGAAGCGCATTAGAAACTGTTCCAAATTTCGACAGAGCCTGGGCGGTTTGAAAGGGGTTCATTTTGTGGCCATTTTCTATCGCTACTAGCAGCACCCGTGCTGACTCGGGGAGGAGGATAGAATGGTCGGGTTTGTTTCGCGAGACAGTCGCATCATCCGAAAAGTTATTCACAGCGGCGGTATCAGAAAGCGTGCTTGAGGTGGTCCGGTTCGAAGCAGAGGTCAAAATCCGTGAGGTCTGTGCAGTCGAAGCGGGAACCTGAGATAACGCCATGAGAGATAAATTTTACCTTCGGCCCCCCAGGTTACCAGCTGTCAATAGCTGGGCCCGGGGGCTAGTACAGTGCCTACGGGGGCAGGTGTGCCCGTCTCAGAGGGGCGAGAGATACTCACGCAACCCCTCCGATCAGAACGCACCCACCCCCTTGACGCCATCAGCCCAGTGGGCCGGCAGGGCCATGAGTCGGGACGAAGCAAAACGCGGCACCCATCACGCAGCGGAGACTGCGGTCCACCAGGCGCACGCAAAAGGCCGGGGTCTCGAAAAACGACGGTTTCCGAAACCCCGGCCCGCGTCGCGCCCGGCAAGAACTATCACAGTCCCCACCGCGAAGGGCGCCGCGCCGCACGCCCGAAACATAATCCCCCTGCCCAGCTGGACCGAGCGACAGTGCCCGTAGACACTGCCGCGTAGCTAGGCCACCCGCGGCAGCCTACGGACGGCTTACCCCCGGTTGGATCGAGATATCTGGGCCAAAGGGGGCGTGTTGGAGCCCTCGGGACTGACCCGCCCGAGGGGGACCTAAACCCCCCAGGATCCCGTCAACGTCGTCGCCGGGGCTCGAGATAGGCCTCGAGTGGGCGCCTTACACCCATAAAAAGCCGAAGAAGGCAAATAACTGTGGGACCAATAACTGAAGCGTAAAAAGAGGACAGGAACTAAAAATAATCAACAAAATAAGAAAACAAAAACAAACAGGAGCTACATACTGGGAGGTGCAGGACAGATCTGACCCGATCCAATACGGTTACCGACCAGGTAATAAAGGGCCCGTAAGGCAGTCATCAGCATCGCCGCGGACCTCATCACCAGAGCCACCGACGACAGACGCCGACTCCAACCGACCGAAGTCGGAAGAGGCGGCGGCCGTCGGAAGGCTAGAAAAAGATGTATCCGCGGCGATGCGACAAAGTGCCTCCCAAGGTTGACTGGGGCCCCGGGCGCGTCACACCCCGTTGCTCCAATCTTTACTTGCCGGACGAATCCGGCAAGTGAAGATCGGTCCCCTGAGGGGATTAACCCCCACCGGGGGCCATCGATGGCCCCCTAAGGTTTTCCGGGATAGCAAAAAACGACGAGGCGCAGCACCGCAGTTGAGGGCTCTACCTCTCACTGCATCATTTTCCCATCATCCCTGAAATTTTTACCCCGGGTCACCCAAGGTCAGGTCACAAGACGAGGTCAACCAAGGTCACCTCACTTCACCTTTAGAGCTCTGTAAGAGCTACATTTCAAAGTCGATCGATTTGAAACTTCCACACTCATGACCCCTCCAGGGTCTACAAGGTGTATATCCGGGATTTTTCGATTTCGTGCCCTGAGGTCAGGTCACGAGGCGACCTCTCCCATTGACAAAGCATGGGAAAAGCTATTTCATGATATAAAAGCCACAAAAATGATTGCAAATACTCAGACTGCTCAGAACAACGTTTTGGACACCCTTTCACGGATCCCAGGGTCATATTTGCCCTTTGACTTTTCCAAGGTCATCCAAGGTCACCAGAGGTCAAAAACAGTATTTTGACAATAACTTTGACCTAATTAAGCTAGAGCGGTGAAACAAACACCATCGTGTTTGTCTCGTCACTGGCTTTCATTTGATATACAGCAAGGTCACTTTTGACCTTCGTGACCTCAGGTCATATTAGGTCACGAGGCGACCTCTGGCGGTCAAACCACTGGCGGGAGGTCTTTACGTTCCACATAGCGGAAAAGTACTGGCAATTTGCCATCAAATGTACTTTACCAGGCCTCAATAGCTCTAATGACATAAGAGTTATGCCCAGTTTGCTTAATCATTGCATATTTGAGTGAAAATAGCCGATCTTGACCTAATTTGACCTCTGGAGGTCAAACCATTGACCTGAGCACTAAAACATGCGAAGTAATTTCTTACTGAATTCACGCGAGCTTTCTATTGCACTTTGCAGATTTGCGCTAACGCCCATATTTTCGGAGTAGAGGGGCCATCGATGGCCCCGGTGGGGCGAAGGTGGCGCCGGACCCCGGTGGGGCGCGGGTTAAAGCGACAGGTCATCACTCAGGTATGTGTCTCTGTTTTGCGACACAAAGACACTCTCCGCCTCGGGATTCATTTGCACGCTTCAGACGATGAGTTTTGGCGACCTAATCAGAGCAGCTCTCCGTTGATCAATCATAATCAGATTTGGGTCATGGTAGTAGCTTTGATGTGAGGTGTTACCTCCCGCCGGTGCTCCTCCCAGCGGCCTGACGCCTGTACGCTGGTGAGGTGTTACCTCCCGGCGGTGCTACCCCAGCGGCCACGCCCGGCCGGCGGCGGCCCCGGCGGGGTCCCGGCTGCAGCGCGACCCGTGCGCGGTGTCCCGGCGGTGTCGCCCGGCCGGGTGTTCCCCGGCGGTGCCAGGGCCGACGCCGTCGCGGTGAGGTGTTACCCCCGGCGGTGCTCCTCCCAGCGGCCTGACGCCTGTCCGCTGACGCCCAGCCAGCCGTGGGCTGCTCAGAGCTGACCTCTGCCCTTCTGCTCTGGACTACCATGACCGGAAAACAGAAACAACTCAACAGCTTACTGATTTATTTGGGATGCTACACGGAGTAAAAGCTGATACATTTAGTATATGTCAGAGTCTTTGACCACAGCACGTGAGAAATTCACCATGTTATCGTTGTGTTCTTGTATAACTATCTTCTGTAGATTCGCCATATAAAATACTTAATTTTATTGTTCAAATTCTGCATCAGTTTGTTGTTAAAATACATTCCGTCTCACATGAACTGCTTGAAGAATACTTGAGACACTAGAATTGTCAGCTGCCCCTAATTTAACGTAGTCAGATGACCTCATTTAGATAAATATCCGATAAATAGTTATCATTCAGCCTGGTCACTCCAAAAGATTTCAGGGGAAAACTAAGGGAAGCCTTGACAAGGAAAAGTTAGGACCGGCAAGACATACAAATATGTAATTATGTAAATATATGTTTTTCAATTTCCAAGTTCACGCCTTTAACTTAGGTACCTACATCATCGAAGGCGAATGGTACAAAAGCGTAATTAAAACTTATACATATAATTTAGCACTTATAAACTGAACCTCTGCATGACTTCATCTTGTGTAGTATGGGTCCTATGGGTACAGCTCTACTGATGCGCTTACTATGAGACACATTTTAAACAAGATAACGATTGCCGCAATCGACATACCTAGCCCTCCCAGCCAGTGTTTACATGACGTGAATCCTGATACGCTCAGCTGTTTCTAGGAGTGCTGACCTCCTTTAGGTCATTACATATATCTGATAAACATGTATCTGATAAGCATGTAGGTCACCATATATTCACAAGAGCTAATGATGATTTAAATGACATTCATTTGATGACAGGGTATTGTTAATAGATAGTTCAGTGTTTAGTGGTAGAGAGGTCCAGGGTATGGATATATTTGTAGGTTTGGCAATTCGTATCCTGTGGCGCTGGGTGGAATTTTTTTCTACCACCCATCAAATCGTATCGGGCATTTCATCTTTACAGGTTTGCATGGACTAACCCCGGATTTTCCATGGGTGGAAATCCCAGGGGGAGTGGAAAGTCAGGACCCCCCTGGATTTTGGGTCTCCCATAGGCTTTGTATAGGACTTTTATGACCGTACCAACGTTAACCCACCCAGGACCATCCCCTGGGTCGAGAAGAGATTTCCAGCCATGGCTGTAGGGTTAACGGGTAAGAATATGAAATATTGGCGGTTCGTGCCATTAGCTCCTCCTGGCCTTCTATTACTGCCTACAGCAAGAGGCTTTAGAATGTCCGTAGTTCAAAGTCGATCCTTTCAAGGCTAATGTCTATGACTGCAGGTATTAATTTGGTTTGTATGTGCGAAGGGCTGGGTTTTAAGCAAACAGTATATTCGAAAGTTTTTGTAGGTAGTTAACTTAGTACGCTTTTGGAGGCCATTTAAGCAGTCTCCAAGTAATGTATTGCGTATCCACGACCACGGTGAGGCATGGGTCGCTCCAAGATTTTTCATGGGTAGAAAGTTTTGTGGGCAGGTGGGTGGCCATTAGAAAGAAATAGTTGCCCGTTATTGGCGGTTTACATAAGAGAACGCCACGCCGCAACACGGGATGCCACTGACTGCATCCTGAAAGAAGGGTGGAAAGTGACACTTAGGAGGTTCCGAAGCCCAGCGGGGGAAGGGGGGGTCGCTGATGGGAGACCACCTCCCCCATTGCCCCATGGATATGCTTATGTGTCGTGGGTTAAACACACAGCCCCTTTGTAGCTCAAAGTGAATGGTCAATTATTTTTTGGCGGTATTTAACACGCGCCCCGCTGGGGGCGAAATTCGCCCCCCTCCCTGGTTTTCCCCAGATAGCTAAAAAAATTAAGAGACGCAGAACAACGAAACTTACAGAACCTTATTCCTGATTAATGTTACACATCTGACCAAATCTTTTAGTTAAGGTCATGTCAGGTCAAGGAGATATTCAAGGTCAAGTGACCCGACCTCAAAATCTAAAATCACGAGTTTGAAGCGGCACCCAGGGAACATCAGCGAACTGATCAGTTTGAAACTTCCAAAATATGATAAGGTCATTAGTGTCTACAAATCTGCTATCTCGAATTTTGATATTGTTGACCTAAGGTGGGGTCAATTTTTGGGTCACCACATTATAAGTCTACGGTAAAAAATAGAATGGGCTCGTTTTCAGTAAACACTGGATAGATAAAGTTGAATATCCTCAAACCGTCTATTCTTACCACGATCTTGACCATAAAGTTGAGTTTTTGAGCATCTGACCTTTCAAAGGTTATGTCAGGTCACGGGAACATAGAGTGATTGTTTTGCCAATAACTTCTCACTGAATTGAGATAAAGCTCCCATTTTGCTTGCGTTGTGCTTATATTGTCACAGGGAGTCGATTGATATGTAACATGACCATACCAGGTCCCTCTGTGACCCTGACCTAGCTAAAGGTCAGGTTATTTTCACATTTGACCTAACAAGGTCATATTATACATCATTCGATTTGCCGCGATGAGAGGAATCCAATGATGCATAAATATTTGATCCAGCTCCCCTGAGGGCAAATCCAGAGAGAGAAACGTACACTGCTCTGTTGGAAGCCTATGGAACCTTCTTTGACCTATGCCGACCTCAATATTGACCTGACATAAGAAATTTTGTATAAAATCTCTTCGTCTTGTCAAGAGCTTTCGAACGCCGCCCGTAATTTTCCTTTAGCTTTCGTGGGGAATGAGATACGGAGGGGGCGAAAAACGCCCCCCAGCGGGGCGCGTCATGCCAGGGACCCCAGCGGGGCGCGTGTTAAATGAGTGTTTAGTCATTTTCCTTCGAGGCAATGATTCTGGTAGTGTTGTTTGAACATAGAAAATTAGCGTCAAGAATTTAAATGAACTAATAAATATACAATACTAACTTAAAAAATTTAACTTCTGGTCGGGCCCAAGTCACACCTTTACGTGAAATTACTGTGTCGTGTATCACCTGAAATTAGGTGGCATCTGTGGCTATCTTCATCATCATTCGGCTTTTAAAGCGTGTCGACGCGATGACTATTATCATTTCAGTTTGTGGAGTGTATTGAGACTGTTTCGTAAGGTAATGGAAATTGTCTGGGTTTTTAAGTTGTCACAGGGAGCGAATGAAGTCCTGTGAGCGGTGGAGAAATAGCTGCGGTTCCAATCCTACATAATTATGAGTATATCAACATGGATGCTTCCATCCGAGCCAAAGTCTGAAAATAAGTGTTGATGCTTCTGCTCTCATAAATGAAAAGCGATGTGATGATTGAAAATGATTGCGTAACCAAAATGATTTGTACCATCATCTAAATAATTATCTCAGGGAATTATCTCATAAAATCGATTATGGTTGGTAATCTTCGAAGTCTCAGTACGAATTATGAAAATGTACTAAAGAAAACTAGTATTATTAATTATACGCTCCACATTGAGAGAGAATTCTAGCCTGGCTGAGTGACCAGAGGTGACCCGATGGGAGCGGTCCAGTGCGCAGTAAAAGGTCCGAGAACTGAGCCCGGGCGGGGCCGTGATACCGGTCCGGACGCGCTGGGAACGCCGCCGGGAAACAGGAGCGCCACAATGACTTACCTGACGGTCACACGCCGCCGGCCAATCAACGGAGATGAATGAACAGGGCCAAACGAGCGGAACCTTAGACCGAGGTCGAAGGTAAAAGGATTCGGAGCGAAACGTGTCCGAAGTAATGTACCCTGTGGTTAAGGTCCCACCACTTTATTTGGGATAGTATTGGCAATTTACTGAACGTGTTGGAAGGAGGAAATCGTGTAGTGGTTTGTTTTTCTTTGGCCTCTAATAGTAAAATACTGAAGGTATTTTACGAATCTGAGGTAAGCTATGGTATGCTCTTTGAGCTCTTATCAAGGTGCTCTGGGGTCCCCATTTAAATGAAAAAATCATTAAGGTATACCACGGACTGGAAAGAAGCGGATTAAAAAAATCAATGCCGTCACTTAAATCAGGACTCATCCACCAGCGCCGTGGAAAAGAACCTAAGTCCTGCCTGAATAAGACATCGCGCAGACAGTGGTTTTGCACTTGGTCTTCACCTCACCAAGAATGCATGTCGCTGCGAGTGATGGTGGCATAAACGTATTTCATTACTCCCTGCTGATATTTCCTGACAATTTAGAAGGGGTTACCTGTGGATATATTTCGAAAATGATGCACTTCTTTTGTGAGCATCCACTGATCACCAACTGAAGATATATGACACACATCTGAGGTGTTGAGAGGTGCCGGGGACACACGTCAGAGGCTTTGGGAGGTGCCGGGGACACACATCAGAGGTGTTGGGAGGTGCCGGGGACACACGTCAGAGGTGTTGGGAGGTGCCGGGCACACACATCTGAGGTGTTGAGAGGTGCCGGGGACACACGTCAGAGGTGTTGGGAGGTGCCGGGCACACACATCAGAGGTGTTGGGAGGTGCCGGGGACACACATCAGAGGTGTTGGGAGGTGCCGGGGACACACGTCAGAGGTGTTGGGAGGTGCCGGGCACACACATCAGAGGTGTTGGGAGGTGCCGGGGACACACATCAGAGGTGTTGGGAGGTGCCGGGGACACACGTCAGAGGTGTTGGGAGGTGCCGGGGACACACGTCAGAGGTGTTGGGAGGTGCCGGGGACACACGTCAGAGGTGTTGGGAGGTGCCGGGGACACACATCTGAGGAGTTGGAAGGTGCGCGGGACACACATTTGGGGTGTTTGGAGGCGCGCGCGTCAGCCTCGGCGGCACCGCGGCGGAATTCCCCTGTCCCGTTGGTGGCGGCTGACCGGGTCGGTCTCACGGCGCCCTGGGACGGGCAGCCGCGACTTCAGTGTCCGTTCCCGTCAGTTCGAGAGGTCGGCTCCACCCGGACACAGAGCCGGCTTACCGACAGGTCTGCGGTGCCCCGGCCCACGCTGCTGCTGCATGCTGTCGCGTGCTGCAGGCCCGTTGCGAACCCGACCCGGCGGGGTTTCCGAAACCATAGCGCAAACCGAGACGGATCACGGCGGAGGTATAAATAAGCTTAGCCGGGGCGTCCCTCGGCGAGGGCATTGCTTTCTGTGGAGTTTTGTGGCTTCGTGAGATCCAATTTTTTTACTATGGGAATAGTTTAATGTGTTTGTTGCGGGTGGTTTCGGCTGAATGGTGGGCTTTCATGAATCCTGTCTCCTACGGTTACTTGGGAAATGCTACTGAAAGTGCTGCCACTCTTTCATAGTTTCTCCCATAGGAAGAATCCGGTAAACATGGAATTCCTGTGGATGGCGTGGGAAAATATCGCAAGTGAAAGCGAGCACGTGATGTAATCGACTTCTAACCGCAGCTTCCACGACGCCATCCTATAATTTATCGAACGAATGGTATCGAGAGAGGGGAAGTGGAAAACAGAGCCATGCCAGGTTTTGTTTTAGGCGCGATAAATGGTACGAGTACCTGTCTCACTGCCTTCGACGGCACAGCCGGGACGTCAAGGGCACAAGGCTTGTGGTGTCACATCCTTTCTCGACACATTTCTCTCACAAGCAAGGGAATACTGAAATAAATGCACTGACTCACAAAGCATTCAAATCACTAGTTGCCATGCAATGCTCCTGCACCTGGGCCGTGACGACTTATAATCGAAACTTTGTTCTCAGCCGCGCGCGAGCTGGCCCAAGCTTCCGTTGCACGATTTGGAGCGTTTGCTTTGTCTCTGCAAAGCTCGTGAGCACGATCTAAGCGTGGTGCCGCCGTAGAAAGCGTGAGAGGCGCTTAAGTATGGTTGCAGCTACCCTTCAGCCGGTTTCTGCGTGACTGCCCGGGCGACACTGAGCTGCAGGCGACCAGATTGCATCTGTCACGAATCTTTCCGGCCCGGGAGGGAGAGCATGAAGAGAAATTGGGGACGGGCGTGAGCACAATGACCATATCAAGAACTGCTGATGCTGCATCATCACAATTATAGGGGCATCAGTGTATCATTTTCCATGATAAGCGTTCCTATAAACCCTAGAGAAAAGGTAAGAAGTAGCATTTTCGGATGTTACCATCTGGTCGTCGATTGAGGTGTGATAAAGGCTGAATTTTCCTTGTTCAGTTATGTTTCCGATGTCCTCAACATTGAATGTACCCATGCAACAGTCATAAAGACAGTCTTATCAGGTATGGCCATATTGGGTACCACTATATGCCCTTACACGAGTGCTTCCGTTTTTAAAGTGGGAACAGCCGAAACAAGCGAAAACAGAAACAAATAAAATAGATAATTGTAGCTTCTTGTACTACCTATAGCTTACCCGATTTAATCCTGCCTCGCCTCCGACCACAGATATTGTGGATTGGGTAGTCCAAACAGTGGCGGGTTCAGGATTCCGGTAAACTAATAGAAGGGGAGGGGCGGCCTATACCACGGGGGATATCTTATTGCGATGAGCGTCCTCCCGACACAGTCTTTGGCATTCTAAAGCGATGGGTGCTTCTAAAGTTTTACGGCAAAAAAAGTGAAACCCGTTTAGCCAATGAGATGCTGCTGTCTAGATAGAGTCTGTCAAATAGTCGAACAGCGGTCTACGGCTGGCGATGGACAGGTGACAGACAATGAAAGGTGCCGGAAAACAGCGCGCCTCTGCCAGAGCTACCTTCTAAAGTCGATTTAAGGCGCATGTATGACACAATCGTGTACACACTGGGCGACGTCGGCGCTCGGTAGACATTCACAGTGGGCGACTCCACGGACATGAAGCGGTGGCCACCCCCTTCACCAACCTCTGATCCGACCACGATCCTCAAACAGAATAATACTTATTTGAGGGGAAACAACAAAATCATGTATATGTAAAGTATCTGTCACTTATGTGAGCCGAGGATGATCCTAACCTCTTTGTTCAGATGTCTGAGAAGCATCGCTAATCCTGAAGCTTACGAAGCTAGAGCTGTTATTTGTTACTTAGATACGGAAAGGGTAATGACCACTGGCCACTACAGAGCCTGGGTTACTCCGTCACGTTCACCAGGACCTACAATGAGTACCCGTCGCGTCCACCAGGACCTACAATGAGTTCGCTCTGCTGTGTTTGTGTGTATCTCACGGTGCAAATGATTTCGGCCACAGTCTCTTACCCACGGGCGTTCCCGGCCTTACGGAGTGTTCATTAATCTCACCTGTCCTGTCTGCTGCTAAGCGTGACTGCCGCTTCCTCTCTCCCCTCAATTTCATGTGAGACTGTTCAAACCGGCACGAGGGGTGGGGTGCACGTGATGTAGACGCTCTCTCCGCTTTGTTCGGCAAAGCATCAATTCCAGCGGAAAGATAACGACATTCCAGCTCCGGAGCAGCGCGCCGTTGCTGTGATGACCCTTCCCTGCGCTCGACAAAAACCGCCGTCTGGCCGGGTAGGCTCGGGCCGCAGCCTCCACCCACCCACCAGCCCGCCCTGCCCCGGGGGCGCGCTGCCGCCTTCCCGGCACTCGCGACAGCCCACGCGGCCACACGCATGGCGCAAGTGGCAGCGTCAGCCCCGCGCGCGCGGAGTGGCTGAGATTCCGCTGACGCCTCAGGTCACCCACCGGCCCTCCAACAGCATTAGGACTGATATTCAATTGTTTAATTGTCGTCTAATTGGCAATTCGTTCCACTCTGACCTGAAAGGAACCCATGCGTTATGTTCGCCGAGAGCTCCCAGTCTTTCGATTAGAGTAGCGGCCTCTCGATGGTGATGATCAGAGATTTGTCACACATCTAATGCCCGCGGGTGATTTATACCGTTCATTTCCGCACCGGGAATCATCCCATCAGACGTCGCTGATTCGCTCCTCCCGCGGGGCTAAGAACGGGGTCAGGTCGCTCGTTGGCTGAGCGGCATCGTGAGAAATCGTTCGCTCCAGCGAGCCGCTGCAGGAGGGCCTGCAAAAGTAGATGCAGAAGTCCCTTTACGAGCAAGCGGAAAACGGAAATATTCCTTAACCCAAGAAAGACAAGATCTGTGATGAATATAACGTTTATAACAATTAACAAATAAGGCTGCTTGCTTCTCATGCCAATCATGTCATATAATCTTTCCAATTCAACGTGATTTTCTATGATATGCCTCTCTTTTATCATATTTATGTGAACAACGCCCGAATACACCATTACCAGCTGAAAAACGTCCTTGCTTTTTCACCCGCTGACTTCGCACCCCAGCACAACGGCGCATCATCTGACTGTGATTGTCGGTCGTGCTCACCTCTGCTCTGGCCTGTGCAGACAGTACAGCGTGACCGGACAGACTAGCGGTTCCCGGGCGTCCACCTCCCTGCGTGGCTCTGTCGCCGCGATAGCCTATTACCCCGCGTCTGAGGAGGAGATTGATGACGAACTGCGGCAACTTGTCTGATTGTGACGGTGCCGTCACTCATCTCCGACGGCCGTGATGGAGTTATGCAGGATGCGGGACACTTCCACGGCGAGATAGCCGCGATCGTAACGAACTTCTTGGTTTCGCTGTTTTTGCCAT
The DNA here is from genome assembly GCA_034440635.1 of Lepas anatifera. NCBI lineage: Eukaryota > Metazoa > Arthropoda > Thecostraca > Lepadidae > Lepas > Lepas anatifera. The sequence goes on along the minus strand of JAOTON010002065.1, from coordinate 726,239 downwards.
TAGCGAGCTGTTCTTTCAGTGAGTTATGACAGCTGGGGGAAATCGGTCACGAGGCGCGGCCCGGCAGACAAGCACGCGACAGCCGAACGGCGGCGCTCCCAGCAGGCGGTCATCACCTGCCGGAATTCCCACCGGCGCCCCGCCTGGGGCAGAGTTGACGACGCCTCAGGTGCAGTTCATCGGAGCCTTGGCGACCCTTCCACAACCCGAACGGGATCAGAATGGGGCGCTGTTCGGGCTGGATTAACCACTGGGAAGATGCGACCTAAGTAAAAAAACGGTGAATTTGACTGAAAGCAGAAATTGTTAATTGAAAATGTAACAACAGAGACAAATTCTGTTCAGCCTCTCACGGTGTTGGTCAACATTTTCTCAGCAATTGACAGAAATACCTCGGACTACCGTGTCGTGTCCCAGCGTTCATCCCTATAACTGAAAATACTTACTGTCACGTAGTTAATGTGAAGTGACTGGCGGTCCAAGGCGATAGGTGCTTGGGTTTGAGCCGTGTGTTCGCATCTCTCTCCTGGGCAGCGTGTCCGTCATCCGGCCCGCTCTCACGAGACGGCTGCTGGCGCCGGGCGGGACTGCCCAGTGGGTCACCGGCCGGGACACAGCTGTCCCACGGCCCGGAGACCCGGGTCACACCTGTAGGGGATGACAGCCGGCCCTATCGCGTTATTGCACGGCCTGAAGTGCGGCCGATAGGCACGAGTGTTTTATCAGGCGGTGTGCGGTTTGAGTGTATTTGCCTTGTCCAGGCCTCGTTATCTACACGTCTTCTTGGGTTTGCTCTATTTGAGCAGCAAGTTGTTCTGCTGCGTTCATGGCATGGCACGCTGCCAGCGTATTTCACAGGGGCAGCCGCCATGATGTGTCGACATGACGCAGGCACCATGTGGTTTCGCTGAAACTCATTAACTCGAGTTCGCTGTTTTTCACTGGGTATTACGCTAGCATCACAGCTGAGGGAGCTTATAGTCGACAAGCTTCTATGTTCTGCCGTAATATGATTTGTCCGTAAAACTTGGCGTGCCATGACAGCGTAGTTAAGGCTTGGTAGCCCTTCCATTGGCTAATAAAACTGCTAGTGGCCTCAGCATTCCGAAATCAAACCAAACGGCCAAGACGGTGTTTAGGGTTGGTTTTGGGGTGAAAGGATATATCATCAGACTTTTCTAGTGTGTCCCTCATATAAACCATGTAAGATACTAGTCAGCCCTGTAGAGTATCGATTCAAACATGAGGACATTTTGTAGTTTTGTTGATTCCTTTCCATTGGTATGATCCACCGTTCCTTCTCATGGTTAAACGAGCCACGATTGGATCTCGCATCGCAAGGCCAAACACACATGCCCTTCGCTCCAGGGGTGGGTGTCAGCCCAACCCACAAGCTAAGGGGTGCGTCTGACGGTAAGGTTAGGGATGATGGAGCCGGTGGGCAGGGCTGAGTAACGCCCCCCCTTCCCCCGTGACGTACCGGTACATGGTGTTCGGACAGACCGGCCTTCGCCGACAGCGGATTGTACTTGGCTCACTTCAGCTGCAACCAGGCGTATCTCCTATTTCGCCCCGCAGAAAATCAGCAATGAGGCGTGGTTCCACCAACAAAACACATTGAAAGGCCGGCGCGGGCGTGGTCTGTGGCTCGCGGCGTTCACTCACCACCTGCCGGAATTACCACCCTCTCACCCGTCCGTCCCCGAGCGGTACCTGCCCCTCTGGGCTCGTCCATTCTAGAGGCATTAACAGCTTTGGCAGAGTAGCTTTGCTAAACAGTAGTTCATCACCCCGGTTCTAGAGGCTACTGTTGTCCATTTGACCCAGAACAGATAAGGTCTGACGGCCTGCACAGACGGCAGGAATGTTGAAAAATGATTAGGGGTGCTCACATTTGAAACAATGTAAATGATAACCATCATATCAAATGATAATAGCAAGATATACCTACAGTGTTTTAGTTTTTCCACTGGGCTGCTGTACCGCATAAGACCAATTTATGGTCATTAAAATACAAATAAATCATGAAAATATTGAAGGATATCTTAACCCTATTCTGACGTTTCATTGGGGGTGCCCAGACACCTATGAGAGAAGCGAATCCACACCCCTACCCGCAGCATTCGTAGCAGGTCACACTCGTCCCTTTCCTCGAATTGACCGGCCCTTCACTCGCCTTGGCTGCCGTCTCCGGCTGGTTCTGTGACTTCTGCCAGCACCACCAGACGACAATATAAACAAGTGATGCAACCAAGAGTCACCTGAGACGTCCGAAACAATGTCCTAAACTGGCTTGGCTTTCGTTTAGCCAAGTCCAAGCAGACTAGTAGATCTAGACTAACAGCGCACGTAGCACGTCTAACCTAACTGAAGGACTACAAAACAATATGAGGATGATTAAACATCGGATGACTTGCACACCCTTACCATTGACTATGTTTGCGCTCTAAAATTAGCGTTGACATCAGAAGCATTGCCTCAGATCTGGCACTGCGCCCAGGTGCACTCCGGCAAAAGGCAGCTCTGGGCCGAGCCGCCCCCAAACTGACGCATCGATCTGACGTGGAAGACAGACCAACACGCTCAGATGATAACGCGAGCGGAAGCGCGGATCGGAGAGCGCAGAGGTAATGGATGAGAGGGAGGGAGTAATAGACAGGCGGGTGGGAAAACGCGCGTGATAGGCGCGGAGCGGAAGGGAGGAAACACGGAAGCCGTAGCAAGGGTGATACGCAGAATCAAAGGAGAAACGGGCTTTGAACAGGTGGAGCGGAAACTTTCCACGCACCGGCCAACGCACGCAAATGGGAAACACGTGGTCGGCCTGATGAAAGAGATAAGCATGTCAAAATGCTGCAATATTTCAGTCATAATCAGAGAGTTACGCATCTCACCTGTGCAATACTTAGTTAGCTCTGGCAATATATCCGTCACGATTGTCATCTTTGGGCGACCTGCCTCAGGAATATCATTTCTGTGACACCAGCCATTCCGGGAGTGGAGTGTAGGCGCAACCAGCGATGTTAAGCCGCTCCTCCCTGTTTACAGTTGCTGCTGGACAAGGCCTACGAGACAATTCGGTACCGGGACGCTGAGATCTCTCGTCTGAAGCAGCACCTCTCAGACATGCGCAGTCGACGACGCTCCCCGCCCGCCCCCGCAGGTCAGTCTACTGACGTCGCACTGACGCCGCTGTAAGTGACGTGACATGGGATCAGGTCAGTGTACTGACGTCGCACTGACGCTGCTGTAAGTGACGTGACATGGGATCAGGTCAGTCTACTGACGTCGCACTGACAACGCTGTAAGTGACGTGACATGGGATCAGGTCAGTGTACTGACATCGCTGTAAGTGACGTGTCATTGGATCAGGTCAGTGTACTGACGTCACACCGACGCCACTGTAAGCGACGTGACATTGGATTTACTCAGCTTCAGTGATAGTCGCTGTTTCAAAACCACACATACGGTCATCGTATATGGGAAATGTAGCATCAATAGCACAATATGACTTGTTTCAAGACGAACGGTTTATAAAAAATGCATATGGCGTGACGGGCCCGACCTAGCATATAGGTATGAGAACATTCCATGGATACGTGTGAATGGTGAATCCATATGTCTATGGATATGGCAAACCACTATAGCTAGTTTTTTTATAATTTTGCCCAAGTTGTTCCCAGTTCGGTTTTTGCAGTCTGAGCCTCACTAAAGTCAACAGGGGACTTGGAAAATTTGAACGAGCAGCACTCACACAATATCCGATGATCACGTTAGGACCGTATCGGAATTCTTAGAAACCCCTCCAGGTAGTATCCCATCTTCCTTTACCCTCATCCATCCTAATCCTTACTGTCTCCTTTTATAGTCTTCATCACTTCACGTCCATTCTTCGGGCCAAACACTTTGAAACACGCAACGGGTCAAAGGACAGTTTCAACTCCTTGCCTAAATTCAACCCTTCCCCCACCACCCAAGTTGGAAAACCATTAGAGCTTCAGGCGACCACCCTGGACCTTTCCCTCAGCTGAAATACTGGCCAACCCACACCGAACCTAAGGAGTCATGGATAAATTTCGATCATTACGCCAGTTCGCAGCAATAACTCATACAGCCAGCCCAAAGACCAGGCAGAATGGTCAAAAGCACACATTCATCAATTATGGTAATCAAGAGTATTATAATGTACCATTACAATACCGACTAAATTACGCCATTAGCAAGTGTGAAACACGCAGTGGGCCCGACAAATTCACACTCTTTCTTAGGCACCAGCCAAACAGCACTAAAGTACCGCTGGCCATAACAACATTTTCTTAGCGACTCTTCCCCACATCGTGGCGAGAGGTATTATCATCCCCTTCCAAAACCTGGCAAAAAAAACAGACCCAAAGGTTATCGCCCAATTTCGCTTACTAGCTTCACAAGCTTTCGAGCGCATGGTAAACGTTAGACTTCACGAGATCCTCGAAAAGAAGCGATGCTATGCAATCAGGCTTCCGGCGCGGGCAGCCACCACGACAATTGGTGAAACTAGTCAGTGACATCCAAAATGCTTTACAAAAACAAGTAACAATAGCTGCATTTTAGACATTAAATCGGCGTTCGATCGCGTACAAAAGATGCCCTTTGTTTAAATTAAGCAAGCTAGGAATTCGTGGCCACCTTCAAAATTCATCGAAAACTTCCTCAAAGACCGAAAATTTAAAGTCCGTTGTGGCACACATTCTCCTACCTGGCAACCCAGGACCAAGGCACACCAGGGTAGCGTTCGTCCCCCACCCTCTTTTAGTAATGATCAATGATCCTTCCCAAAAGCTACCGCCTGAATAAATACTCCTCTTTGCGGACGATGTCGCCATTTAAAACACGCAATCGATACCAGGCGGTATAACAACAGAATTCAACACGCAACTACCAGTTGCAGGACAGCAAACACATCGATAATGTGTACTAATGGGTCTATCACTGGCGGAAAAATCATCAGTCGTTGTCTTGCCAGAGCGCATTCAGACACACCCTCACGGCTCCAAATCTCGGGTAAACCTATTGAACACCAATAGCTTAAATTCTGCGTCACCCAGATTCCGATTGAGTTTCAATGACACATCACCAAAGTCGTTCTAGCTGTCAAAAGCGAGTCAACATTCTCCGCATCTCGGCGGCAGAGTATGGCGGGGATCGAAAGACCCTCTTATGCCTACAAGTCCCTGATTCGGTCCATTCGAATATAATTCGTTCGTTTTACTCGACAACAAGACCAATAAATAAAGCTAGAGCGAGTCCAAAACGCCAGTATCGGCAGCCACAGGCGCGCCAGAGAATCCCCATCACCAGCATGCAACGATAGCGCGTGCCCACAAACAAGACCACGCCCAGCTTATTCTTACACATCAAGGTTCAATCCACCAAAATCACCCGGCAAAACAATGTTTTGCCCATCCCAGACGACAAATAAAGCCACTCTACAAAGTGGCCCCCATTAAGCACAATCGAAAACCGGAAAGCCTAAATCTTGCACCCAGACAAACAAACCCCACTCCCCTTCGGACAAAGAGCCCAAGTGGAATTTCCTCACTCCCTAAAACGACTTCAGAGGAAGAAGTCTCCCAAAAATTCCTAGAGTTCCGATCTTGTACGCGAAAAGACCTTATATTTACAGACGGCCCAAAATAGCAAAAAGTAGGCCTCGGCATCTGGGGCAAAACATTGCCTTCAGAAAAGACTTGACAACTGCTCCATCTAACCAGGCTGTTGCCATCTAAATCATTAGCCATAATCAGAACCCAAAATATCAACTCAGCCGTCATCTCAGACAAATCTGTCCCAGGCCATCAGTAACGTATCAACCCCAGCCACCACGTTAAGCAGATATCAGAAAGGTATCGATGATACCGATGTCTCTTTTCTTGGATCCCGGCCACGCAAAATTCAAGAAATGAAAAGGCCGATGACAGGCAAAAGTCCCTAGAACTGAAATCAACCCTAAAGTGGTCAACGAAGCAAGCCTCCCCAGGACACCATCCGGAGCAAATTCAACAAACGACCACAAACCACAGCGCCCACCTATTCATATCAAGCCAACATCGCACGGCCCAGTTCAAACCAAAAGATCCCGGCGCGAGGTTATTCTAACCAGACCAAAATGGACACACAAAATTAAATCCTATTGAACGCGGTACCGTGTACCTGCGACGCAAGGAGAATCCCCATCACATTCTCATCGATTGTCCCCAGCACAATACCCATCGGCAACCCATGCAGATTCGCCGAATCCAAAACATCCCTGTAGACCTAAAAACTCGCTCGGTAACGACCATCCGAACTTCGAAAAGTCTTACATTTCTAAAGGACTCTGGCAGAGAGTTTCTATAAATCACTCCTCCCAGTATATATGATAAGGGTGCATGGTGCACCCCAAAGTAGGACTTGCCTATTTCTAATCATAGCTGATCCACTGCGAAATTTAAGCAATAGTTTGTAACCTTTAAATGGTTCATTGTAGGCTAAGGATAGGTTATGTTAGGCAACTTGAAATCAGGTTAGGTTAGATAGGCTAGATTTCTTCACCGCAGTGATACCTTCACTGCGGGTCATACTAACCACACCTATACTCTTACTAACAATCTAACTATCCTCTCACACTTCTTTCTCGCGCGCGGCTGCCCGCCGAGAGGGCTCAACTTCACCTCCGGGTTGCAGGGTAAATCGCGGCACCCTGGCCAGGTGTTTAGCGCACTTTCTAAAATACGAAATTATTGAATTAACGGAGGCTTTCGAGTAACGTATACAAGCGGACATCAATAGCGACACACAAAATTCTAAATTCTAAATTCCAAATTCTAAATTCAAATTCTAAATTCCAAATTCTAAATTTCAAACTCTAAATTTAAGGTCTTCAGCCACAGAAATAACCTTCGCACTCTGCGGGTCTAAACTTATTAAAAGACCTCCCTTGGCATGGCTATGCCATTGCCACGACCGTCCATTTGCAAGCTAAAACATCTGCAACCCATTACAAATAACCCCATTGCTTTAACAGACTACCGTAGCTTACCCCACACAAAATTCTAAAATTCCACACACTCCTTAGAGGCGGGCAGGTGCTAGCACAGAACGCCTAATAAAACCATTGATTATTTTGATCCATTATGATGGCGCTTGAAAAGCCACCGTATGTGTGGAAGTGTTCTTAACAAATACAAATGCAAATACAAACCTGAGACCGGAGATCGTCTCGAACACTGCTCCCGCTGTTCTCAGCTCTGCCCCCTGTTCTCAGCTCTGACCCCGCTGTCATCAGCTCTGCCCCTGCTATTCGCAGCCTCTGTTCAGCAGTCCTCAGCTCTGTTCGGCAGCCCTCAGCTCTATCCTCGCTGTTCGCAGCCCTGTTCGGCAGTCCTCAGCTCTGCCCCTGCTGTCCTCAGCTCTGCCCCTGCTGTCCTCAGCTCTGCCCCCCGCTGTCGTCAGCTCTGCCCCCGCTGTCATCAGCTCTGCCCCAGCTGTCTTTAGCTCTGCCCCCCGCTGTCCTCAGCTCTGCCCCCGCTGTCATCAGCTCTGCCCCAACTGTCATCAGCTCTGCCCCCGCTGTCATCAGCTCTGCCCCCGCTCTCCTCAGCTCTGGTGCCTCTGGATATTAGCGTCAGCAGCTCCTCCGACGCAGTTGGCGTCGTCACCGCCGCGGCAGACTCTGCCGGAACGGTCTCACCCGACTCCGAGGCTGCTGGCCCGGCTCTGACCCCCTCCGTCTGCGGCGATTCCGGCACCTGCGACTGTCTGACGCCGCCCAGCGTCAGCTCAGGACCCGCCGAGGCCGAGGAGGCTGAGAAGCTGGCGGTGCTGGAACTGGAGGAGAGGCTGGGTGGCGACTGGGAGGCCACCGAACACTGGATCGAATGCGAGGAACAGCGCATCAGGTAACAGGGAGGGAGGTAAATCGGGTAAAAGGGAGATAACCGAGCAGACTAGTAAGGCTGGGCTGTGTGTGCATGGTTAGTGTTGTAAAAACAAGTGACGCCCTTGAGAACTTTCGTGCCGATTTGCTCTGACTTCACAGCTTCATTGAGATTAGGTCTGTGCAAAGCAATTGTCCCATAGGCAGGAATCACTGGCAGGAGCAAGGGCGGTGGGTGAGGGAGCTGACTACTTGGTAGTTAACTCCTGTAACTTTATCACAGGCAGGAACACGAGCGGCGGGTGGGCGAGCTGAACCGGCAGCACTCTGCGGAGTACCAGGAGATGAAGGAGAAATACAACGACCGGGTGGAGTCTCTGCTCCAACAGCTGGCCGAGGCCAACACCAGGTTCGGTGATAACACCCGACACGCGGAGGATCCAGCGGAGCGCAGTGCACGAGATACGCGTGGTCGTGCTCTTTCTCTATTTTCGCAAGAACTTTTAGCAGAGACCCTAGTCAAAGGGTGCGCAAATATATACCGTGAATAATCTTAATTCACATAAAAACGGCATGTAAGAAACACAATACGGGCACTTATACTCTTTCCATCACCCACCACCATTCTCCTATCATCTATTTTCTTTGTCAACGAGATGATTGAGTAAAATCAAAGATGAAAATTTGGACGTTCAATCCCATTCGAGATTTGGGTACGGCTGTTAGAGCACTGGGAATGTCACTGGAAGTAAATGTTCATCATGCCTGAACCACAGTTGCCATGATGCAAATTATCGTGTCTTCATTCTTGTTTCTTTGGGGCGTCAATCATTGAAATAACTCGTTCAGAGAATTTGGCTGAAACATCGCCTGAATATAGCATTTAGCAAGTGGGTGATCAAAAACAGCCGTAATAAGACATGGGTTTTGAAACTGGTCCTGCTCGCCCTGCGGGTAAATGATGATAATTAATCGTAGGGGCATGAGCGTGAGGAAAATTAGGATGGGACACTCCCTATTTTAAAACGCTATCGTCGTTTAAGATAAAAACTGCACCCCCGGACCTAGCTAAAGCCACACATAGAGCTTCCCTACCGGTAAGGGTGAATTGGCGCCCATGTGTAAAGGATATGGCCCCGCTGGGCCTGTGGCACACTCGGTCGGCTACGTCTGACACCATGCCGGTTTTACAGGTACTTCGAGCTGCGCCCAGCACACGACGCGGCGTTGCTACGGTCGCGACAGCTGGAGCTGATGCTCGAGGCGAGGCCTCGTCCGCCGGGCGGCGGCACCGGCCGCGAGATGGCGACACAGACGCCGGACCTGGCGCCCGACCCCGACCCCGCAGAGATGGCACCACCGGTCACTGCTCTCATCGAGCAACTGCGCAGGCGCGAACAGGAGTTGGACAGGGTCAAGGTAACCAGCACCTGGGTACCTGTGTGAATCGTGGTGATGCTTATTGTTGAAGGTAACTTCGGAAACCTGTCCCTACTACATTATAGTCATGATTGTTTAATGTCATGATTTGCCTATATTATTTTGTCTTATCGTATTAAAACTCCGCAAGTCCTGTCTGCAGATGAAAATTAAACAGAGCTCATTGTAACGCTCAGATATCTTGAATATCAAAGCTAAAGCTTATTGTACAGTTCATGGTGTCATTTCCGTCAAAGACCAGCAATAAATAATATTTTTTGTCCAAATACCGTTGGTAGTCTGAATAATATCGTTTCACCATCAAAGAAATAGCTGTTCTGTGGTAATGCACTGTTTTAGTGTTGCTGCTTTATTGCGAATTTTATGCGATGTGTAGTCCTTTAAGTTTGCTTTCGGTGTCTTGTCTGTTAGCTCTTACGGTTCGTCCACCTGCAGCCCTGTCGGAGTCCCTACATAGTCGTATCCCATTTTACTCATGGAGATCTCGTCTGCATTTACAGACGCCCATTTTATTTTTGAATGATGGGGATGTCAATGAGTTGGAACAAGCTCAAACCAAACTCCTGATAATGCGTCAATCTAACACCAGGCTAATCTACGCCAAGAGTATACCTATTTCCAGCACTTGTTCGTATTTATACAATTTCACTTCTTTGAGCACACAATTCTTCTATTTGAAACTTACGGGACGGGCCACTGCACTATTGCTTAATAACGGGCGCAAAGGCATTGCTCGAATTTATCAGTATGCACGTTCGCTGGTGCTGGGCGGTAGTTTCCAATCGGGATTTGAGCACAGGGTTTGGTACGCAGCCAGATCAGAACTATACAACTTCCAGAAAGACGCTTGAGCCTCCAGTTTAGCGACAATGTTTTACTGTAATAAATTATGGGACAGGCAAAATAACCCAATCGGAGGAAAATAAAGAAACATACAATCATTTTTACTAATATTTTAACAAAAGCTTGGCCGTTTTTATGACACACACATCCATGTGGCTATTGGCGGTGAGAAGATGGGCATGAAATGACAAACAAGCAAAACACACGTAGGATAGGATAAGGATAGGATGGTTGTGGGAGGACAAGGATTATCCACGGGGGGGGCACAGGCGCCGCGAACCCATGGAGGAGGTGTGGGAGGTAGTTTTAGTCCTCGTAATTGGAACGCAAACTTCTCTGCTAAAGAGTTTATTTGATAACGTTAAGTACGATATCATGTGTATTTGAGCTTACATTCTTGAAGGTTATCCGTTCTCCTCTGAAGTATCATGAACATTTTTGCACGGACGTATTGGGGCCCACAGTTCAGTCCCAGCGTTTTTTGTTTGCACGTGGTGGATGCTCGAATAGCAAACAGGTAATTATAGTCTCCCCTTTTCCTCACAAAATCTCAGGTATCTGCTGACAAGAGCGTTTCCTGACTTCAAAACCATCTTTTACCAATATTATTTTCTGTGCAATAATGCAACTACTATAAACTTGTGAAACTACTCATAAGGCTTGTATATTTTTCACATTTATTGTCTGAAGTTTCAAAGTTCTTCGCTGACGGCCTTCCAATATTTTTTGACGATTTTTTTTCTTTTAATCAGGGATACGATATTACCCTTCAAAATGTCAAAATCATAAATCTTAATCGGCCATCTGAAAAGCATCAGACTCTGGCTTTTAAAACTACACTCCTAAATTAACATTCATTCGGATTCATGCATCCCTCTCTAAAGCTTTGGTGCCAAGGAACAGAAATGCTTCCAATTTTTCATCGCTCTTCATTAGTCAGAGATTCCCCTTAGGCTGCGCTTTCGTAATTTAAGTGGTCATAGACAGCTCATATAGTGTATCCACCTACCGATCCAGCCAGTCTTGCATTTTAATATTTGTTCTCCACAGGGTCCCGTTAACCCTCGCCCCACCGGGGGGGCCATCGATGGCCCCCCTAAGGTTTTTCCGGGATAGCAGAAAAACGACGATGCGCAGCACCGCAGTTGAGGGCTCTACCTCTCACTGCATCATTTTCCCATCATCTCTAAAATTTTTTACCCCGGGTCACCCAAGGTCAGGTCACCAGACGAGGTCAACCAAGGTCACCTTACTTCACGTTTAGAGCTCTGTAAGAGCTACATTTCAAAGTCGATCGATTTGAAACTTCCTACACTTCATAACCCCTCCAGGGTCTACAAGGTGTATATCCGGGATTTTTCGATTTCGTGCCCTGAGGTCAGGTCACGAGGCGACCTCGCCCATTGGAAAGGCATAGGGAAAAGTTGTTTCATGATATAAAAGCCACAAAAATGATTGGAAATACTCAGACTGCTCAGAACAACGTTTTTGGACACCCTTTCACGGATCCCAGGGGTCATATTTGCCCTTTGACTTTTCCAAGGTCATCCAAGGTCACCAGAGGTCAAAAACAGTATTTTGGCAATAACTTTTGACCTAATTAAGCTAGAGCGGTGAAACAAACACCATCGTGTTTGTCTTGTCACTGGCTTTCATTTGATATACGGCAAGGTTACTTTCTGACCTTTCGTGACCTCAGGTCATATTAGGTCATGAGGTGACCTCTGGAGGTCAAACCACTGGCGGGAGGTCTTTACGTTCCACATAGCGGAAAAAGTACTGGCAATTTGCTATCAAATGTACTTTACCAGGCCTCAATAGCTCTAATGACATAAGAGTTATGCCCAGTTTGCTCAATCATTGCATATCTGAGTGAAAATAGCCGATCTTGACCTAATTTGACCTCTGGAGGTCAAACCATTGACCTGAGCACTAAAACATGCCAAGTAATTTCTTACTGAATTCACGCAAGCTTTCTATTGCACTTTGCAGATTTGCGCTAACGCCCATATTTTCGGAGTTAGAGGGGGGGCCATCGATGGCCCCCCGGTGGGGCGAAGGTGGCGCCGGACCCCCGGTGGGGCGCGGGTTAACAAACATACTGTCCGTTGACGGGTTTCAGCCATCGGTGATGATACTTTGGTGCCTAAAAAAGTAAAAGACGGAGAGAATTGCGCCTGTCTTTGGATCCCTTTTTAAATTGGGGTTTTACTACAAATCTACGATGAACCATTTGGGATGTGTGCGCAAAAAGAGCCCAATACATATTTTCACTAGATATATAAGTAAAACAGACAGGTTGTTACCTGCGCACAAACCAGTTCCACCAGACTTGTATGACCAGGTGAATGCCCACCCAATGTCATCTAAATACTCAAGTACGAAAAATGAAGTAGATCCCTCAAGTTTTCCGTAAAAAAACGATCGAAAGCTGACTGAACATAGTCCTGAATATTTTTCCTTGAAATTACCATTGTCCTGAGGTAAACAACTCATCGCTATGTTTGTCATTTCCCGTTCCATCATTCCTACACTGGGTGGAAGCGCCTCCGGAAATTTCCATTTTGGAATGACCACTCAATTCGGCTGTGGCCGTGTTTTTAATTTTCCGATCCTCGTGTGCATTCTACAAAGGCACTATGTCGGGTGGTCTTCACTTTAAAACGCCTGCGGCGATTCCTAACCGGCGGAATGGGCGTAGCGCATGCACACTAACGACGACCTGAGTGAGCGATTAGTTATTTTCGGAGCGTTGCAGACGCCTTGCTATCCGGTGACCTCTTCTTTTGTGGATCACTGTCACCAAAGTCGACAGCGTCACGTACCCACGGCTCCCTCGCTGTTGCAGGGCTCATGGGGCTCAGTGTTACGCTCTGTGCAGGGAGCGCGCTCCGCACTGTCTGTGGCAGGCTTGGCCTCCTCCGCCGCCGACCTGTGGACGGTCGGCACTCACGGACTGCAAAAGGTTGGCGCCTGATACCAGCGTGCCTGGGGGCGTGACCATCGGAACCGGGGGCATCTTCCACGGCCTGCATGTGTTGTGACCATAGAGATGTCACATGGACTTACTGGTTGTGGGAGACCTTCACACTTAATGTGTAGACGGACCCGGAAAAATTTGCAGAATATTGGCAGTGTTATTGCAGTGTCTAACCGCCACGGGCCCAGACTATCTGTTTTAATCACATCACAGTGTGCAGCTTACACTTCTCTATCACGGACTTGTGCGTTTGAAACTAACCAATTATCTCTCTCCAATGACCTGTCAATGGAATTTGGGCGCGGGCGCTCTCCTGCCTACAAGTAAGCTTTTGGCTTTCCTAAAAAAAATTATGTGCATGAAGTTGAAGATTGAAAAAGGCAACATCAGAACAGGACTAGAAAATGCGGGGTTAGTAAGCAGATGTTCATTTTATCCATGGGCTATATGACCTGGCAGGTTGGCGCGCCCCTAAACCCAGATAATCAATCATTTTATCCATCTAATGTGTGGATATTTTAGAGGCGTGAGCTCACTTTTTAGACACACAGTTTGATACCTGTCAATGGATTGATAATAAGGCGATTGTTAGACGGAAATAAGTCAACAGTTAATCGTAATTTTTCATGTGTTCTAAACTCGGATCTCATTTCTTAGCTGATAACTGCTTGAGTGGCGTATTGACAAAATGCACGCCTGAATGGTCTGTATGTTTCCAAAACACGTGGGGCGGTCAACTGCAGGCGTTAATGCTGAGGCGGCACCCCGCAACATGACGCCAGCACCTCCCGTGGGGCGTAGAAAGCAAATGAACGGCCAGCTTACATACTAGGTAATGCATTTTGCAGGATTTGCACTCTTTTGGGTCGCCTTTAAATTGGTTTACCACAGTGCATTTAAGTATAGGTATATAACGCCACGCTAATTTAAACGTATTTATTTCAGCGTGCTCTTTTGTTGGATATCAAAATCGGGACAGCTTTGGTAACTTATAATGGATACGATTCCAGCGAGGCGTATTACTGCTGCATGCCGCCGGTTCCCGGCAGATCTAGGAGTTGGGTCTGGAAGGGGCAAATGGGTTAATATTCTGGTGAGTAAGGGAGGGATGGAGTGCGAAAATGATTTCGAGGGTAAAACTCACTCTTGGATGGGGAGGGGGAGCAAGTGCAAACTCCAGCAACGGCGAATGAAAAACGATATATTCTGTCCTGACCTGCATAATATCGGTTCAACCACACTTTTGGGGGCAGAATTCGTCTCCTAATTTACACATTTTCGCGGTTTGTAGCTTAAATATGTTTAAAGGATGGCCTGAGGGTATTGGTTAACATTTTCTGATAGTGCATTAAGTTCAGCATGGACGCTCTGGAGTAGCGATTGCATGAAATCCTTGTGCTCCCACTGACGCTTTGCATGCGCTCACAATGCACGACCCTGCTGCACTCAGCGTAGCTTATGGTTTCAACCGAAATCTCGAAACGCGAATAATGTTTACTTCCGCACCATATTCATATTGTCCACCTCTTCCTTTGGATGAGTGTCTATCGTCCCTGTTTGTCTTTAAAAGAGAAGCTTGGTTCGTATCTGATTGGTTGCATATCTAGTCAAAATAAACAGCCTTCTCCGCCCACTGACGGCTAATTTTACACCACTAGCTCGCGCTTTTCACTTATCTGAGTGAACACTGTGCACACTGAGCCGAATCGCATTTCTCCGAGCGGTGTTGTCTTTACCTCCAACCCCGCCGGCTTCGGCAGGGTTTGTACCAGCAGCAGCTCTCTGCACTGGAGGCGGCTCGGCTGGGGGAGGACGCGGCCTCCCCTCCCGGCGAAATGGACGCGCCCACCCGCCTGCAGTTCCTGCGGTCGGCGGTGTACCACTGCCTGACCGACAGGGACGGCTACACCGGGCACCTGAAGGCGATCGCAGCTCTGCTGAGGTTCTCGGAGTGGGAGGTGCAGGAGGTGGAGCGGGCACGCGGCCTCAGGGCCTGAGGCCAACTGCGTGGCGGGTGATTTATGAAACACGGACACCGCTCACCGATACCAGGAAGAAACCATGTACACTAGCTGGGATATGGTCTCAGATACTCTCCAAGGTATTTTGCTGGGCGCAAGTGAAGTAAATGTATAAGTGAACCTGTTGAATCCCGACGAATGGGAGAAGCAGACAAGCACCATGGCGTCGCGACCTTCCACACACTCTTCCCGCGGGTGTTTTTGCGGAACCTTCACATCGGAGATCGTATATTTTAGCCATATTTTAGTCCCCAGAGTTATATGATGTTGTTAGATACGTATGTAATGTTGGAGGGCTTTTACCACGTGTTCTTGTTATCGCTCGGAGCAAAGAAAGGGCTGCCAAGCTATTAGTTCACCAAAGGCAACTTTGTTTTGTAGTGTACATACCATGAAGTGCAATCGAGAAAAGTATACATTCTCTGTCGACAGCCGGAAACGTGTGTTTTATTTACCAGTCTTCCCTCTTATTTAAAACAGGTACGAATGTGCGAACATCACTTTAAAAGTAGTAGTCTTTGCAGGTATTATTAGGCTAAGCATTACCGGACTGATATTAAGCTTGCTCTTATCGGGCGGCAAGTTCGTCCGGTAGTGAGGCTGCTAATAAGAATCTGTCAAAGACAATAATGGCCGAGGGAGAGTCGGCCGTTTATCTCTTAGTTCGATAAAGGCTGTCTTATCTTATGTTAAGGACATAGTGCTGTGCTGTTATAGGGTCTGGTCGGTACTTTGTGGCTATTCCGGTATTTAGCGGTAGTGTTTGCCTCGAGGTCTGCTTAGCTGGACCTGGTGAACGTGGTGAACCGTCACACTACTGTTTTCTTCATCTGACAGCTTTTTCGTGCTATTTAGTGAAATTGTGTAAAATACACGGCATTTTATTCGATACTTCTCGTGAGTCTCCCGTGACGCTGCCTTTTACATGCAATATAAAAACGGTCCAGTAGTTTGGTAGAAAAGTCAGATTCTTGCAAGGGTCTAGGTGCCGCCACCGCTGGTGAATACGCATCTCGAATATCTAATCCCACCGGAGTTATATGTCCGGAACCAGCTGACCGTATAGTTTGCACCAGCCTGAACCTGTCAGCTGTCCTTTCCCATAAAGCGCAATATGGCCACAAAATCGGTGCGCTCTACCTCAAAATTCACGAACAAAGAATGCTCAAATCCTGCAACGAATACCCTTCGAAGTTCCAAAGGCTATGGGCAAGGCCAGAGCACTTCAAAAGTCTGTGAGCCGTAACACCAGAAACAAGATTCGTACAAAAAACATACCCAAAAAACTTCATCCGTTCTCACTTGTACCATCACAGCACGGCCCGGGAGGTACCGGGCGCGAATACCCTGACGTTTCTGTCCTCGGCCCTGAACTGGTGCACCTCAGCCGGGCCCGCAGCACCGCGCCGACGCACCTCCAGCTCCCCCGTCACCTCTGGACAGTGACCTGACTTCAGACCCCTCACCGCCACAGTCAAGTCAGCCTGCCTGCTGACGGCAGCCGTCAGCCGGGTCAGGTCGTCATCGTCAGCCTCGACTGACGGCGACGGGGTCAGCACAGCCACAAGCCCGCCGTCGGCTGACGCCCACGCCGTCAGGTTATGCACGAGCAGCAGCACCTCCGACACCCGGGCGCCGAGGTCCACCAGAACACCCAGTCCGTCCAACACCAGTAAAAAAGGCGGAGGCCCCGCCACTGCCAGCACACGTTCGAACAGAGGCTTCAGAGGAAGGGGAGCGCTGATGTCGACACTTAGCAGGCCGCCGCTGAACAACGGCGGCTGCAGCGCCATCTCTCCGCAATCCAAAAAGCCAAAGTCCCAGCTGTCTCCGCCTGGCGTACGCTACCGCCGCACTTGGCACACAAATGTCGGTAGTGTGACGGCACCTTGTCCTGCGCCACAACGCAGACCCTCTCACCGTTCTTGAGCGCGGTGTTGATGAGGTGGCACAACACGAAGCTGGCTTCGGCGGGCGCTTCCTCTGTGACACAGACGAGGCGAGACGAGGAGGCCTCTAGGCGCAGCACGTTCTCAAGCTCAGGAAACATAACGGTATCTGTCGGAATACAAAATCAAGAATGTAACTACAAACTGGAAGCGGACGAATGATAATCCAGAATTCCCTCCTCTCTCGCTCCAGTGACTCGCAATTTCTCCTCCGTAGTGGAAGACTCAAACGAGCCTTAAAGTGTAAAGAACAAGAGAGAGAGAGGTGACAAACAATCGAACACAAACTTTTGAGTTCTAGAACTCCGGTGGGGTCTACCTACTCCAACGTGCAAACATGGAATCAAAACTTGAAGAGACGGGAAAGCCGGAAAAAGTCTCACCACCAACTAATCACGACGCTGGGTCCAGTTTCCAGCTAATCAGACCACTTGTTTCATCTGACCGGAAACGAAACAACAAATCATATCTTAGCCCCGTGGCATAGCCAGCTACTCCAGAGAAAAGGGAAATGCGCCAGTCACAGGGTGTTGTATCGGTAGGACGGCCATGGCATCCGATCCCATATAACAAAACTGCAGCTGGCCCTGCTGACTCCCTGAACCAAGGTGCTGTACCAGCTGTGCTGCCGGATGAGGGGTCTCCCCTTTGAGGCAGTCTCCCTCTCGAGTGGGCTTTGATGCTCACCCCCAAAAAAAATATCGACATACACCAAGCACATCAGAAGAAAAGACAATCACAGCAGTGGCAGACTTGACATGTGGGGCGGCTGATGCATCCACATCTTCATCCACATCCTCACACAACCTAGACATCTCTGAAGACAAGGACAGCAGCCCCGACACACAAGTATTCAGAGCTGTGCCTTGTGTCATTGTGAACCAGCCTCCCCCATCCCAAGTCAGAAGCAGGAGTGGGCGACCTCTGAAAGCCCCCCTGAGAAAGTCAGACTGAGGGTCTCATCCAGTCACCACTCACCCAAGCACAACGAGTTAGCATGATCTGTTCTAGGACCAAAATCCAAATTAAATCCAGGTTCAATGCAAATGATTAATTTAGTAAATTGCCTCATATTGTACTTTGGTCTGGTGTTATGAGCTGAGTTGAACATTCCATCTCCAGGGTCGGTACAATTATTTCCCTTGTATTCCATCTATTTCGCCTTTAGGTTCACTTAGCTTAATGCCATCTAAGGACACCTATGCAGGCCAACAACACATAAGGTTCAGGTTTCATTAGGCAGCTGTAATTCCTAAGCATTTGCTTCTAATTACATAGTTTCTTTCTACTCTATTTTCTTTAGTAATATTTGTGCACTGACAGCATAACACACAATTTTCATTGCCTTTAATTTCTTGAATTAAGCCCCGCTGTCACAATTGCTGTAAGATTCTCGCCCGAGTTTTCAACGCCTTGTAATGATGGCGACTCAGTTAATTCAGACTTCCAATCAATTCTTGATAACTGTGAATATATCAATGTCAATAGTGCCCTGAACAGCTCACTTACCTCACTGTTACATATAAATATACGTAGTCTCCAAAAGAATTTTGATTCCCTCATCTTTCTCTTAAATCAATTTAACAAAAAACCAGAAATAGTACTTCTAACTGAAACCTGGATTGATTCTGCCCTGTCTGACTCATTCCGGATTGATGATTACTATCTAGAAACATCACTGCAGGAAGTCACAAGGGGCAGGGGTGCTGCCATTTACATTTCAAGCTCAGTACATTACAGGAGACGTAAGGACCTCGAGTCGAGCGCATCCGAACATCAATCAGTATTTGTGGAATTAAAAAACAAAACCTTCCAAAATTGCATCATTGGTTCCATCTACCGTCCACCATCGTTTTCTCCCACAGTATTTTTGGACTATTCGGAAAACTTGCTTGCTAAAATCAGTCAGGAAAACAAGCTGTGTGTAATGGGTGGTGATTTCAACCTAGATCTTCTGAAAATTGAAACTAATGAATACTGTGACCAGTTTTTCAACAGCATGCTATCAGTTGGTTTCTTTCCCTGCATATCTCTTCCTACCCGAGTAACTTCCCACTCTAAAAGCTTGATAGATAACATTTTCTGCAATGATCTCTCTGTTACTGCCAACAACAAAGTCATTATTTCAGATATTAGTGATCATCTTCCCATCTGCCTAAATCTCAACATGAACCCCCTTCCGCACCTTCCCATAAATTGCAGTCACAAGGAATCTTTGACTTTCGAAAAATCGAAGAAGTCAAACAAAACTTAAACGTTAAACTCTTGGATGTATATGAAATATATAATGCGGATGAAGCTGCTGATTTTCTGATTACAACCATAAGTACAGAATTATCCAAGGTCTCCATAAAAAAATTAATAGGAGAAAAGTACCATTACAACCATGGATTTCGCACAACATTCTACGCTGTATCAACAACAAAAACAACCTATATAAAAAATTTGTACGCTCTCCAACTCAAGAAAATGAACTCCTTTTTAAAAATTACCGGAATAACCCAGTCACAGTCATCAGAAATGCCAAAAGACTATACTATAACAGGAAGCTAGTGGAACACAAATCTGATCCTAAAAAGATGTGGGAAATTCTGCTCGGGTTGGCCAGAAAACGCAAAACAAAATTACCGCCTGTGAAAACTTTCGAAGTTGGTAATGCATCAATTGATGACCCCATCTCCATTGCTAACCATTTCAATGAGTATTTTGCAGCCATTGGAAAAACTTTGGATAATAACCTCTCAAATTTGAATACTGACCCATTATCTTTCATGAATCCTAACAGTCATGTTGCTAACCAATTTCACCTGAGTCCAGTTAGTCCTGAATTAATTATCTCTGTCATTCACAAACTAGGAAACTCTGGAGCTGGTCATGATGGCATCAGTACAAAAATCTTGAAATTACTTGCCTCAACACTGTCCCCATTCTTAGCTTATCTTTACAATAAATGTATTTCCCAAGGTGTCTTTCCAGCAGTTCTGAAAAAAGCACAAGTTGTCCCCATATTCAAGTCCGGCAACCCCTCGTCTTTCAATTGTTATCGGCCTATTGCAATGCTATCAGTTGTGTCCAAAGTTTTTGAGAAATTAGTTTTCAGTGAAATTTCTCAATTCTTAGAACTAGAAAACATCCTTACTCCAAATCAGTTTGGATTTCGCAAAAAACATAGTACATTTATGCCAATCTCTCTCTTGTATGATTTTGTTTGCACATCATTACAGAACAAAAAAAGTATGCGCCTCAATCTTTCTGGACCTCAGTAAGGCATTTGACACAGTTAACCATGAAATTCTACTAAAAAAACTAGATTTCTATGGAATAAGAAATGTTGAACTTCAGTTTTTCAAATCTTATCTGACTGACCGGCTCCAGACGGTAAAATTCAACAATATTCTGTCTTCAAAATCAGAGACTGTTACACTGGGTGTCCCACAAGGTTCCGTCTTAGGACCTCTACTCTTTCTCCTATATGTCAATGACATCCAGTCAAGCTCTCCAATACCCCTCTTTCTTCTCTTTGCAGACGACACTGCACTGGCATACTCTGCAGACAACTACCTTGACTTACAGAGCAAGATTAACACTAGTCTCATTCCTATTAATACCTGGCTTGTGGCAAATCGTCTGACCTTAAACGTCTCAAAATCGTGTTTTCAAGTATTTCATAAAAGTCAAAACTCACATAATTTAAGAATCTTGATTAATGGTCATCCCCTCGAACAAAAGAAAACTATGAAATACCTAGGTGTAACAATAGACGAAAATTTGAAGTGGGACAGTCACATTCAAGCTACTCAAAATGTCATCTCAAGGAACGTTGGTCTCATCAACAGAACCAAATTTATTCTTGACTCGAGGCACTTACTGCTCCTGTACAACTCCCTCATTCTTCCTCATATCAGTTATTGCAACATCATTTGGGCAGTAAATCACCCCACAAAGCTCAGAAGAATCATTACACTCCAAAAAAAGATTGTTAGAGTAATTGATCATGCACCTTATCTGGAACATACATCTCCTATTTTCAAAAAGTACGGTATTTTGAAATTTCCTGACCTGGTAAAAGATGTCACAGCTTCTTTTTGTTCACAACTACCTAACAGGCTCGCTGCCCCTACTCCTACGACATAAATTCGAACCGATACAACAGGCGCACAATCAACGCACAAGAAACTCCAAACATTTTATGGTACCATTTGCTTTCACGCTATACCATAAGTGTACGCCGTTTATTGCTGCTCCTGAGTGCTGGAACAATATAATCGCATCTAGAATCAGACAGATAGACGATGTTCCTCTATCAAAAGGTTTCTTTAAGACTGTTGTAAAGAAAATTTTAATGGACCACTATTAGAACCTCCCCAACGTTGATCAACCTTTAACAGAACAATAGTTTTGTCTTCCTAAGATGTGTACTTCCTGGATGGTAGAAAAGCCGCAAAATCTAAATTTAAAGCTGGCTGAAACCTGATCTAGCCTAACCCCATAGTCCGGGCCGGGATCTGAAATTTCTGGGGGTGGGCGGGGGAGGGGGAGTGATCGAGTCCGGCCGGAAACAAGCACCACTTACACTAGTCAAAATTTAAATATATGGAATCATTTATACGCAATTCGTTAACACAATCAGGCACAGGAGGCCGTGACCGAGCTATGCTCCTGGTCCAATCTGCCACCATTCTGACCGCATCATTCATCCGTCTCGACAAGAACCCTCATCCCCCGCCATACGTCGAGCTCATGGAATCATCCCCCCCTCCCCCCCCCTTTTTCTCATCTCACTTCATTTTCAGGACCAACATGGAGCTCGCCTCGCTCCCGGGCTGCGAGTGCCTGGCGCGGGTGGCCGGGGCTGGTGTCGCCGCGGTTCGCCGGCGGCTGGCCGTCCGGCTGTGGGCGGGTGACGTCCGCTCTGCTGCCGCGTTTCGCCGGTCGCCGTACCTGGGGCGGCCGCCTGCCGGCCGCTGTGCGGCTGCCCCGGCGATCGCTGCGCCCGGGCGGCCCCTCGCCGTCCGGCGCGATGTCGTCTCTACGACTGGGTGTCTTCGGTCGCCGTGGTGGGGTGGTCTCCCGCCGCCCGCCGCGGCGGCCACTCGACGGCTGCGCCCCGGCGATCGCTGCACCCGGCGGCCTCTCGCCGTCCGGCGTGGCGTCCGCCTGCGGCTTTAAGTCTACGGTCGCCGCGCCCGGGCGGCCTCTCGCCGCTCGCCGCGGCGGCCACTCAGCCGACTCATCCCAGCGTTCGCCTCGTCCGGGCGGCCTCTCGCCGTCCGGCGCGGCGCCCGTCTGCAGCTTCATGTCTTCGGTCGCTGTGGTGGGGTGGCCTCCCGCCGCCCGCCGCGGCGGCTGCGCCCCGACGATCGCTGCGCGCGGGCGGCCTCTCGCCGTCCGGCGCGGTGTCGTCTCTGCGGCTGCGTGTCTTCGGTCGCCGTGGTGGGGTGGCCTCCCGCCGCTCGCCGCGGCGGCCACTCGACGGCCGCGCCCCGACGATCGCTGCGCCCGGGCGGCCTCTCGCCGTCCGGCGTGGCGTCCACCTGCGGCTTCATGTCTTCGGTCGCCGCGCCCGGGCGGCCTCTCGCCGTCCGGCGCGGTGTCGTCTCTGCGGCTGCGAGTCTTCGGTCGCCGCGGTGGGGTGGCCTCCCGCCGCTCGCCGCGGCGGCCACTCATCGGACTCATCCCGGCGTTCGCCGCGTCCGGGCGGCCTCTCGCCGTCCGGCGCGGCATGCGGCTTCATGCCTTCGGTCGCCGTGGTGGGGTGGCCTCCCGCCGCCCGCCGCGGCGGCTGCCCCCGACAATCGCTGCGCACGGGCGGGCTCTCGCCGTCCGGCGCGAACTTCTCGGCGGTCGGGCTCCGGCCCGGTGGTTATGTTGCGCTGTATTTTTCGCCGTCTTATACTGTTATATATGCGTTTTATAATAGTCCCCAGCGTAATCATGCCGGCCGGCCTTAGGATTTTAGGGTGCGCACCCATCGTACTATTCGTTTTTTTGCCGTTGTGGTGTTTTTTTCGTGTGTGCTGTCGCAATACATGTATGGTTACTAAAAACCTCCGGTACCTGAGCCAACATCAAAGTTATATTCCAGTTCAGACTTGTAGTATCCTATTCAGACGAAAAAATACTTATTTCCGACGGATATAGGCTCTCACCTTTCCTGATGAGTAGAACATAGTTTTGGGCTCATTTGTAATGTCGTCAAGGCTTATATTGGAAAAACTTTTGGGTTTTGGGTTCATTTTGTGATGGAATGAAGGATTTCATTTAAGTGAGGATCTGGGCCATCACCATTATTTATATGTGGGGACAGACTCTGTCCTCGCAACAAAGGGTGGGGGTCGAAGTGAAGATAAGTTAGTTCCTTGGTGAGAGGGGACCCTTCCATTCACAAACACTTCCAATTTGTTTTAAGTTTTTCACCTTCCCTCCTCCAAGTCTACACTGGCAGATCCAAGGGCAGGAGGGGGGGCAAAGGGGCCATAACCCCCTCCAAAGTCTAAAATAGTATATTTTGCCTCACAAAGGACCAAATTTAAGTCCTTTTTCTTAAAAACTGTTTACATGATTTTTCTCAAGTTAGCCTCCCAAACATTGGTTTGGCCCCCTCCAAAAGCTGCTCCTGGATCTGCCAATGGTGATCTACATATATAATGTATGTTAGAAGTCTTTCCTTCACAGTCTGAATATATCCACTAAGTACAAACACTTTCCATGATGTGTACATAAAGCTGAACACACAAAGGTCATTCAAAATGTGAAGCTGACCAAAAAATATAAACTAGATAGGTATCTCACAAACCACCAGACGTGGAACCTTTTGGAAAAACTTGGTTCTGGTCCCAGCCAAAGTTCTTTGGTCCAGGAAGAAAGGGAATGGTTCCAGCCTAGTTCTGGCAGCCTTTTTATATTTTATTAGGATTTCAATTATTTATTTTTTGTGCACTAGGAGCCAAACATATCACACATTTTAATATCATCCATACTTCACAAGCCAGACATCTCACACCAAATCAAGAAAAAAACTCACACACATATACATGCATCAAACAACAGTAGACAAAATATGAGAATGTCAGGCACACTGGCAGGAGCAGGAATTCAGTTGGTACCCATAACAGAACAGCATAATCTCTCAGTTGAAGATATATCACTATTGATGTATTAAATTAGTAACAGATAAGTAACATGCACACACAAAACTAAAGGCAGAATAACACCCACATTGGTGGGGATCTTAGCCAACTTCGCTTTGACAGGGGGCGGGTACCAGCCCCACCCGAAGATCTTGAGAGCCACACTATATAGCGAAAAACGGTAAAGGGCATTGGATAGCCAATAAAATTATCGATAGAAAACATTAGAACCATTTTTTCAGGTCACAATTAAGGTCACCAGAGGTCAAGGCGTGCCACCAGAGCAGAATAACATAATGATATAGATGAAGGGTTTCAGTCATTAAGTCACAAGGAACAGACAACCTGTAACGTACCCTAAACATCAAGTATTATATTTGGCTTAAAAAGTAGCCCTGCAAAGCATACAAATTAATATTTCAAAAACCTAATTTCCCAAAAACAGAGCAGGCCCCTACCTTCTTCCTCCTTCTTTCTCCTTTCTAGAGCAAGGGCTTTGAGAGACTTCCTAGCATATGCCGTGTTATTCTGCCGTGCAGAACGCACACTAGTATGCTGCACGCATGCGCAGTATGGTATCACGCGGTATTATGCCAGGTAGTCCAGGCATTATGCGCGGTATACCAGGGTAGTCCTTTACTACCCTGGTATTATGAAGTCCAAGATACAGAACTGCGCATGCGTACGGCGTACTAATATGCGTTCTGCTGACAGAATAACACGGGTATAAAGTATAAACACTGACGGCGCATAAAAGACAAAAAAATATGATCATGTTTAGTAGGAATTAGATGAAATAACTTTTGATGATTTATCACGTGGTAAAAACACATTTTTAGCCTGGAGCTACTAAGACTTGAGTACTACCTAGGGTTTGAGTCGAATATTTTCTTCAAAGACAGCAATGGCGCATAGGGTAATAGAGAATGGCGCATACTTGTTTTTTGTGCTTGTTGGACGACAACGACGCATGGTGGTGGTGGGAAAGCAATGTAGTGGCATCTTTCTATTACCTTGGTGTGGTGGTGAGGCAACGAGCGAGGTGGTGAGGTGGTTGTTGAAGAAGTGGTAAAGTTGAAGTCATTAACGTTTTATTCGCAACAGAACAAGCAGACGATGTAATTACATATTGTTGATGAGTATTTCATGTCTGTCATTTTTATGGCATGTCTTAATTTCATGTCTGTCAGCCAGTCTGCAAAGTATGGCAGCAGGCCAGACGAGTCGCACCAGCCATCTAAAATTCTCGCACCACCAGCCTCCAAAAATTCGCACCAGTCTGCCACATACCAGGGAGAAAAATGCACCCATTCCTACCCACACAATGCAATGCTACCTCTATTATTAGTTACTTAGTTAAGGACTTTATAAGGTCCCCTTCTGTGTCTTAATAACTACCTATTCAGTCATTATTTGTTTGGTTTAAGTGTCACCTTCCTCGCACCAGTCTCACAAATTTGCACCAGGTTGATAAAATTCACACCACACACTCCTGTCTCCAAGAGCACTCACACTGACGAGATCTCATTAAAAATGCCATACTTTGCACACTGGTCTGTCAGGGATGCCTGGAACCAGAAGGTCTGGGGGACAAGAGGGTTTAACAGCATTGACCAGGGTGGGGATGTGACATTTAAGCTAGAATGAGTACTTTTGCCAATGTATTGTCATTGCCATCTCATAGGCTGTGTGTACCGAAGCCCCTCCAGTGATGGATGCCAGAGCATGAAAGAGTTTAGCAGAGTTCTAGGTGAAGTTAAAAATCATTCTCCATCTCATTTGCTGGTTGCTGGCGACTTTAATTTTCCCCAAATAGATTGGGATGGAGAGGTTTTCTAGGGCGGCAGCCAGCCACCCCTCCCATCTTCTTTTGGAAGCTATGCATGACTATTTCCTTTTCCAACATGTATTGAAGCCAACAAGGTACAGAATAGGCCAGGAACCAAGCATCCTGGACTTGATCTTTTCAAGTGAAGAAAACTTAGTACAGAATATCCAGTACCTTCCAGGTATAGGAAAGAGTGACCATCTAGTCATCCAGTTTAGTATCCTATGCAACATTGTCAACTGTGAAAAGCTGGTTCCTAGGCTGAATTTCAATCGTGCTGACTTTTCTCTCTTTAACCAGATGGTCCGAGATGTAAACTGGTCCATAATGGCCACTTTAGATGTGGAAAGCTCTTACAGCTTTCTAATGGTCCACTTGAACCACATCATAGACTTGTGTATCCTCAGATTCAGGTTCAGAAAAAACATTAAAAATATATACATGACAGCCTCTGCCTTGCGTCTCAAGCAGAAGAAAAATGAACTGGCCCGGATCTATCACCAAACAGGTGATGTCATTGACTTTGCTCGCTTCACACTCTGTCGTAATGAACTAAGGGCGATGACACGCACGCTTCACAGAGAATATGAACAAAAGTTGGCATCCAGAGTCAAATCAAACCCAAAGGCCTTTTGGAGCTACACCAGTTCGAAATTCAAAACTAAAACTGCAATTGGAGACTTGAAAAACAGACACGGTGGACTTGAGTCAGATGATTTTGGAAAAGCCCAGCTGCTAAACGAGTTCTTTGGCAGCGTTTTTACAGTTGAGGACATGGAGAATGTGCTGGTGTTTGATAGTCGTTACGAGGGTCAACCCCTGGCCGACATTTTGATATCGGCAGATGCTGTCCGCAAAAAACCGATTTTGCTCAAAACAACCAGCTCGCCTGGCCCAGACCACATCCACCCTCGGATGCTCCATGATGGTGCTGAGTCACTGTGTTCACCATTGGCTCTCCTTTTTAGAAAATCCCTCGATACAGGAGTCATCCCGCAGGACTGGAAACTGGGCAAAATTACACCTACATACTAAAAAAGGAGACAAACAAGACCCAGGGAACTTCAGGCCTGTCAGCCTAACCGCCATACCATGCAAACTGCTTGAGTCTCTGATAAAAGATGCACTTCTGGGCCACCTTGCCGCGCATAACCTTCTGACCAGTCATCAACATGGGTTTCGTCCACAACGTTCGTGCGAATCGCAACTCCTGGAAGCCATGGAAGACTGGAGTCGGCAAATTGAGGAAGGCCACCCCATCGACACTGTGTATCTAGATTTCCAAAAGGCATTTGACTCGGTCCCGCATGAGCGCCTGCTTACCAAATTAGAAGGGTATGGTGTAGGGGGAGGCTGCTAGCCTGGTTGAGAGCATTTCTCACGGGTCGCCGCCAGCTGGTGGTGGTTGGCTCTTCAGCTTCTGACTGGGTACATGTTACCAGTGGCGTCCCGCAGGGCTCAGTGCTGGGCCCCGTGTTGTTCCTTGTCTATATCAACGACCTGCCGGACACCATCACCTCAGGCATCAAAATCTTTGTGGACGACACCAAGCTCTATGCCAGAGCCGACTCCTCCACTCTTGTTGCATCCCTCCAGGCGGACCTGGAAAGGGCACCGGATTGGTCCTCCACTTGGCAGATGCCCTTCAACTTAAGCAAATGCGGCGTGCTCCACTTAGGAAACAACAACCAAGAACACAATTACGAAATGGACGGCGGAAAAGTCCAGGCACAAGAGGTTGAGAAGGACCTGGGAGTTCTTGTGGATAGAGACCTGAAATTTCGATGCCAGGCAGCCACAGCAGCCTCTAAGGCATCCAGAGTACTGGCGATCATGAGGAGGTCTTTTGCCAACATCGACACTTTCACACTTCCGCTACTCTACAAAACTATGGTGCGCCCACTGCTCGAATACGGAAACTCTGTCTGGGGACCATTTAACAGGGCAGATCAGAGGCTTATTGAAAGAGTCCAACGTCGAGCCACCCGCATGGTACCATCCCTGAGACGACACTCGTATGTTGACAGACTGTGTGCACTCAATCTACCCTCCCTCTACCATCGTCGACTCCGGGGGGACATGATAAGAGTTTATCAACTCTTACATGGCGCCATCGATCAGAACTACACCCAGTTCTTCCATCTTGATGACCGATCTCGAACGCGCGGGCATGCTATGAAGTTAACGAAGCCGGATGCTGTCTCGCGCGTGCGTAGGGCGTCCTTCGGAGTCCGGATTGTGAACAGCTGGAATGCATTGCCAGCCCACGTGATAGCTGCTCCTTCATTAAATACGTTCAAGTCTCGGTTGGACAATCACTGGGCCCGGCAGATGTTCCACGTCCCCGATGAAGACCGTTAATCGACACGAGAGCCTGAGGTGCGTGGGCTTCTCGGTATTCGAGAACCATGCATCTCCCCAGGAGCTCATTAGGCCCACACATACACTCTAGGAACACTTCTCGGCAGGTCACTCGGTCAACGAGGGCCTCCGCTTCTCTCAGATGCTTCGATCTGACAAAGACTGACAGAAGACTCAGCCTGGAAAGAGCGCGTCAAAGACCAGAGCCAACAGGCCGATAAGGCCTTGCAAAATCTGTAATATTTAGGTATAGATATAGGTATAGGTGAGGGGTGGGTGTTAAGACCAGAAAAATGTATAGATTTCGGTTTGTGATATAATTGATATTTGACATCTTTTCATGTTGTTTCATGACATCTTTTCATGTTTACATCTTTTCATGCTCATGTCATCTTTTCAATGACAACATCTCATCTTGTATCATGTTATTTAACGTCATGTGCTATTCACTGTCCAGTGTGCAAAGTATGGCATTTTCGGGAGGATCTCGTTGGTGCGAGTGCCCTTGGAGACAGGAGTGAGTGGTGCAAATTTTATTAACCTGGTGCGAATTTGGAAGACTGGTGCGAGGAAGATGACACTAAAAACCAAACATATAATGGCTGAATGGTTATAAAGACATAGGAGGGCGCCTTATAAAAGTCTATTACTATCTTACTAATAAGAGAGGTAGCATTGCATTGTGTGGGAAGAAATAGGTGTTTTTCTCACTGGTATATGGCAGATTGGTGCAAATTTGTGGTGGCTGGCGGTGCGAGAATTTTAGATGGCTAGTGCGACTCGTCTGGCTTGCTGCCATACTTTGCAGACTGCCAGTGTGCAAATATGGCATTTTCGACGAGATCTTGTCGGTGCGAGTGCCCTTGGAGACAGGAGCGTATGGTGCGAATTCTATCAACCTGGTGCGAATTTGCAAGACTGGTGCGAGGAAGTTGACACTGAAAACCAAAAAAGGCTGAATACTTATGAAGACACAGGAGGGGGCCTTATAAAAAGTCCTTAACTAACTAATAAGAGAGGTAGTATTGCATCGTCTGGGTAGGAATGTGTGCGTTTTTCTCCCTGGTGTATGGCAGATTGGTGCGATTTTTTTAGGCTGGTGGTGCGATAATTTTGGATGGCTGGTGCGACTCGTCTGGCCTGCTCCCATACTTTGCAGACTGGGCAGACTGGTTCACTGTTGCATCATTAGCCTGTTTTTCCGTTTGTGCAGAACATTGAGAGACTGAAAAGAAGCGAGCAGCATGCCTCCCACCGTGCAGAGTGGGAAGCCACAATCAAAGCGGCCACATACGGTTGAAAGGAGGTAAGCGATTGAGGTGTAGTAGTGAACTACCTAATTCTAATAAGCTTGTTATCAGAACTTCATAAGTTTTCATAAGCTTATAGTTTTCTACTTAGCTGTTTTTGGAGTCTCAAAATGATTCCTATGGAAGAAGTCATTAGCAGACTCAAAAATAATTGAAAACGATGCCGTTTCAGAGAGCTGCAAGGACACTGCCAATTCTCTTAAAATGGGTTTTTGAGGCTGGAGAAATGTTTATCTCTATCAGAAAAACAAAAAGAGATTAAGTGAATGCCTTTTTTGTTTGTTTTTTGCATATCAGAGATAAAACTGGTAATTTTGTACACAATGTTGAAACTTAACTGTTCTGTTTTTTCATAGCAATGATATATATTTTGGGTAATTCTTTTGTAGCTCCTGATAATGAACAGCAGTGATAGCAGTGTAGCAGGTAGTGGCTATGTGATTTAAAATAAAAAATCTTCTCAAGTAGTGGTAGCAGTTTCAGCTAGCCAGCCTAGTGAAAATAGTGGTGGTGATTTATGAAAACACTTGGTAGCGTGCCTATTTCTGTTTTGATCTGTTAACTACTTGAAATTGTCATTGATGCCTGGAACTGCTTAAATTCTTGATATTTTCATGAATCCCCTTCAGACTACCATACCAACACTGTACTAGAGCTTTCTGTGAAAGGTCTTTGTGTGGCTTAGTGATCATGTGTTAGAGGAAAATTGTCTGAGAAATATTTAACTACAAGTTGTATGTAATCAAGGCATTCAATTTGCTCCATCAATTAGCTAAAATCAGGCATGTTTCTTATGAATATTTTTTCCTGCAGTTTTGATTTGTTGCATCTGCCCGGAAGGATATAGTAAATGTTTTGGTTTGTGGGGTGTTGGCCTGTCCTCTGACATGAGCGTATTTCAGGTCGGAATTGGTGTGTGGCGTGAAATACTGCAACACACTGCCGGACATCCCCTTTGATCCCAAGTTCATCAACTATCCATTTGAAGCCAACAGGTACTGAATGCAGATGTGTTAAATTATATCTTCCCTGCCTTGATGGGACGTACATGCATTTGTTAATGAGTGCAGCATTTCCGTTTTTCACAGCTCTTTCCATTTTGTTTTCTTGTAGACAATTTGCATCGATTATGCTGTCGCTATTATAATTTATCTGAATATTTGCACCGTGAAATATTGCAACAAATTTCCATACTGAAAAGATTTCAGTGGCTTGCACATTTTAACAATCACCTGTCATTGACCTTTGAACTAGTTGGCATGCGAAATAGTCATTTAAAATCATCTCATAAACGTGCTTTTGTATGTGCTCCCCAAACTGGAGCCCTTTCCACAGCTCTCACCCCACTTAACAACCTCTCCCTGGCAGATATGTATCCTACAACCCGACCTCGCTGGAGCGTAACTACAAGCACGAGCTGCTGACAGAGCATGACCTCGGGGTCACCATCGACCTCATCGACCCGGAGCTGTACACGGCGGAGATGGGGGGAGAGCTGGACCCTGCCGACGAGCGTCTGCTGGAGGAGGACTCACTGGCGCCACAGGACTTCAAACGGTGTGTCGGCTGGGGTCGGAGTGTGTGGGAGGGAGGGTGTGGTTGCCCTCTGTCGGAGTCTGACACTGACGGAATGGTGAGGCGTCGCCAACTGGGAACTACTGAGATGATTAATTCAGAGAAGAGGTAGAGCTGGGGCTTTTTGGACCCGCGGACCTTTAATAAAGGCTACGTCCGGGCACCTGGGCTTCGACCGGGCTGATGTATTTCATTTGGTAAGACACTGGCCTTATGATGGGGTTGGCCCGTTTCAGGGTCTTAAGTTGGGAATAAGTGGGACTCCTCAGAGTCTCGGAACTGAAAACTTTTATCTCCAATGTAGGGTAAAGCTGGGAATGGTTGTAATCGTCATGAGCAGTGGAAACGTTTGAATTGGAATACCATTTATGCTGAGTGAATTACCGAATTCGTACACTGTTTAGTCTGAGCCAGTTACGTATAGTCACTACGCTCCCCGTTCTTGTGGTAGGGTGCAATACAAAGTGATGGATCAATGTTTATGTAGGGTCTGAACTTGCAAAACCCATTGTCTTCTAGTGTCCAAACGTGCTTCCAGTGACCTACCACGGGCGTGTTAGCTGTTGTGCCGCAGTTGACGGGTGACGCCTGAACAGGTCGCGCCACCACGCCAAGAGTGTATCGTGGCTGCGGAGGACGGAGTACATCTCCACCGAGCTGACCCGCTTCCAGCCCACCACCATGGACCAGATCGAGTCCAAGGTCGGCTTCAGCATCAAGAAACAGATGGTGAGTGAAGAAGTGGACGCTAATGGCGCTCGGAATTGCTGGTTCTGCATATTCTGGAGACGGATTCGCTTAGTATGTCGAGGCCTGAAGCACAATGGCAGTGGTTAATGCCGTGGGTTAAAGTGGCAAAAAAACTGTTAGACGTAATTTGTCGGTGTTAGCCGTGCAACAATAGTACCTCTAGGTAGGCTGCACGTCAAATACTGTATTTTCGCCGCACTTGAACCTGTTTCAGTATACATTTGTAAATATATAGCTTTTTGCTGGGCATGGGAAATGAAGGCGTGCTGTCATCCGGCGTTTTACGAAGCTGTGAATTAATTCGGCGAAGACGAAGAGTTGGCTGCTGCCGAGGGATGCGTTTTAAAACGTTGAAAGATTAGAAACGTTCTTAAATCACCGTGCCGGAATAGTGTACATTTTCCTATTCACGTAAATTTTGTGTTCACGGGCATTTTTACCCCATCGCGTGATGAACCTAATATCACTATGATGTGTTCCCAAATAGGTAACTGGCTGATAAATCACGGGTAGAAATGTGTTGACTTTGTAGATATTGCATTTGTACGTATGGACTAAGTGATAATCTATTTTCAAGTTTGTTCCCACCGTAGGACTAATTTATGTACGTGTATCCAGACTCCCCCTGCATTTAATTATTCGCCTGTAGTGACAACTGAGGCACACCCACGTGGCAGAATGGGGCCAACGTAGCTGATCAGAGCTGCTACACGCATCAGCTAACACCATCTGTATCCGAGACCAGCCGAATCGGCTTTTATAAGGCGCCTGATGGCCTTCGTCGGTATCACTCGTCTTTCATTCGTCCCAGGAATAAATCGTCTCTCGTGAGAGGCCGACGGCTGGAATCCGTGATCGAACTGTCCCATTAACCGATATGGCGGGCGTTTTCAGGAGGACAACATGTACATGGACAGAGACTCTCAGGTCGCGGCTATTGAGAAGACGTTCGAAGACGTGAAGAAGCCGATTGAGAAGCACTACAGCAAGCCGGGCGTCACTGCCGTCGCTGAGATGCCCGTCTTCCCTGACTTCGACGTACGTAGCACGAAAGGAGAATGCTAGTTACCGCTAGCGACAGGGGCGACTGGGAGAGAAGGAAACTGTTTGCCTTGACCGGGACTATAGAATCCATGTTGTTCAAGGTTTTTTGTGCAGACAGAGCTAGAATAATGCGGCAATTAATATAATTTGTTAAAGCATCAGTCGTGAAGTTCTCAAATGCAGCTGCTGGAACATAAGAGGAGGAGCTGGATGCTGGAAGTTCCAGCACAGCTTCAGTGCAGATTCCTATTCGGAGCCTGCTGCATCGTTGTTTGTTTCGTTTCTGCTGTTAATAACCATGGTTCTAGATTCGGGATGTTTTGTCAGAGACCGGCCGGTCCTTCATTCTCTCCGCTGTGCTGGCCACATCGCCAAGCTGACGGTCCCCGACTCTGTGTCGCAGTTGTGGAAGTTCCCGTGCGCCCAGGTCATCTTCGACTCGGACCCCGCGCCCCAGGACATCCCCTCTGCCGAGCAGGTGGAGGTCATGTCGCAGGCCATGATCAGGTGGGTTGGACCACGTGGTAGCAAAGACATTGCTGACGCTTGCCATTCCTATTCTGACTCTTTTGATGGTCATTCTCCCTCTTCAATAGCGCTCCAGTACGCAATACATATCTGCTGCCATGAACAGGAATTGACACCATACGAGGATCAAATTTTCCCCCTGAAGATATTGTTAGAATGTGTGCTTTATTATTCGAATTTGGTTCATTAGTAAAGTAGAAATAGCGATGGGCGAATCAGTGAAAATATGGTACAGCTATTCTGTATATTGGCAACAGGATGTAGAGCGAAATGAATGCTCAAGGTGACGTCGAAAGGGAGGACGAGTTGTATTTCTTCTATCATCAATGGTTCTCCATCGTAAGTGGAGCCAGAAACTAGCCCGGGCTACAAACGAATACTTATTACAGTGAAAAGTGAATTTGTGACTGAAATGATCACTTCCCGCGAGGAGTCGGACGTGTCAGCATGTTGGCGAAGATAATGACAAGCTGGTCAAACTTCGTGTGTTAATTCCTCCCCTTGATATTGAGCCGTCCCCCGTGTAAACTATTTGTGGGATGACCCGCCTTGGCGCCGGCAGGGGTGTTATGGACGAGTTCCAGGAGCAGTTCGTCGCCTACTTCCTGCCGACCGAGCAGACGCGGGTGAAGAGGAGAGAGGACGCCGACGCCGCAGTGGAGTACAGGGTCAGTGACCTCCCGTGGGCCCAGGTGGTGTGAACGCGATTTCACGGGTAGCTGACCGAGAGGGTTTGTGTCAACCGGGGATGGCTGGGTTGCCTGAAGGCCGTAGCCTTAGCCTATAGGTGGGAAGCTTTGTTTTGATTGTGCGATGTAGTTTCTGCGATTTTATCTTCGCGGAAAGCCTACTAGAGTGCTATGATATCTTGTTCTTTCCGCGATTTTTAAAAGGTGAAATGCCGAATATTACGTAATAGTCGTCGGGCCTGTCAAGATCAAGTCGTCCGCGCCGTTAGCGCTAATTGAGGAAAAACTGTTTCCCGAGTGAATTAGGTCCTCTTTCAGCCACAAGCGGGCCTTGCCTTGGTCTGACCTGTCTTCTCGTGCCAGGATGAGGTGGAGTACGACTACGTGATGCACCGCGAGTACAACTGGAACGTCAAGAACAAGGCCTCCAAAGGCTACGAGGAGAACTACTTCTTCGTCACCCGCGACGACAAGGTCTTCTACAACGAGTTGGAGACCAGGTCAGTGCGGGGTGCATGCGTGTATTTACAGCGTGGGCTGTGCAAGGTGTGAATTATTTAGAATGTCGGCGGAGTTGGGACTTGCTCATCAGGCTCATCTGGTATCCTGTTGTAATCAGCTCCATGGTACTAAAGTGACTTTTTCATCTTATTTATTTGTCTAAATATAGAAAGTGAAGTATTGAAATTGTTCCTGGTCTGCTTTTTCGGACGCTTATTCTTCAAACCTTTGATTTGTTATCTGTCTGAAAGCACTGTTGGGTTCAGCGTCTTGTTGAACATCTAACAGTGATGGTCCATAGCAGTACCTTGGTTTTCCGCGTACTTACAAAAGGCTATCCACTATTTTACGCAAATTTATTTATGAAAATGTGTTTTAAGACCAAGTTGACTTGGAAATGCGAGACGAGCTCTAGTTTCTGACATCTGAATGCACAATCAAAATTGCTGCAGTGAGCACAGCTCTCTCCTCACTTCGTGCGAAGAGGCATGTTCGGGGCATTTCAGCTCCCTCACTCAGCCGTCTTCTCCACTCACCTACCTGACGCCCTGTTCCCCTGACGTCTCGCTGTCACACGCCCCGGCTGTGGTGCAGGGTTCGTCTGTCGAAGCGGCGGCAGAAGGGCGCCGTGCCCTCCCGCTCGCGGCTGGTGGTGCGCCATCGTCCGCTCAGCTCGGCCGAGTTCCGTGTGCAGCGGTACCGCGAGCGCCAGCTGGAGCCGCCCGGCGAGGAGCCCGAGGACGAGGAGGACGAAGAAGAGGAGGAGGAGGAGGGACTGCCGGAGACGGTCGGAAGCGGCGCCGGCTCTCCGGCGCCCGCCGGCGACGCCGAGGGAGAGGGCAGCGACGCAGGTCAGACTGCGGGGCAGAGGGCGGGGCGAGTATGTGGCTCGGAATGTGAAGGGCCAGGTCGAAGTGAGGGAACGTGCCAAGCTCCTGGAACGAGTACATGGTGAAGAACTTGTTGTGGAAATCAGACTTGAACATACGATAACTTTTTAACTTTGGGTATGTTAGATTTGTATTATATTATTCGTATGTTGTGGTATCTATCTTTGTATGTGGTCATGTGCTTTCTACGTAAACCATGTTTTATTCCTTCCATTTTCGGGGTTTTCCTATGTAAACAACGTATTTAAGGCTACCCGAATCGAGGTAACTTAGACTAGCCCGTTTCCTATACGGCACCGGTCACGGTATGAATGCACAGGCGGGGTTGTGCCGATGACTGGAGGTGACCTTGACGGTAAGTGTGGGGGCTGAAGATACGAGCGGCTCTGGCCAGTAAAGCGCCGCACCAGGTCCGGAATCGTGGAGAAAAGTGACAACAACTGGAGAGAGAAACCATGTAAAATTTAACTTGTTTCCTCTGTAACCTTGCACGTGTCTCTTTCCAGGAAGCGCTAAGTCTGACGGCAGCCGTTCGCGTTCGGGATCGCGCTCCAAGTCCAGGTCCAGGTCCCGTTCAAAGTCCAGCTCCCGATCCGGGTCCAAGTCACCTTCCAGGTCGAGATCGCGCTCCAGGTCGCAGTCTCGCTCCAAATCTCGCTCAAAATCCCGGTCTCGGTCCAAGTCACGTTCCAAATCCCGCTCTAAGTCCCGTTCCAAATCCCGTTCTAAGTCACGCTCCAGGTCCCGTTCTAAGTCACGCTCCAAGTCCCGCTCCAATTCCCGCTCTAAGTCGCGTTCTAAGTCGCGTTCTAAGTCACGATCGCGCTCCAAGTCGCGCTCGCGGTCCCGTTCGGGGTCGCGTTCCTCGTCCGCCGCCAGCCGAGCCAGCTCTGCTGCCTCCGGAAAGTAAGTGGTTGAGACGAATAGGGTCTGGTTTTAGTAAGCTGTGTTTGTAGAAAGTGTCGTTTTCCTCCCTTTGTTTGTTTGTTTTTGTTCATAGTGACTGATCTGTCTTAAGCTGATGAATTGGACATGAATTTCTGGCTGATCTCTAGCTTGGGGTTTTTGTCACCTCGCCTCGAGTGCTTAATGGGCTCAGATTTTGTGTATAATATGGCTAATCAATGCATGTATGCACTGCTTTAACTGGGCTGTTCTTCCTATATTGGCTTTATGTAAAGTGGATGTTCGTCTCCTGCGTTATGAATGCCCCCAGTTTGTATATGTGAGAATAGTGAAATAGGCGAAAGTACTCAATGACCGTTGTTGACCACAAATTTATCTGTGAGAACCCGTGCGTGTTTAGAACGGATAAGACTACGCTCCTTTGGAGAAATTCGGATGCGCCCAGGCGTTCGAAGAGTATTTCCGTGGATGCTGTGCCATACTCCTGCCACGGTGGGTCAGTTCAGTGACACTGGTGGTATCATCTCTCTCACTCCTGTCCCTGTACCCAGGCTCTGTGTCTGGGGCCCTGACCAGCCGCAGAGTCGGTAACCCCGCTGTTTTGGTGGGCAGGTCGGCAGATTCGGGCTCCTCCTCCAGTTCCAGCTCCGCCTCCGAGGCCGACGAGCAGCAGAAACGCCGCGACCAGGAGGAGATCTTCGGCAGCGACAGCAACTGAGTGCAGCGTCGCGCCGGCGCCTGTTCCCCGGCCTTTCTCTCCCGCCCATTGCCACCCTTCTGTGGGCGCCCCTGTTGTACCCGGCGTTAGCTGTGTGAGTCATTGCTGCAGGTATTGTTTTTGCATCGTGTTTGGGCCCCTGGCGGGTACCGTGACCATGCAGATGGCTCTTATTTACAGTCGCTACTTTTCGGATTACATCAAGCAAGTTTGACTGCTGGCTGGCAACGCTACAGAAAAACGGACAAGGGAAAACTGCGGATGCTAGGATGGTTTGTAGCGGGAAGGCCAGTGCCTCGTTTGCTATCTTCAGACCCAGGTGTGTGAAATTGCTTCGAAATGACACCAATTCTCACAGTGATGCTAACAGCCTGATGAGTCTGTGCTGTTGTCTCTGTTAACGCTGTCGCTGTATTAGGTTTTATCTTAATGTGATCGGGACTCTGTCACAAAAATATGTAGCAATTCAGCCTCAGTTGGTTCAGGCAAATATGATGGGAGGAGGTTAAGAGCAACAGTCATGTGTCTGCGACAGTGGCGAGTTTTCCAAACCTACGCCTTCCTCCCCACCTCCAGCTTTCCCCACATTATGTGGGCTGGGGGTCCGTGAGCCACCCCCAAAGGCGGGTGTCAAGAGTGTCGCCACGGGAACCTGACTCAGCCACCCTCTGGAACCGCGGGGACGCTTCCGCAAACGATGGTTTGCGTTAAAATTGGTAAAAATTCCGAACTACAGGAGCTATTTTGCTCGCGGTTGTTCTGTAGCTACAGCTGTGTTTGATACCATCGAAACTGCGCTGTCCTTTGAGGCTATCTGGTCACACGGCAAAGTTTAGGGACACCAGCTGCCATCGCTGGGTGAGTCTCCTCCCCGAGATCCGTTGCGACGGCCGTGGTGGTGGTGGATGCTGTGACTCGTGAGGCTGGAATTGTAAATGGGAGGGCTGCGGCGGTGTGGGCGAGTACACGCGGCCGCCCGGGCATCTGTTTTCATGTAAATAAAGTATAAGTGGAGAATGCGATGGTGAGAGATTGTAGTACCTGTCACATTAGTGGTGTGTTTGTATTGAATGAACCTGTTTTCCTCGCTAGTCGGGTACACGAGTTGATGTTGGATGGGTGCAGTACGAGTGTAGTGCTTTGCTGCATCACATTTCGATGCCTGATGAATCGCCAATGCATGGAAGAATGTCGAGGCCCTTTTTGTAAAATATACGTTGTTCGAACAAGATACCCTTTTATTAAGAAATCTCTGCAAACGAAGGACATTATTCGTCCAATTTCCCAAAACGTCTGCGCTGCAGAACTTTGCCTCGAAAAAACGAAATGCGTTCGTGGGTTTTTACTTGCTTTGCTTCAGCTTTTAAAGGGTCAAGGATGGGTTTTGGTCGGAACGGATAATAGGAGAAAGTGGATAATTTTGGCAGTCTATTCTTGATATCTCAGCTCGTAAGCGAATGCGAAACTTCTGCTTTGTTCGTATCGGTGCACTTTGCGATGATCACCGGTCATATCATCGAAAAGTGCACTGATATGATGTTGGGTCTAATATATGCGAAACACTGCTTTCCTTCCGACAGCATTTACCAATCGTCAACGGCTTCGTATTCCTCTCAGACGCTGTATCCGTATTGACGATTGCAGCGGTGCGCAATGTACGGTGCGTCTGCCGCAAGTCATCAATTTCACCGCTCGCGTTGTTACGGGGCTCTGAGAACGCAATCGTATTAGTGACACATTCGACCCTTGGGATGGCTCCAACAGAAGAGCCTGGACCCGAAATATAGGGAGTCCTGGCCCGATTCCCACGAATCTTCATCCATTGTTCGTGTCTCGTGTTGGGGTGGGACAGTGAAGCTCGAGACGGATTGGTGATTCTGTCTGTCCCGCATTAGTTCAGGGCCGGGTAGGTGCCAGTACGAATAGCATGCTGGGTTCGCTTCTAAGCGCTGCCTCCCGACGCGCGTGAACAGCCACAGGGACATCCCAGCGAGACTGGAAGCGGCGGCTGCAGCCAGGCGGCCAGTTAGGTTGACTACACCACGTCATGGCTATGCAATTGTATTGTTTGTGGTTTTGGCATTGGTGCTTTGTGCGTGTATGAATGCCACGGGTGATTGTTGCCCCCCCCTATTATTTATTCACCAACGGCACAAACTGCTGAACGATATGTGTGGAGGAGCTCTCAAATTGCAATCGGATGCAATGCAATACAATACAATGCTGGAGTATTCAAAAATTGCACTTATCAGTTATAATTCGTAGTATGGCGTCTTTCCGGCCACTGCGTTACGCCTTGGTGCTGTTGGTTGTAAGTTTGAAATGCTTGGACAGAGGGCCTTTCGTACCCTATTCCTACACCAGATTTAGCCTCCTCACAAACAGTGTTCAACGAATTCGACTACATTGCGGGTCTGCTCCCTTAATTTGTTATCCATTGATGTTACCATGAACCCGAAATGAGGCAATACAACCACTTCAGAATAGTTTTCCCACTGTTAAGTGCTCGCTCGGTGCCAGTCTGCTTTTGTGGGGGTTCCAGAGTACACACAAATTAAATGGTTGTGCCCGGGAAACAGCCATTCGGCCGTGTTACCCTGTTTGGACAGGGCGGTGCGATTGCTGCAGGGAGGAGGCGCCTCTCCGTCCGGAACCTCAGACTAATGTAATGAGGGGCTGCCCCGCCCGCTGGGGGTCATGACAAACACGCTGTCTGAATACAATAACCAGTCACGTGTACATTGGCGAGAGTCTGGCGTCAACGCACAGTGAAGAGGTTCGTAAAAAGACACCATTCCTGAGAGTGAGTTAGAGTGATTCACATTGAAACCGACTTTCATTGATCTATGCCAATATATTCAAATTCAGACGGAGTGGTACTGAGCCGTGTTGGGATCACATTGGTAAATGTGATGGCACTTAAATAAGTCGTGAATTTTCAGATAGTGGACTAAGGTCAGAAAGGGAAAGTTCCTAAAATTGAATTCTGAGATTGACGTATGACGTCAAAAGCATGGGTGGTAGCGGCCGGAAAAAATGATATAAGCTACTGGTTTTTACCTGTTTGAAACCGGCTGGCAAAATTCCTGCAGAAAAAAGTGACAAACATTATAACGAGATGAATACAAGCCGATGTTTCCATTTAATAGTAAGGGAAGGACATCGTCCGTTGTTAAGACCTATCTGGTTGTGCATTGAGATGTTTTAGTGTTCCTTTGTTCCATGATGTCATGCAGGTATAACGAGCAATTCCAACGACATTGGCTTTCATAAGCCGTCGAAGAAGCATTAGGGGTGACCGAGGCAAAACGGATTTTAACTATTTCGGTATGTTACTGGTGTTTCCATCTATATTTTCGAAGACAAACTACTGCTTTAGACAAAGGACGTCAGAATATAGCGTATATACCGTCGGTTAGCGGCATCATTTCGTTGCGGGCTGGCTTGAGAGCAATTTCCTGTAAGTATTACGATATTTACAAGTTTTTAATCTTTGTTTTTTCGAGCGACAAGCTGAGTTCAGTTCTGATGGTGATATGTCTGAATAAGTGGCAGTGTAGGCTTAGGGTAAGGGTAATTTCAAATCCCAGAACCTTGAACTGTCCGAACTAAAAACTTGAATCAGAGTAGCTGTGGGGGAAAACGGAAGGGGCAAAATGGACTAATGGTGTAAAATGGTCTTTGATGATCTGGTAACCCCAATCACTTAGGGTGATGTGTTATGTAGTTTGCTATTGTCGTAAGGTCAAAGAAACAGCGAGAAAACAAGGCAGGGGCGGGTCCAGGTTGGGGGCAGTTTTTTGCCAAAATGAGAACAGGTTAAAATTTTCACTGAGTTCATAGATGTTGACGCTTTAAAGAAAATATCATGTTTTTTTCGCCATATCACCCGGGCTACCTGGGATGTGGATTTATATAGATCTTTGGGGGTTTCCGGGCAAAGTCCAATGACAGCAGGTCATACAGTCCGTTTTGCCCCTTCCTAAAAACCATTATGCCCCAGGGCTGGGGAAAAACGGACAAAAAACATTAACTTATATATTTTACTGCCATGTTTTTCCTAATGCATTTTTTAAATTGATACTATTACATTGGAGACACAATTCATTAGGCTACGCCAGGGTAGTATAGCTCAAAATATTCGAGCCGCTATTGAGCTTGCTATGTTAGAAAAACACTTAGGGTGTCCGTTTTGCCCCGGTCTCCCCTACAGTTTCTAACCTCTATGTTGACATATCCCATCTTTAAGACATAGGCACAATACTCCGGTTACGAATTCGGAACTGAGCAGGTATTGTGCACGCAATGGTTTTGTTGGACATTGACAAGCTTTTGCAGTCTCATTGAACCCTATTTCCGGCAGGGGGCTAATATTGCCCCCTTCAGTTTTTTCGGTAATATTTCCGAAACGGCTTGGGATAGAACGTTGAAACTTCCTGACTTTTCCTAAAACTAGCACAGGCAGGTTTTCTGAAATTTTCAAGATTATATATTTACCAGGGGCGGAGCTATGGCTGAGTTTTTTGGGAGGTTCTATCCACAAACCAAGTATTATCGTATGCGGTGGGTTCTTTGTAAAAGGAAGCCGTCTCTGCTGATCTTGATACCAGATATAGGGTTTTATTATATCATTGGTTATGTGAGATGATAGTGCATTCAAAATTGTCACTATTTGTATTCATCAGCCGCGGTTACAGCAGTTCAAAATGGGGGGAATGTTATCAAAAAGGACTAAACGTTAGCAAGTGAGAAGACGACTGCTTAACAGCCGTGCCAGGGCAAATACAATTGGGTATATGAAAATTCAAAATAGTTATAACCCAATTTTAGATTACCAGAGGCGTGTCCGGTCACTATAATGTAGAGTAAATCACAAATATAAAAGCATATGTTTGTTCACTTAGAGCTTTGTGCGAGACTAGCATGCTCTGTATGTACTCAGTTTCAGGAACGGCTAAGGAAATATTTCGCCCATAGACAGATCACGGAGACAAAAGCATACGGAACGTTTTACCAATGGCGGAAAAGTGGCAGTATTTGAGGGGGTAACATTACATTTTCAAAATATATATTCCCAGCCAGTATCACCGCTGCGACTCAATATCGTCGTATATTGAAAATGTGTTTCCAATCACCCCCACCCACCCCCCACGACGAGAGTCCTTGATTCGCCTATGTCACCCCCTTTCCCAGAGCTGCCATGGGAGGGTAAAAACTATCAGAAATAAATTTCAACTAGTCGAGGGACTAATATACTCATGCATACCACTCGCATATTGTTGGTATGTATTTTACCCCACTATTTTACCTTACTGCATCCG
Organism: Lepas anatifera; assembly: GCA_034440635.1. Lineage (NCBI taxonomy): Eukaryota > Metazoa > Arthropoda > Thecostraca > Lepadidae > Lepas > Lepas anatifera. The sequence goes on along the minus strand of JAOTON010002065.1, from coordinate 683,561 downwards.
CCCCTGATGATTTTTTTGTTTTTTCTTCATTTATTTATGTGTCAAAGATGCCAAGCAGTATATGACGGCTTCTAATCCGCGTAACAAAAATTTTTCGGGTTGTATATATTTCCCCTCATAGTCCTGGTCCTGGAACTGCCATTGAATTCCGAATTTTTGCATAACTCGAGTATATGACAATTTTGAGTCAATTATTTGTAAATCTAAACTAGTTTTATGAACATAGTACAACAGAGACAAGGGCCATGAAAAAAACTAAAAAATACACAGAAATTGTATATTTTGCACAACCTTCCCCTTAAAAACAAAATTTAGATTTTTTCAAAATAAAGTTTAGCGTCAGGGGAATCTATAGCACTTTGAATTTTCAAAATCGGCCGGATAGATGACGAGATCTTAGGGGGGCGATATTGCCCCCCTTGCCGGAAATAGGGGTAGCCGGGAGCCTGACGGAAATAGGGTTAAGTCCATACATTTTTGTTCCTTCGACAAAGATAGAACTAAATGGGCAGCCTCGTGTTTCCCTGTGTGTCTCCAAATTTGTGCAGACCGCGTTGCTTCCAATTAGGAACAGACGGGAAATAAAATGGACCACAGTCTAAGAAAAAATCTAAAACGAGGTTAGATACGCGAATTGTGATTGACGTACGAAAGCTTGTTTGAAATTTACTTTATCAACTGTTTGGCCAAACAATTTTTGTATGAAATAGATAATGAATACATTGCATCAAGACAACTGTCGGCTGAGTGCAGGGGTGTGGATTCCAAAAATCATTGGGGGTGCCCAAAATTTAGACAAAAATGACCGCCATAAGAAATGAGAAAGCAAAATTTCATTTCTGTTTTATCCATCACACAGTGATTTTGAATGCTGAAGATTGATTAAAATACAATTTAAAGGGTGTTTTAACACTAAATGAATATTTCATTGCAGGTGCCCGTGCACTATCAAAGGCATATAAATTCACACCCTTAAATGGCACCGCTCATTAACCTGGTACCGCCTAATCTCTTTTCATACACACCACCGCCCGTGGTGTGATCTCGCCCACCGCCCGTACGATGTTGGGACCCGGAGGTGGACACGGAAAAACTAAAACGGCAGTGGAAACGCTTTATCCTCTTCTACTCTGGGTCCGAGCTTGAAGCGTATCTGTTGACCCGTGGCCTTACAGTGAGCCAAAATGGGGCATATTTAGACCCATTAAGAAAATATCTTACACCTCGGGAACCAGCGACCTATGGATAAAAGGTGATCAATGTGTTCGTCTTGACCTGATCCTTGGGCCATGCTTATTACTATGATACCAAATTTAGGACTGTATCTTGTTTGGTTCCAAAGTTATAGACACAAGTGGCTTCGCAAACCGTAACCTCTGCCGACCTTGGTTTTCATCTTACCTCAAAATGTATGACAGCATGCAGATTTTTTAAGAGCTTTCGAACAATGTCTAGAAACTTTATCTAGCTCTTGTAGAAGCTGAGTTGCACCCTGGTTGTGTCAGCCTCATTTTAGAAGAACCAAATCGCCTTACGCGGGCCTAGCAATGACGTCATGATTCATTGACCCGACCTACCTGATGTCAGTTTTTGGTCATAAGTTGTCACATTTATATCCCTGGAGTCCTGCAAAGCAACACGGGTCTCATCTGAATAGGCTGAAAATCATTTGCGAAAAACCGATGGGGGCCCGATCGGACCTGGGGACCCTCCAGGCGGTGATGGCTTGATGTCCGAGTAACAACCCACACTATTCGAGACCGTTCAGCTATCGTTTCCACTGACATGTGCCATACTAACAAGATTTCACAATGAAACTTTAAACATATTGGATATATTTAGAGCCTAGCCGTTCAAAAACTACCACTGCTCGAAATGCTTTTCTAAAAATTGCTTAATGTTTATAAGGGTCCTCTCCCACTCTCGTACCGAAACTTCCGTGTGCTGTAGGTTTTGTTTCGGTCAATACGAGATGTCTGTATTGAAAATCAAAATATACCAAATAATAGTTATTTTGTTAAGATGCACCATTTGTAATACTTGACATGACTTGCAGGGGCGTAGGCAAGGGGGGTGGCAGGGACAGCCGCCCCCCCTGAGGGCCCGAAGGGCCCCCTGAGGACACGATTCTGTAACAAGCAGGGCTCTTTTTACCCATCAGGGCCCTTTTGGCGCTGTCGCAGGGGCCCTTTTTCGGGGTGCCGCCCCCCCTCCGAGCGAAATCCTGGCTACGCCCCTGATTACTTGTGGGATCACTCACTGCCCCAGTTCCGACAAATTATGTATAATTTGAAAGCTGAGTGCTGAAAGTCTTAACCAAATTATGGTGTTACAAATGACATTGATAAACAATAACTAGGAACTTTACATCATCCGGGGGATAAGCAGCGGAGTCTTGTAGCATACAAACTAGTTTTTTGTGCCTCAAAGTAGAAAGTTGAACAATCATTGCTAAACAGCATTGCACAATGACTTCTGACTTCCTGTAGGCCGAGTGGCAGCGGCATCGAAATAATGTGATAGAGGAACAGCCCATGCTAAACGAATACAGCGATGTTGATGACATTAAAATGTACATACCTACTCAGCCAATTGCCTCGTGCATCCTATGATTTGCCTTCTAGTGTTGCATGCACATGAAAAGTCAGCTAGTCGTGTATGTCACATGTATGTACCATGTGTGTTGTAATGCCAATAAGTGTTTGTAAAAAAAATATGAAAAGCTGCATCATTTACTCTGATGCCGAAAATGACTAAGGATTCGAAATCGGCACCTGTAATTTTGCCCGTCAAGCGTATTCAAGCACCGAATTCATTTAATGAACTCATACGCATGTTTTCCAGTGATATCGACACCGCACACTGCACAAAGACCTAACCCATATACCAACCCATGTGCATAGAATATCTCCTACACCTGTCTTCCTCCCTCAGTCCTACAGCAGGCAGAACGACCACTATTCTCAACAGCAACACCACACGTGTATGTTTTATAATCTACCACACGGCCCCTCCCCACCGGGGCTTGAACTCGGCGCACGCGGCAACCGGCGTGCGTGACCTTTCTAACCTCTGTGCCCCGCGGGCAATCGGCATCCAGCGGATGGCGGCTGCTGACTGGTGGAGGCGCGCTCACTTGTATAGTGAGAAATTTAGTAGTAAATTCTCATTGAGAATGATAGAGCTTAAATCATAAGCCAGGAGATGCATTAACATGGTCTTTTTCAGGCAATACTAACCATATGTTGCCTTACATTGGCTTGATTGTCTTCGCCACTATTCGATACTCTTTAGTACAGGCGAGACGGCGACAGAGTCAGCACAGGGCAGCCGGCGGCCGAGTTCGCTAAAGTCAGGAGGAGTGCGAGGTGGGTTTCTGCTGAGCGAAAAGGGAGTGGGATCCGGCCCGATGGTAACCGATGGATGGAGAGGGAGAGACGTAGATACATAAAACTAAATATTAATCGTCGGACGAGCCATAGAGAGTGTAAACTAATGAGAGCGAAGCAGAAGCAAAACCATATAATATAACAAAAGAGGGAAGCACGTACTGCTTTGTTCCATGTTGGATCGTGAAAAGGCACTTAACCTTCTTTGGAATTTAAAGCATTGCCGATGTTATAGCGAATTTTCACCTTTCAGACGTCATGCCACGGCATCTAAAATCATATGGAGAAACCCAAAAGTTACAAGCAACGGAATGTGTTTGTCTAATGAGGGTATTCTTAATCGATCCATCATACTAACGTGGTTTTTAGAAAGCCATTGAGGTGCCCAAATCCAAAACTGTCAAATACGACAGCGTTAAGAGAACTATTGTATTATAAACACGATAAGTGTACAATTCATCCCCTTAAATACATGAAACCATGCTGCACTGCCTAATATGAAAAATAAGAGGTGACTGGGCACTCCACATCCAAAGATAGAAGCTCATTATACCCCAGCCTTGTAGGTAATTTCAAAGTCTCATTTGACAAGGCACTGAGCATATACCTAGGAAACATACTCCTAGGGAATCAAATATTTTGTTAAAAAAATATACGATAAGTGACAGTGGAGGAATGATATATCCACCAGTCAGTTATAGCTTCCGCCGAGTGGGAAGACTCATCTAGTGGTATGGGTGCCAATAGCCAAATTAGCAGCAGTATCTAAAAACTATAATTATAATGATAATGAGGTTCCTGGTCATTATAAGGTCAGCGCCAGAGATCTTACCTACTCCTGCGAGACAAGCTGCTACGTCCACCTTCCACCTGTTTCACAAGTATTATTTCTTAATATATGCTCCAAAATTTGTTTCTAATAGATTTTGGTTTATGTTTTTATAAACGGTCATGATCTCAACGAGGGTAGGTGGTAAAAGCAAACGCATTATTATTAGAAACACAGACCCTCATACCACACACAGAACTGCGTTCTGTTTTTTTACATCTGAGGAGCTGCATTTTTCGTTATTAAGTGCCTCATAAATGCCACCATTTAACCCTGTGGATCAATAATAGCCAAATAACTATATTTGCAAAATATCAAAACATGCTCACCAAACATATTTATATGCATTCCTAACAATTTTTAGGGCACACGGCGAAACAATCTCGAATATACATTTATTGTAGTGTTTTAGTGTCATTTCTTGTGTCTGTACTTGATTTTCCTCCCCCTTTTTCATTTTTTTTTTTACTTTTGTTTGGTGGGGTAAGCAATCGACAAAGCGACAGGGCAAAATTTTTCTGGAACATTAGGCGACCATATGATATGACTTGTGAGAAGGTTAAACCAGATTTTTGGTGATGTCTGATTCATCTTGCCCAAGGGCTTCAAAGAAAGATTGTTGGTTGATTCATGGGATTGTTTTTCAGGTGCTAGAGGGATCAGTATAGAAGTAATAAAGAACCTGTGTTTTATGTTGGGAGCGATGCCATCCTGGATTTTGATTTGTACTTGATGGTTTGTAAAGTGGGTAGCCATGTAGCCAGCTTCTCATTTTAAATTTTTGGTGACACTATTGCATCTTAACCTTCGCCCGGGTGGGGGGTCTTTTTAGACCCCCCTCGGGTTTTTCCGAAGTGACCAAAAAACGGCGGCGCGCAGCGCCGCCAAACTTGGTATAGCTGTTTCTTCATCATTTTTACATCTTTCCTGAAAATTTTAGCTCAAGGTCATATCAGGTCAGGTCACCAGGTCAGGTGAAGTGACCTCACCTCAAAAAATACTTAGGACGGCATAACTAAAAGAAGGGTTAATCGATCAAGTTGAAACTCATACCACATCTTGGGCCCACCAGGAGCTACAACATTTGTTCCGGGATTTTTGATATTGGTGACCTAAGGTCATGTGCAGAGCATGATCTCCCCATTGACAATGCATGGGGAAAATCACGAAATGAGCTTTTCTCAGTAAGTATGGATGGAATCAACTTCAAACATCGGTTGCGACTTGCTCTTAGCCCATTTCTGAAGCTGATGCCACAATTTTTGACTTGTGACCTTTAAAAGGTCACCTTAGGTCAAATAAGCATTTTTTGGTGTTTTTCTCTATAAATTTTGAATAAACTAAGATAGAGCTTTTATTTTGTCACCAAAGTGTTTGTATAGTCACTGGAAGTCAAATGATATACATCATGACTATACCAGGTCAAGTTGGGTCAGACCGTTGACCTGGGTCAGGTCAAATTCTTAAATTTGACCTGGCATAGCAATATCATATATCATTCGATTCGTATTGACGAGAGAATTGCAATGGTGCATAAACTATGGCTGTATCTTGTTTGGTTTGAAAGCTATTAGCGAAAAAGTAAACGCCCTCATGCATGGGTGGCTATGGACATTCCCAAGAATATGCCCAATATTTAGTGACCTGTAGCTCCCTAGGCTTTGACCTGACACGAAAATGAATGCCACTGTAATGAAAGCACATCTCAAGAGCTTTCGAATGGTGTTAGAAAAATGTTTCTAGCTATCATAGTTTCTGAGATATGGGAGGTTTTCTTAGTACACCTCATATTAGCGATTTTGACCTATTTTGACCTCTGGTGACCTTGATATTGACCTGACAAGAAAGATGACCGAAGTATTTTCGATATCATTTTCGAAGAGCTTTCGATTGCCGTTTTGCGCTTTTTTCTAGCTCTCTTAGTTTTTGAGATCGTGGGGGAGGTCTTTTTAGCCCCCCCCACCAGGGCGAAGGTGGCTCGTACCCGCCACCGGGGCAAGGGTTAATAAAGGTATAGTAGGCCCTCGGACTATTACGTCATGGCATGATATCAGCCAGCAGAAACGCAACAAAAGAGGAGCTGCTTATCAATATTGAACTGTAAGTAATATGTCGATGCAGACCAAAATTTACAAATTTGTACAAATGTTTGAAAACACCTGGTGCCACAGACCAAAGGTCCCCATGATGCTGCAGGTTATGGTTCGGGATCTGGGGTTTTGGTTCTTCAAGGAGAGCGCACGCTTGGGCTTCCATCTTAGACTGAAGCCACAAGTGTATTTAGCAGCAAGGCGCAGATCCGTGTTCCTCTGCTGGCAGACTTTATGTGAGTTTTACATCCACACCAGCATTGACGTCAGCAGTGGTAGATTGTTCAATAGGCGCTCTTAGATGGGGCCTCGGAGGCATCCTCACTTATCTTAGGGGATAAAATTCAAACCATAGGCGCCATATTTGGACGGCGCAGCAAGCTATCAGGGAGCCTACTAAATAGGATTTCAGGGGCCCCGATACTTGCATCAAGGGGGCAGTTTGGGAATCTACATTTCGAGGGACGCCAGGAACGTTCCAGGGGATGCCGAGGCCGTTTCAGGGGACATCGAGGCTCGATCGGGAGGAGGGGAGGGGAACGTATGCACGTGCCTCCTGAATCTGCCCATGAGTTTTTTTGCTTTTTTTGGTTAATAAGTGACGCCATGGGAAAAAGAACATCAAAGCTGCATCGTAACAAAAAGTGCGCTGTTCTTTTAACAGCCGTTACCTGATGTGTCATGAACTTTCTTACGATAACTTTTCAGACCATGGGCTCGAGAGAGTCAGATATCAGAAAGCCGCACCGGTAAAGTACTGAATACTTCCTTTGAGGGACCAGGCCTAGAAACATGCCGTTTTTTATTGTACCTACGACCGAGCACATTGACGTGAGAATACAGGTGTCACTTAAAGTGACCTGAGGTCACTGGAAAATGCAAAATGCTCAAGATATAAAAAAAACTTTAAAGAAAGTATATTGAAAGTTAGAAGCTGGATTAGGACAATCTGTGCTAAATTGCTCTTCTTAGATCAAGCGCAACGAGAAGACGGCTAAGACCTTGTAGGTACTTACCTTTGGGAATGACCTCTGCAGTTCCGAAAAATATTGGGGCGGGGAGAAATCAAGCCACTCATGTAGGTTATGCAATTTACGTCTGGTTTAGACATATTTGTGATTTGGAAGATGGGAAGTCCTTAACTATTTTCTTCGTTAAATGGCATATACTTTGACTCGCTCACATTGTGCATGGCCAGGCAGATCTATATAAGAACCGGCTAACAAGCGCTCCGTGAAAAGTGCCGGCCACGACACTGGAGTGCCACTGGGTTCGGTCGGCCTGGGGAGCGCGCGCGGACAGCCTGGAGAGCGCGCGTGGATGGCCTGGAGAGCGCGTGGATAGCCTAGAGAGCGCCTTTGGACAGCCTGGAGAGCGCGCGCGGACAGCGGCTCGTGTGGTGCGCTTGGACAGCTTGGAGAGCGCGCGCGGACAGCGGCCCGTGTGGCGGGCTCGGACAGCCTGGAGAGCGCGCGTGGACGGCCTGGAGAGCGCGTGGATAGCCTAGAGAGCGCGTGTGGACAGCCTGGAGAGCGCGCGCGGACAGCGGCTCGTGTGGTGCTCTCGGACAGCCTGGAGAGCGCGCGGGAGAGCGGCCCGTGTGGTGCGCTCGGACAGCCTGGAGAGCGCGCGGAGAGCGGCCCGTGTGGTGCGCTCGGACAGCCTGGAGAGCGCGCGCGGACAGCGGCCGTGTGGCGGGCTGCTCGTGTTGGCTGTGACGCCAGCGTGATGTGTGCTCAGTCGTGATTGGCTGGCGGCGTCGGCTGCTCGTTCGGCCGTGCCGTCGCTTGTTTACGAGGTGGGAGAACGTGCAACGGCGGAGAGCCGGGACTGACGCCTCGACTGGCGTCGGCAGCCGCTCCGAACTTCACAGGTGAGTGATAAGCATGGTATTGTGCTAGTCATCTAAATCTGTCCCGGCTGTCGAGCTATTTCTGTCCTTTGGCGTGATGTGCGTCACGGTCACATCACATACGACCCGTTACGCAGCGGAGGTGCGACAGATTGATCCACGTCAGTGCGCAGTGATATGACGGATGTCCGCGATTGCAGACTCTGGCCTGAGTGATGAAAGGGTCGTCATCAGGATTGTAGTGGGCTGGTGCTGGTCCAGTTTGATCGCGGTTGAACGAGCTGTAACAAGTTTATATTACATTTTAGGAAGATTAAAAGATACATTTCCTCGCTCAGAGTACTCCTTCGCATTCCTCCTCTTGCATTCGAGACTTTTGAGGATCTGCGCCTTGCTTAACTCTAGCCAAATCTAAGAAGTCTGAATTATAAATTTTAGAGATTTTCTCAGATTTTGTGTTAGAAGTCTAAGAAAAACTTAGATTCTCAGGAATTCTTAGATTTTAACTATCGGACAGCTCGGGAATATTTTTGCCTATAGGCCCAGTCAGAGCACCACACGACGCACTCATACAACATATTGGGCTTTTAACCATCATTGGTTTGGCCCATGGATCTTTGTCTCTCCAATATTACCTATTGGACATTGATACTTCCCTAGGTGCTGGGTCGAGGCACTAATTCTAGAAAATGAAGTCTCCTGTGCCACTGGTAGCTTACCATACTTATATAAACGCCACTGGTATGCATAAGAGCCCCTCCCCCGCCCCAACAGATACACGAGGCCTCATAAATGGAAGAGACACTTTTGTGGCAGCAACAATTTCATATTCCAGTGTCGTGTCATTGAACTGGAGGAGACCCTGCCCGACGAAGAAAATGGCACATGGAGCGTAAGCATAAAAACAGTGGCGCGTAGCGCCACCATGGTTGGCATACCTTTTCTCTGATCCTTTTTACAACTTATTTTCTTCCAAATATCTAAGGCTAGATTATATCAGGTCAGATCACAAGTGACCTCACCTCAAAAAAAGTTTAAGATATCATAAGTTAGAACAGAGTGAGCTTATCCAATTGAAATTCATAACTAATAATAGGCCCACCTAGTTTTTTATTTGTTTTTCCCGTATCTTTTTATATCGATGACCAAGGGCAAGGTACGAGCCATGACCTCTCCATTGGAAATACATGGGAAAATGGTGTTAATTTCAATTTCAATTTATTTATTCAATCATCGACGGGTATTCCCAATTATGGACGAAGTCATTGTGATAAAATTATGTACATACATGCACGAATGATAGCAACACTTACAGAATAATAAAACATCATGCTCACATCGCTAAAAATGCGCCCTAAAACATATTGTATACATTTATAAAAAACACATACGGAATAATAAAATCCAATACAACGCTAAAATATACTGTGTTGGTTTCAAACAGACCCTAAATCACAATACTCTCAAATTTTTCAAAAAACTTTCTCCGAAACGTGCAATAATCGTCATGAAAGAAGTCCGACGTTGGGCATTTTTGTAGAAACCTGTTGACTTCACGGGGCATCCTTACAAAAAGGCTGTTCTTAACAGTGCTCACTCTAGCACACGGAACTCTAAACAGCGACAAATTGCGATTGATTCTTAATGGAGTGGACAGTGAAAATGAGCTGACTAAAAAACAAGAGTCAATGCGTCCGCGATAAAGGTTTCTCAAGAACATAAGATCATAATAATTTCTACGAGATTTTAAAGATGATATGTGATAATGTTGGAGAGGGTCAGAATATGATAGGGTGTGGGACGCAGCACGATGTGGAGAGTGATGGTTGAGCAAAATCAAAAATTTATGTTGTACTCTCTCCAGTCTTTCTAAGTGTACCCTGGCTGCACCTGCCCAGAAAACACATCCATATTCAAGTACTGAGCGCACATGCGCGTAGTAGGAAGTTCGCACGGAGGACGGGCTGAAGTGTCCTCTCATTCTAAGAAATATAAGTTAATGTTAGTTATAAGTTAACTGAATAACTTAGTAATAGTTGTGATAGAGAATTTATTTTAACTGGATGATATTTGTCTTGTCTTTGCAGTTCTAATGATATGTATTTTGACCCAATTGAATCTTGATATGACCTCAGTTCAGGTTAAATCCCTGATGTGACCTGATTTGACCTAGCAAGGTCATATTATATATCATTTGATTCGGCTTGCAGCGAGGGTCCAAATACCTAGATATTATTGCTCTATCTTTACATGTTCAGATGAAATGACCGAAAAGCTTCAATTAAATTTTAACCCTATGATGGCATGCCTTGACCTCTAGTGACCTAACCCCTTGCCCCGGTGGCAGGTACGAGCCACCTTCGCCCTGGTAGGGATAAAGAAGACCCCACTATCTATAAAACTATGAGAGCTAGAACAAAGCGCAGAACAGCCATCGACACCTCTTCAAAAATGACATCGAAGATAGGTTTATCATTTTTCTCGTCAGTTCAATATCACGGTCACCAGAGGCGAAAATAGGTAAAAAATTGTTTATATGAGGTGTACTATGAAGATCTCATTTATGTCAGAAACTAAGATCGCTAAAAATATTTTTGAACACCATTCAAAAGCTCTTGAGTTTCTCTTTCATAAAAGTGACAATCATTTTCGGGTCAGGTCAAAGCCTAGGGAACTGCAGGTCACTAAATATTCGGTGTGTTCTTGGGAACGTCCATAGCCGCCCATGCAGAAGGGCGTTTCCTTTTTCGCTAATAACTTTCAAACCAAGCAAGATGCAGCCATAGTTAGTGCACCATTGCAATTCTCTTGTCAATAAGAATAGAATGATAAATAATATTGATATGTCAGGTCCAATTCAAATTTGACCTGACCCAGGTCAACGGTTTGACCCAATTTGACCTGGTATAGTCATTATGTATATCCCGCGCCACACCGGGGGTCCGGCGCCACCTTCGCCCACCGGGGGCCATCGATGGCCCCCCCTCTAACTCCGAAAATATGGGCGTTAGCGCAAATCTGCAAAGTGCAATAGAAAGCTCGCGTGAATTCAGTAAGAAATTACTTCGCATGTTTTAGTGCTCAGGTCAATGGTTTGACCTCCAGAGGTCAAATTAGGTCAAGATCGGCTATTTTCACTCAAATATGCAATGATTAAGCAAACTGTGCATAACTCTTATGCCATTAGAGCTATTGAGGCCTGGTAAAGTACATTTGATAGCAAATTGCCAGTACTTTTTCCGCTATGTGGAACGTAAAGACCTCCCGCCAGTGGTTTGACCGCCAGAGGTCACCTCGTGACCTAATATGACCTGAGGTCACGAAAGGTCAAAAAGTGACCCTGCTGTATATCAAATGAAAGCCAGTGACAAGACAAACACGAAGGTGTTTGTTTCACCGCTCTAGCTCAATTAGGTCAAAAGTTATTGTCAAAGTACTGTTTTTGACCTCTGGTGACCTTGGATGACCTTGGAAAAGTCAAAGGGCAAATATGACCCCTGGGATCCGTGAAAGGGTGTCCAAAAACGTTGTTCTGAGCAGTCTGAGTATTTGCAATTATTTTTGTGGCTTTTATATCATGAAATAGCTTTTCCCCATGCTTTTCCAATGGGAGAGGTCGCCTCGTGACCTGACCTCAGGGCACGAAATCGAAAAAATCCCGGATATACACCTTGTAGACCCTGGAAGGGTCATGAAGTGTAGAAAGTTTCAAATCGATCGACTTTGAAATGTAGCTCTTACAGAGCTCTAAAGGTGAAGTGAGGTGACCTTGGTTGACCTCGTCTGGTGACCTGACCTTGGGTGACCCAGGGTAAAAAATTTCAGGGATGATGGGAAAATGATGCAGTGAGAGGTAGAGCCCTCAACCGCGGTGCTGCGCCTCGTCGTTTTTCTGCTCTCCCGGAAAAACCTTAGGGGGCCATCGATGGCCCCCTTCCGGTGGGGCGAGGGTTAACATTTGACTTGCAGGGACCATTCAAACACTTTGATGACACAATACAAGTTATATCTTTTGTATTCAAAATGTATAGAGTAAAACACCAAAAATGTTTATTTGACCTTAGGTGACCTTTCAAAGGTCACAGGCCAATGGTTTTGGTATAAACTTCAGAAATGGGCTAAGGGCAAGTCCTGACCGCTATCTGAAGTTAATTACATCGATACATACTGATAAAAGCTCATTTCGTGATTTCCTCATGCATTTACAATGGGGAGGTCATGCTCTGTAGGGGAAAGTGGGGGGTCATGGACACCACGGGTAAGACGGACACCCCCTGTTTGGGACGAACTGACAGTGTCACGACCGGGAAAAGCGTGTAATACGCTTCCTTTTAGCGTGTGTCGGTCGGATAGCAACGTTGGGTCCGGTGAGCTCTCTAGGTTTTATGCAATTTTCATAATAGTAAAAACTGCAACTCAAGTGTTTTTTTCACAATTGAATTCGTAAGGTCATTGCACGGATGTTTCTATAGATACTTTATTGGTACTACGTAATATAGTTCTTCAAGATGTTACATTTTGTTCAACGGATACGCTGACTGTGTAATCGCAATGACGTCCGACTCATATCCAAGTTTGTTTAGGAAGAGCAAAGTGGGGTAAGACGGACACCACGTGTGGGGCAAGATGGACATGGTGTCTATGTTACCCCGCACGAGAGTATATTTAGTTTCATATAATATAAGCTTAAATAAGTAAAGGCTGATGGCTGGGGGCCGGGAACACAGGGCCCGAAATGCTGGAGAACATATAGTTGAATTTGGGGGTCATCCAGGGGCAGGTGTACCCGTCGACCCTCATTGCCCCCTGAAATGGTCATGGTGCCCCCTGAGAGATTGATGGGCCCCCAAAAGTGTCGCTTCCAACCCCTCCCCTCAGGAGCGTGATGACGTTCTTCACTTTGGCAGTGTACATGCAAAGTAACATCGCGACTTATGAATTATTTGGTTGCCGCCACCGAATGGAGCATGGAAGCACACAGAAAAACTCTAAATGGTGTTTTTGTATTACAACAATTTTTTCTGAACCCTCTCACAGGTGAGATTCCCTGAGACGGCAAAACATATTTATTGCAATCCCAAACTGCGCTGACATTTCATCCTCCCCTACCCGTCCCGGCTGTGCTGGGCCGGTCAGTCACCAGGCATCGCAGCTTACAGCATTCGAGCACGCCCGCTGGTGCCTTGCATTGTGGGCAGTGGGCTTGTTACATTGGAGTGAGTCTAGCTGGAGGCGGGGGGAGGGGGGGATGGGGCGGCTGACGAGAAGGGGCAGCAGGCCAGTAGAGGGAGCGGTATTTTGCCTCAGGGGACGCACTTGTTCGCCCAAATAGCAGCAAAATTTTGCATCCTGGGGGGGTGAGAGCGGTGAATTGTTTGCTCCACAGACCTAGTGTAATTTTTTAGGGGGCGGCTTGTTAGGTGCAGGGGCACCAAAGCTGGTGTAGGGGCGGCATGTTGGGTACAGGGGCGGCAGTCAGTGTAGCACTGCCTCTAAAAGTCAAGTGAAGGCTCATCCTTCCCCTCGATGGGCGCCTTCGGCGCTCCACATGGATGGGAGCGGCACCTTGGAGCCAAAGCGTTTGGGGGACCGGGCCCGCTGCCTCCCCCTGGGTGCGCGCCCGCCCCCCGATCCGGATGGTGCCCCCCGCAAGATGCCCCGCCTCCCTGATCGGCGATCGGCTACATGACCTTAGGTCACCAATATCGAAAATCCCGGAACATATGCTCTAGCTCCTGTTTGCCTCACTATGTGATATGAGTTTCAACTTGACCGATCGACTCTTTTTTGTTATGCAGTTTTGAAGTGCAGTTTTGCTAATCACTTTTGAAGTGAGGCCACTTCACCTGGCCTGGTGTCTTGAACTGATATGACCTTGAGCTAAAATCTAAGGAAATATGTAAATATGATAAAGAGGAAAAGCTAGACTAAGTTTGGCAGCGCTGCGCGCCGCCGTTTTCCGGTCACTTTGGAGAAATCCGAGGGAGGGGCTCTAAAATGATCCCCACTAGGGCGAAGGTCAAATGTGACCTGGCAACAATTTTTTTCAAATATTTTTGATAAAGAATTGGATTGGCTACCCAATACCGTTTGCCGTTTTTCGCTATCTATCGCAGTTCTTGAGATCTCAGAGGAACGGGCAAAGCAAACGTGGCTCAGAACATCGTCAGTGCGCGTGTTAAGTCTAACACATCCAGGGACAGTCACGTGTAACACATCCAGGGGCGTAACCAAGGGGGGGTGGCAGGGACAGCCGCCTCCCCCCCCTGAGGGCGCGAAGGGCCCTCGAGGACACGATTGTGTAACAAGCAGGACACTTTTTACGCATCAGAGCCCTTTTGGCGCTGTCGCAGGGGCCCTTTTCGGGACACCGCCCCCCCCACCCTGAACGAAATCCTGGCTACGCCCCTGAACACAATGAAGGCCACTGACTAGCAAAGAAGGATATCACTCAGCGCAGAAACCTGGTTAGAATTATATTTATTGAAAAACTGAACTTCGGGCTCGCTTCAGTGCGGAGGCCCTCTAAGCTTGAAGGCTCCTTCGAGGTCGGGGATAGGGGCCCCATAGAAATATGAGGGACCCCGTGCACTATTTATTAATGCAAAGAATATATATTGATACAAGAAAAACATATTAAGTAATGCGGTGGCGCAGTAGTGGAGTGGTCAGCGTAGCTGGCTTCCACGCAGACGACCTGGATTCAAGGCCCGTAGGCTTCCCTGAGCAAGGAGCAAGCTGGCTCCCGAGAAACCATTCCAACAGAGAAGGAGTTGGCGACGCCATATGACCCTGGAAGCTGGTGCGTCGATAAGCCACACAAATTATGATTGTTACCTTTATTAGTGCAGCTCGGAGTCCTGAATTTTTCGGCTGGTATGTAAGATATTTTTCAAGTATGTTTAAGTCGTGCCTTGAACTATCTTTTACGGTACACATTCCCGAATTAGAGCACGATAACTTTGCCTGCAGGAACCGTGCACCTATCCCTCTCAGAGACAAGGAGCACATCTTACAGGGAAAGTCATAATTCTCTGCAGTAAGACCATGTCTTTATACCACAATACGCCGCCCCGGTAGCTCAGTTGGTAGAGCGTTGGGCTCCGGCCCGCTGCTCAGAAGCATGCAGTGGCAGTGCATGTCCAGGCTTGGGATCGGTTCCCCTGAGACGCTCCGGCGCTCAATAGTTTACCCGACGCACAGGTCGGCTGGCAACTGACTGGTGAGAGGGTGACCTGAGCAGGGCGGCCGTCCCTGTGCTTTGTGGGACGTTAAACTTTGGCTTCTAAATTAACCCTCCATTGAGGGAGTTGCTGGTTCGGGTGGTGGGGTCGGGGTCTCCGTGACAAGTTCCTTGATGACTTTAGTGAGACTTCGACTCCAGCAGCCTTACCAGGAACAACTCGAACAAAATTTATATATAAAAAAACCCGAACTGTGGTACGCTGTGCCACATTACTGCAAGGTCGTATACTGTGCCGCAGTACTTAGTGGGGACCATGCACACTGGGGCAAATGGCCTCCAAACCGGCCAAAACCTCCAATTTTGACATCTTCGAAATCGGACTTAATCGTTTGGCTCTGACAGAGAAATGTCTAAAAACTTGGAAAAGCATAATTGTATCCATTTTTCTCTTCTTTAGCCGGTTGCACAGATGCTCTAACACAGCGCATTAAACACGCTGCAGCTCGGCGTCAAGTTGACTCGAGAGGAGGTACACATTCTGATGCATTATCATCCATGGTCGCAGTCACAAAACCAGTATCTATTTATATCAATGGAAAGCTGAGAACGCCCTGAAGACACTCAATGTTGAAAAGTACGAAATTTGACAATAAGAGCCTGATAGTACGTGTAACTATTAGGACATGTAAAGCTTCTAACGTATTCTCAAATCCTAAGCTTCGTTAGACCTGCGAAAAAACGCACAGCGAGTTTCACTTCGAAATTTATAGGTAGTGATGCAATGTTGTGTCCTCTAGCCAGCCGTGAAAAAATTAGCTCGGCATCAGTTGTCCCAGGGGAGATATGACACTTTTTGCGCGGCAATGTAGTCCAAGTAGCGCTGTGAGGCCGGCGGCTACGGCGGCCGTCGGCTCATGTTGCGCGGCAATTGGAGTGAGGACTGCTGACAGGGCGCCGTGGTCGAGTCGTGACAGGGGAAGGCGGACTTGCAAGACGCTGGGCAGAGATTCAATCTGTGCAAAAACCGATTTTAACACGCGCACTGAGGATGAGGGAAGATCAGAGAAGAGTCACCCATTTGTTCACAGAGAGCTCAAAACTACGACAAGAAGGACGCTGTTAAAAAACAAAAGAGATTTACAGGAATTTTTTGTGCTACCATGAGTCTGGTCGTCGATCAACCAAAGGCGGGAGGGGGGGGCAACGGCACAGCTAATGAAGGAAACACAACCCGCCGTTCTTTCGGGAACGTCCGACAGTTCAGCGAGGTTACTGGGATAAGCCTGGATCTGCTACAAAGGTTTTCGGTAATATTAGCCGCACTATCCTCATCATGGGCTAAGGCAGAATTTCACTGGGGGGCGCCCCGAAAAGGGCCCCTGCGACAGCGCCAAAAGGCCCCTGATGGGTAAAAGGGCCATGCTTGTTACAGAATCGTGTCCTCAGGGGGACCCTTCGGACCCTCAGGGAGCGGCTTTCCCTGTCCCCCCCCCTTGGCTACGCCCCTGATCATCATCATCAACAATCGAAATTGAGAAGTATCTGGCCTATGCTGTAGAGACAGCGAGGCTGTTTGTAAACGTGTACCCATGGTACAGCATGCCGGCAACCATACATAAGGTGCAAATGCACGGGGAAGATGTTACTGAGAGCAGGGGCGTCGCCACCGGGGGGCCAGGGGGCCTGAACCCCCCCTCACTTTTTGGCCAAAAATTTCCTGATCTCAATCAAAATGGGAGAAAACCGGACATTCTTATCACCAGCCGCTGCAGAAGGCAACGAGGAGCCCAAATTCGAACAGTATTTGGTCCTAACGTGGGAAGTTTTTTGTCAGCGTCAGTTTGAAGTTTGGCTGCCCCCCCCACTTCTTTGCCGGTGGCACGCTTATGACTGAGAGCCTGAAAGTTTCCATAGGAGCATGCATGGAGGAGGCCCAGGAGGCAAGGAATAGAGGTCACCTTGCATTCAGGCAATATCATACCAGAAAGACATCCATAGTTGACAATCACTGATCAGTACCAGTACCTGCTTATCACCAATGACCTCGTGGTAACATGATCTCCGATGATATAAAAATCCAGAAGGCCCATGACATCGGAGGTTTCGAGCCTGGCAGTAATCCTCTTTATAAGCTGAAAGATAATGGTACTAACCATTAATAATTCGATGGTGCATGAGTGGGTACTTGGATGTAAGACTGCTTTAAGAACTTACCTAGACTTCAACGATAATTTTCGGGGTTAATGGATAGAAGGGTGGATAAAAGGACGCGGGATGTTAAATAGGAGAGTTACACAAAGATGCAAAAGAGGTCGCATGATTTAATGAACATTCCCTGTGAGTTTAATGTGTTGTCTGTTTCCGCATGTTTGTGCTCATTTTATGAGAAGAGTGACGGTAATAATTCCCTGAAATAGCGCTTAACATTATTGTGTCAATAAATGCAGCTCCCGCACATGACCCGAGAAGTTTCGATATGGTTCGGTACTGGATTTAAAGATGTCAAATAGTGAAAGAGTGAATTTGTGCCATTATTTATCATGTGGTACTTAATAGTTAAACCAGAGTGAAGGCTTCGCAAGACCTCTGACCTATGATGACCTTGAATATGTCGGATCGGTTTTTGAAATGCTACTTTTGTTTTTTTCCTTACATCTTAACCGTCACTGGACCCGCCTTATCTGATTCTGTCTCATTGAGTGTCTGCAAAACTGGAAAGAACGAAATCGAATTCCGATATTTATAAACCTTGAAAAATAGTCTATCTGATATGACCTGGTGTAGATACCCAATGTTTTGTGGCTGGGTAATGCAGCTCAGAGCAACAGCTTTCATTTGAGCACAAAAAAGTATTCTTAATCAAAGTATTTTTTAGTTACGAGGTTTTGACCTATTTTGAAGCCCAGTTGCCCCAGTGTGCCATGTTGTGCCGCAATGCTACAGTGTGGTATGCTGTGCCGTATTACTGCAGGGTGGTATACTGTGCCGCAGTACTTGGTGGTGACTATGTTGTGCCGCAACGCTACAGTGTGGGACGCTGTGCCGCATTACTGTAGTACTGTACTGTATACTGTGCCGTGGTACTAAGTGGGGTCTGGGTTTTGCCGTAATGCTACGGTGAGGCAGTGGCGGATCGAGGGGGGGCAAAAAGGCAATTGCCCCCAAACGGAAAAGCTCGGGGCAAAACTATGTTTTTGCCCCCAAAGCGATCGTCCTCCTTTTCCCCGACTCCTTTTTAGCTTGTAAGCAAGATTTTGGTGCTTCAACTCTCAACTTCAAACAGAATTAGTGAAGTTCAGTGTAAATATTGGGGCTTGGATAGGAAAAAAAGTATCTTGAGTCTATATTTTTCACCCCATGTCGTTTTTTTGCTTTTCGTCTCCAGTTCCCAAAATCCTACCGAAAAGGCGTATTGTAACGCAATTTTTCACTGCGCGACGTTTTTTTGCTTTTCGACTTTGGTTTGCCCCTCCCAAACCACCTGGCTAGATCCGCCACTGCGGTGAGGTATGCTGTGGCGCAATACTGCATGGGTATATTGTACCGCAGTACTTCGTGGGGACTATTTTGTACTGTAATGCTAAAGTGTGGTATGCTGTGCCGCATTACTACGGGATGGTATACTGTACCGCAGTACTTTGTGGGGACTATGTTGTGCTGCAATTCTAGAGTGTGATATACTGCGCCGCAGGGCTAAACGCGGGGTAGTTTGCTGTGCCATAGGGCCTACTATAGGGTAGTATGCTGTACTGCAGTGCTTACTGTAAGGTGATATGCTCTGCCGCAGTGCTTATTGCAGGGTTTTGTGCTGTGCCGCAGTGCTGTAGGGTGGTATGCTGTACCGCAAGTCGGTATGCTGTGCCGCAGTGCTTACCGCGGGATGTTGTGCTGTGCCGCAGTACCTATGTAAGGCGGTAGCTGTGCTGTGCCAGAGTGCTTACTGCAAGGTGGCATGCTGGGTCGCACTAGCTTGGGGCGGCCTGGGGTGGTTTGTTGCGGCTCAGATACTGTACACGATCTGACAGTTTGCGTTTATGATGCGCTATTTTGGGAGACTAGCGGCCAGGGATGGATCCAAGCCGGTAATCCGGTAATGCTCCAAAGGAAACAGCAGGGCCTAAACCCCGCTCAGCGCCCCTCCTGTCTCTCGCCAAACAATCTATTGTTTCATAATTGATCATTTGTAAAAAAGAAAAAATTGGGCGCTTCTGTCCGTTTTCTCTTTGAACACCAAAGAAGTTTCCCTGCCGAGCATCAAAACTGAGGTTTTTCCGATTTTGGAGGACGATTGTTTTCATAGCCCGTACGAAGTTTACCATTTGCATCCTATTTCTCTGCAAATGGTGAGGAAATAAAAAGTATATAAGTTTATACATACATACAAGAATATACAAGAAGATACGAAGTTTTGGTTTCAAAGTTTACAAGAATATATAAAGAGAGGCTCTCTCGCAGCCACCGCCTCAACCATTCAACTTCTTATTAAAGCCGAAGAGTGACATGGGTTTGCCCCCCTAAAAAAACCAGCTGGATCCACCCCTGCTAGCCGCCGGTGGGAGGTAACAGGCTGTGCACTCGCACCCCATACCACAGAAAAATCGCCCAAAACAGTAGAGAATCTATACATTGAGCATGAATGAACCGGAGTTCGAAATATTTTCTCTGGATGCTGGGCACCGATCTGGCTATTTAAGCCACACCTTTCTGTACTCCATCGACCCCTGCTACCACCGTCGTGTTCAGTCACTGTTTGAGTATTTAGTGACGCTCTGGTGTGTTCGTCAGGACCAGGATGGACGGCGACAGGCGGTCCCTGGTGTCTGCCGAGTGTGGAGAAGGTGATGACGTTACACTCACAGGAGACGACAACTCGGCCCTGGAGCCTGACCACGAGCCTGAGGTAGGGCAATGTTCTTGTTTGAACATTAAAGGGAATGCCGGACCTTTATATTCTTTGAAAGGAGCTGCTAGACGCAAATAACTTACGGAAAAGCCTATGGTAGCCTATTTCAGCTCTCTTGAAACCCTGCCTTTGCAGCACAGCACTGCTTCCTAAGAGTGCTCCTTTTGAATGCACTGCTCTCCTCTGGTGGATTGGAGAAGGGGTGAAACCAAAATTTTGTTCAGGTTTTCCAAAATGTTGGTGTGCTGCTGCTGCGCTCACTCCCCTCCCCTTTCCTGTCCCCTACTAGCCTAACAGTCACCCACAGCTGTTCGCTGGTAACTGCGACTGGCGCCGGTGGGAATCGAAATCACTTCTAATGCATCCTAATGGATAAATTCTCCACAAATGGTGAGAAAGTGACAATCTGAATCATTGTTCTTTGGATAACTTATCACTGCCTATTTACGTTTAAATCTCAAAATAAAGTAGCCACGGTGCCATTAGGCGAGGCAGAACAGAAATGATGAACAGTTATACAGGTTAGTGCTGAATCTGAGCCGGTGGCTTCAGGGAGGGGGAATCAGACCAATTTTTTTAGAAACTCATTCAAGAAAATCAGCAGAAATTGGAGGATCTGTGGGACATACCTTTACCTCTTTTCCATCCCTCTGAATCCACTCCTGATTTAGGGAGATAAAATTGATGAGGCACATTCAGGTCATTAAGAACTAAACATTTTTTTGTGGTTTTTATTGACTTCCAAGGATTCATGGGGACTAGAGGAGAAGCCTCGGACTTCCTACGAGAGGGACGAACTCCAAACTGGCGGCAGAAAAGGCTAAAGCAATTGATGGAAGACCAAAATTTTGGGAGAGCCCTCTCCCTGGTTTGTGAGCTTAGTGGTTGCGCCTGCTCCGCCCCCTCTCCCTCTGATTTAGAAGATGGAGATTAATGTGCATAGTTGATGGTGGGGTTTATATTGTATTTGAATTTAAAACTCAAAGCCGAGAGAAACTATTTCTGGGCACAAATTTCAAGAGTTGGGAAAAACAAAATATCACATTTTTATTGTGTTCCTCGCTGCAGGATTGTACGGTGTGCCGATGTCCGCAGCTAACTCTCTGTCGGGTCTCGGGCAGGGCTTGGACCAGGAGATGGCTTCCTCCGCCCAGCCGTCCGTGTTCAGTGGGTCACCGGCTCGCTCGGTGGGCAGGGGCAGCATGGCCCGCGCCAGTCCCGTGATGGGGGTGAGCGCCCTTACCGGTGATAACCACCACACACAGGTGGGTGATCCTCACCAGACAACCAACGCCTAGGATGCTGACACACAGTTCTGAGATAGCTGTTTCTAGCCATATGGACGTTTAAGTCCGGCAGATGATCGTCGGCTTTATAAATGTATAGCTACAAGCCGTGCCGATGAAAAATAGGATCTTTTGTAAGCCCTACTTTCATGTCCTACAACTTTAATTAATAATTTTCTATGACAGTTGATTCCTGTAAAATATTCACGAATGCCAACTTAAGTAGATGAAACAAAAATAAGCATATATAAACCCACCGAATAATTCGAAACTGAATAGCAAGTTACATGAATGGTTCTCTAGGGCAGACTACATGCTGTTATATCAGCAGTATTCGTAACAGCTGGACCACTCACACCGTCACAGGCACGGCAAGACCCACCAGAAGATTCAGCCGCGGTGGGCGGCGGAGAGCATGCTCCTCTCATCAGGAAGGAGTCAGCAGGCATTCTCAAACTGGAGCCCAAGAAACCACGTCGCAGCTCTGGCAGCTCAGTCGAATTTCGCCTGCTACCACTGGAGAGGGTGAGTTTGCAGTTGGGGACGTCTCATGATCCCAACAACCTCAAAACTATCCCCAGTTATGGTTAAAAGACTAAAGCCTTGTTCACCCGGTGTTTTGAGGAATAGTTATTGTCCCAGACAGCACACGCAAACGGGGCTAACGATGCCCCATTTGCGCGTGGCTAGGCTGCAGCACATTGTTCGAGGACCAAGAACGTCCTACAGCCAGGTGTTAAACTTCGCTCCACCGGAACCCGATCCTGGCATCGCTATTCCAATTAACGCGTGATATCCGGAACAAGCACTAATGCTAAGAAGCTGTGTAAACCAGGGCTGAATGGACAACTGTGTGGAAATAATACTGATCAAAAACAGTTGAACATCGAAGGTGGAAAATCCAATAGTGCGTGTGACTTGGGTGTGACGATCAATTGACTGAAGAGTCTTGATCGTATTTTTTTAACCTTGACTTGACAGGAAAATTGAACGGCGGCGATTTCTACCTATGTGCATAGATCGAGTTGAAAATCACAAAAAGTATTACGTGGTTTGGTGTTACTTTGTTAACACGCGCCCCGCTGGGGTCCCTCGCTTGACGCGCCCCGCTGGGGGCGTTTTTCGACCCCCTCCGTATCTCGTTCCCCACGGAAGCTAAAGGAAAATTACGGGCGCGGTTCGAAAGCTCTTGACAATACGAAGAGAATTTATTAGAATAAATTTTATGTCAGTTCAATATTGAGGTCAGCATAGGTCAAAGAATGCTCCATAGGCTTACAACAGAGCAGTGTACGTTTCCCTCTCTAGATCTGCCCCCAGGGGAGCTAGAGCAAATCTTTATGCTCCATTGGATTCCTCTCATTGCGGCAAATTGAATGATGTATAATATGACCTTGCTAGGTCAAATAGTCAAAATGACCTGACCTCGACCTAGGTCAGGGTCACATAGTGACCTGGTATGGTCATGTTGCATATCAATCGACTCCCCGTAACAATATAAGCACAATGCAAGCAAAATGGGAGCTTTATCTCAATTCAGTGAGAAGTTATTGGCAAAACAATCACTCTCTGCTCCCGTGACCTGATATGACCTTTGAGAGGTCAGATGCTCAAAAACTCAATTTTGTGGTCAAGATCGTGGTAAGAATAGACAGTTTGAAGATTTTCATCCTTATCTATTCAGTATTTCCTGAAAATGGGTCCATTCTATTTTTCACCATAGACTTATAATGGGGTGACCAAAAATTGACCCCACCTTAGGTCACCATAATCAAAATTCCGAGATAGCAGGTTTGTAGACCCTAATGACCTTATCGTATTGTGCAAGTTTCAAACTGGTTGGTTTGCTAATGTTTCCTGGGCGCTGCTTCAAACTCGTAATTTTAGGTTTTGAGGTTGGGTCACTTGGCCCTAAATGGCTCCTTGACCTGACATGACCTTAACTAAAAAATTTGGTCAGATGTGTAAAATTGATCAGGCATAAGGTACCGTAAGTTTTGTTGTTCTGCGTCTCTTCGTTTTTGAGCTATCTGGGAAAAACCAGGTGGGGGCGAATGTCGCCGCCCCCAGCGGGGCGCGTGTTTAAGTTCAGACCATAACGAAACTGGTACGGCTTAGCAAGATATCCTTGATTCTCCAATATACCACTTACACGCCTCTACAAAGTTCACTTCCTGATTCATGTCCCTCCTCTGCCCGGGCTCTGTTCCATAAGCCCCGGACGCTCTCTGCAGCCTAGTTCTACCGGTGCTGTTTACACCACCGGAACGCAATATTTCCAATAGTTGGTCTGAGAATCATGAGTTTGCAGTGCCTGAGACTACCCTATCAGAATAAAAAACAGACTGCGGACCCCGCCCCGTGAATTATGAAAAAGAATGTAACAAAAGTACTTACAAAACATGAGGATTCTGCAAGAGTGGCTGAATTCAGGTTTAATAGAGAGTAATAGGGATATATTTCTTATGTGCTTATCCATATTATCGATATATTGCCTTTCAGAAAGTATTTGGCGACATAGGCGTCACTAGGCATACAACGGGGACATGCAACCCATTTGTGACGAAACATTTGATTTCAGTCGATCTATGGGAGAATATAAACTTATCGGTAGCACCAGCTAAAGGCAACAATCAGTTGATGCATCTAACGGTTTTTGCTTTAAAGTGTGTAAACCCAATGTCCTCGCAACACGCCTGAGTCTTTTTCCTAAGAGGATCACGAGTACGCTGGGTCATAGAAGAGGGTGAAAAAGAAGCTGGTTCACACTGGGGTGAAAGACCATACAACGAAAGCCTGGAATTTCCGTTACGCTACTGATCAGGACCAAATAAAAGAACGTAAAAATTTAAGGCAATACATTTTGCTATATTTCTCTTTCTGCAAAGAGGTCTAGCAAGATAACAAATCATAGCACCACAATAAGGTGAACAAGTGTATAAGAAGTCTTTCATGGCCCTTAACGCCCCACCCGGTGGGCCTCTGAGCGACCTTCACCCTGATGAGGGGGGAGGGGAGGGGATGTTCAAACACCTCCCCCTATTGAACTCGATTCTTATCGGGGATAGCAAAAAACGCGAACCCTGTTGGATAGCTCATACAAATTCTTGAAGAGAATACATCGGTCGCTTTTTGGCTCAGGTCAATATTGAGGTCAAAGAAATTGGCATGTTAGAGAAGAGTTAAAAGTTAATGTCTCTGATATTTTGACACCGGACAGCTATCTACTTAAGACCACATGCCTTGTCAACGACAGCTAAATTTTTACGCCTATAATTTTTAGTGACCACGTCCCGGTCCACCTTAGGTCATGAAAGAGGTTACACAATGCGATTGAGGATTCTATGTGCAAGACATATTACATCTGAGGAAAACCAACAGAGTGGATTTGCTGCCAGACTCCGTGGGTCTGTGAAAAATCTTACAAACTCAAAATTTCTTTCCAAAAGCCCGGACCAAGCACCGCCTCATTGCTATATTCGCTGATTTAAGGGGAGAGCCCTCAATGGTGGTGCCCCCTGGTCCATCCAAAGGAGGGGGCAACGTGCCCCAGTGCCCCCCGTGCCGCCGCCCATGATTCAGATTGATCGTTTCTGACTACATAGAGTGAAACATCACTTCAGAAATATCGGAAAATCAAAAAAATCAGAAATACCCACCCCTTGTATTTATTGTAACAGTCCAGTTGGAATTTTGATACATTGCATTGAATGGATGCATCTACCTGGTGGTGTCAATTTCATTTACCTACGTCAACTACTTGCAGAGCAACAGGCCTGCCAATAGCTTTAGTACGGTCTGGCCAGGCTGGACCGGGCTGGGTCATATATGAATTTGTTTACTAACTCGGATGTAGACCTCATGGACGCCTCGCGCCGAATTATGCCCATGCACATACTTTTTGGTCTTTTAAAACGGCGTGGAAATAGCAATCACATATACTAGAGATGTGGTTCGCAGTCATCGTAATACCACATAACCTTTGAAGCAGTTCGAGCAAACCTTTGTCCTAATTTTAATATGTTAACTGTTTGATAAAAGTGTTGGTTATTTCCAAATTTGTTGTTAGAAGATACTGTGATTTGTTTTAATTTGTCTATTTTGAGGCAGCAGAAGTTCTGAACATGGAATATATGCAGTCAAGATTCGTGGACCCCCGTTAACCGCGTACACAGCTGTCCCGAATGGAGCTATAACTCCTGTGTAAGTAGCGCTGGTATTGAATAATCAGCTGACTCCGAATCGTTATAAAAACCTGCATTTTCCCTGCGGTATGTTATAAGGGAATGTGTATTTTATGTACATACATACAGCGTATCTATTGTGCTGCTGCAAACATCTATCGTGCTGAAAATTTAAAACGACTGCAACCGTCTCGCTTAATTTTTTTAAAACGTATTTAAGAAACAACAAGTCAGAGGTGCAGAAAGTATGCTGGCTGTCACAAACTCAATGTGACGTATGCCTCTTCTGTCACACAAAGCTGGAAATCATAATTGTATACTTGAATACTATTTCCAATATGCTGAATGTCATCTACCTGTCTCTTACTTTTTGCAACAGACAAGGTTCAAGCACCAAACCATTACCGCATGAAAGTAGTAAACTGTATTTTCATTTTTAGATCATATTTATGTTTTTGGAAGGAAAATTTCCAATTATGGATTATTGTTTCCAGTATTATGATCATAACTATTATTGGCCACTCTGACTGCAGTTTCCGCCAATGACATACATTTCCTTTTTAAAGAAGTTTCCATTTTTGGAAGGAGTGTTTCCAATTATGGTACATTTCCCCATGATTAAGTGTAGCAATTATCATGAAAACAATTATTCCCTGATCACAGCTCCCCTCCCCCACTGAACTTATATCTCACATATCAACAAAAGGGAAAAAATGTCAATGTCAACATAGGATTTGGATCTACCTAAAATGTGTTGGTAAAGTGGACATTAGGTAACATTTTTATAGACAGATCGAATGCTTAAAATTTGCCCCCAACACCCAATTATCACCTGCCTGGTCGTTCCTTCTTGCAGTAAAAACTCTGAAGCAACTACCCTGCATAGATGTAGAATTATGTCTATTGGCCTGATAGGTATAGAGGTATTGGAAGTCTCATACCAAAGAAAGATCCGGTGTAGTCAAAATCCTGCTTTAACTCCATGCAGTTCAGGTCCTGCGTGCTGCTTACTACCACTGGTGGTAAGCAACACACCCCCAACCAGCGTTTTTCTAAGTCTCTTTCTCTCTGAGATTTTCTGTGATTTTCTGAGATGAGAAGGGGGTCTACTCGGCACGCTCAGTGCAGGTTAGTGCAAGGCCCCTCTCCAGTGAGTGTTTTCACACTTTGTGGTGGACTGCATTGGCACACATTTGCAATCTGTACAATATTGACATGATAATTTTATCATGAAATCTCACCTGAATTACTGTTGTTGCCAGTCTGTTGCTGGCGCCAACTCTCCCAACTTCCTCCAGCACCAAATCTACCTAACCAATCTTTATCTAGAGCACAAATAAGGTAAGGCACAAGCAAGCTAAGGAATGAAAAACCAAGTTTGATATGTGAAACTGCATCAGTCTCAAGGTAGCCTACATTCATTTTAGATTAGCCATGGGCAGCACTATTTATTCCAACTAGTTTTAGCCTGCACTTATCTCAGATATACCTAATAAATATGCCCTCAAAATAAGTAGCTTCCACCTGTTTAAATTTTTTGGCAGGCTCTACATCCATAAACATATCGAACTTGTCTTGTCGCTGTTGCGTAGCTTAGGTAGAATTGCTGCCCAGCTATGTTTATTTCTTTCACTCATTTAGTACTTTTCTTAGTAGCTTTTAGGCGTACTTAATACTAAATTCGAAGAAATAGGGACCGCTAAATCGAAGAGACTCAAACTTTAGATATTATTTTACCTGACAAAATGGACAGAGAAGTACTTGATAACGTATATGCGTTATCTTTAATGCCTTAGATATGCCCACAATCGTCTATTTCTCGAAAAAATGACTGTCACATTTCGGGCATCTAGGCGGCAACTTTCTGGCAACTACTAACAATCGGCACCATTGGGCTGCATGTTAAAATCTGGCAACTGTGACAGCGGTTTCCGGGCTTTCTGCAGCGGGGTCCCTCGTTTTAGTAGAAACTGAACACAGTACCAATATTGTATCACTGATGCTACGCTGCGCAATTGAAGAACATATTTGTTAAATTAAAATGATCGCTACACGCTTAATTCTGTATTTCGAAAATATGTGGTTTGATTTTGAACCATACAGTCACGATCGCTATTTTGTCACAGTTATGCACCTCAATTTTCGTAAATGTGTCACAAACTCTAGTAGCCGAGTTGGCAAGTTTCTGCACCTCTGCAACAAGTACCTAGTTCTCCTTCTCTTCAACCCGTTAAGTTTCGTAACAATTTTAGAAGAAAAAAACTTTCTTTTAAAAGCTTATAGATCAGGCGTCAGCGGCTGCCTCCGTCCCTTTCCAGTCGGAATGTCGGAGGCCGACTTCCCCGTCGGCCGGGCAGCCTACAACTATGCAGCATGCCAGCTCATGTGATGCACCTGTATTTCAATGTACCCTCATTTGCACGCGCCGGGTCGCGTGCCGACATCGGACGTGGCCTAATGGAATTAGTACCGGGCCGGCGCATGCCAGCCGCCGACACATGTCCCCCTCACTCTTCGCTGCGTACAATCAGCCAGGTAATCTTGGCTAGGTAAGGTATACGCTGTCAGCCATGTGCATGGGCAGACCAAACTTAGAAATAAGATCGAGCTATTCGTGAGTTGTGGAATATCTTCAGCAGCCTGAGGGCTAAAGTGCATATTCTAGAGTCATCAACACATGGTGCCTATTCCGGAAATTTAGTTGTTTGAGGAAGTATAAATGAATGATATAATTTTTTTAGTATAAATCCTTTCATATTCAATTCTTTAAGTCATAGAGACCAAAGATGTATTAACTATAGGGGTTCTGACATTTCGGAGGGGCTTGAACCCCCCCCAACCTAGGATTCGCTACTGCTGGCCAGTCAACAAATACGAGCAAATTGCCAGAGACTCGATCCACTACCCGCGTCTGTCTCGTAGATCAGCCTTCCTTCTCAATTACAGGAACCAAGCTTCCAACAGCACGACAGGTTCTCAAGTATTTTTTCACGTGGCTTATGATAATGATGACTGACAACAGGCCTCCAAAAAGGCTTTAGAGAACGTCCTCCGTTCTGGCATATGGCTAGAATAAATACCATCAGTGAGCGGAGCTGCCAGCATCGACTAGAAAAAAACTGTGGGAAGAGTGGCGAAAACTAAAAAAAGCCGTAGCCAACCATGTCAGATAAATGTAGAAAACTGCCGAAAGTGTTGTACAATTTATGGGACAAACAGTCACCAAACGCGATTGTTTAACTACAACAGAGCCGCTTACTAACATCCAGTGACAAGGAAGAAATCATCGTGTTCTACGCTGACCAGCGTGGCGCCAGGGAAGGGACCATGAGCGGTTATGACAAAAAGCTTGCTGGAATGAAACGACTGCAGAACGCGTTACAGACAGAACAAAGAAGAGCAGCGGAAAGTTCTTCGGCTGGTACCGCGCTGGAGTGTGAATGCACAACAGCAAGCTCTGCTGAAGAAGAAATATACGATGTGCAATCCGACAAGGAAGCTGTGGAGACCGAGTCCGCGACGTCCATAGCCCAGCGTTACGTCAAGAACGTAGCCATTCAACTACCACGGGTAAATTACCGGCGCCTCGATCCACTACCCACTAGCCACACACCTGCCAGCATAGAAGTTGGAGATCGCCTTCTTCTCTCGAATCGGTAGGTGTGGTATGAAATAAAGTGAACTGAAATTTTGCTACATTCTTCTGCCATGGTTCGCTCCGGCCTTCTTTTAAGAGTTTCTGTCACTCTTCCCACAGTTTTTCTAGTCTGTACCGGCAGCTCCGCTCAGTGATGGTGTGTATTCTAGCCATGTACCAGAACGGGAGGGCGTTTTCTCCCAAGATACCTTTACTTAACGGGGGAAAGCAGGAGGGTAGGCAAGTCGGAAACAAGAGGTTAGAAAAAGAGGGAGGGGGGGGCGTGGTGATCCAGATGACAATTCATGACCTAGGTCAATATCTTCACGGTCAAACAAGGTCATAAAGTCAAATATGGCCATGCGGATCGATTGGTAAATCGTGATTAGCAGGAGAATGCGGAATAAGCTAAAGGGACAAGGTTCAAGAAAGAGGTCTCAAAGAGGCTTCCCACAATTTTGGGTTAAGGTCATCAAGGTCATTGACCTAAACACGCGCATTGAGGGGGACGCCCTCGGGTTTTTGGAGACAGCAGAAAAAGCGGCGTGCAGCGCCGTACTGGTATACCTTTTCCTCATCATTTGCAACTTCGTGAAAATTTAAGATAGGTCATCAGGTCAGGTCACCAGTACAGGTCAAGTGACCCGACCTCAAAAAAGTTTAAGATAGCATAAGTCGGAGCAGGGTGAACTTATCCAATTGAAACTCATATCACATAATGGGCTCACCGAGTTCTCTAAAATATGTCCCGGTATTTTTGATATCGATGACCCAAGGTCAGGTACGAAGCATTACCTCTCCATTGTTAATACATGGAAATATGGTTTTACTGAATAACTCAGTAACAGATGGTGATAGAGCGTTTATTTTAGCTTTATTAGACTCGCCTTGGCTTTGCGGTTCTAATGATATGCATTTTATATAATTGACCCTGACCTGACCTCAGGTCAGGTCAAATCTTTGATTTGACCTAGCAAGGTCAAATCATATATCATTCGATTCGGCTTCCTGCGAGGATTCATAGGGTTCAAGTCGTTTTGCTCTATCTTTACTTGTTCAGATGAAATGGCCGAAAACTTTATTTACATGTTATCCCTATGACGGCATGTGACGGCATGTTTTTGACCTCTGGTGACCTTAAATGTGACCTGACAAAAAATGGTTCAAATATTTTCGATGGAGAAGCGGATGGGCTACCCAACGCCGTTTACCGTTTTTGCTACCTACCGTGGTTCTCGAGATCTTAGGGCGTACCGCCCCTCGTCAATCGAAGGTGGCTCAGACCCCCGTCAATGCGCGTGTTAAGGTCACCATATGGTATACTACTTATTATTTACACTTTACTAACACTGTAGCCACTGTTTGGCGGAAATGAGGATTGACATTTCCCAATGACCTTGACCTTGACCTTGTATTGGGGTACCCTACCGATGACGTCATAGCATAATATATGTCAGACGGGTAATGTCATTTGGCCGGACGCACAGTGGTCAGTGACCTGAAAGTGCAGATATGACCTACCTGTGACCTTGACCTGACCTGACTTTCATGTGAGGTGACCTTGACATATAGTCCCCTTATATGACGTTATGACGTCACCACTCGGTCTTCAATGCAAGCTAACGGGTCCGACGCGCGTTTACGGCGATCTCAAATGTAGGTCTGACTTGAAAGCCTATAAGTCAAAAACTTTCGGCCGATTTTCAAAAATCTTCACCAATCGACGCGCTATTGAATTCTGTTAAATGTGGCCACGTTCGTTTTTCGGCTACAAGCGGTTCTCCGGCCACCTTAAAAAAGGTGGGGTCGAGGCCCCTTCAGTGCGCGTGTTAACACGCGCATTGACGGGGGGTACCGCCCCTCGGGTTTTCGGAGATAGAGAAAAACGCGGCGCGTAGCACCGCCGTACTTGGTATACTTTTTCTCTCATCATTTTACAACTTCGTGAAAATTTTAAGGTTAGGTCATCTCAGGTCAGGTCACCAGTACAGGTCAAGTGACCCGACCTCAAAAAGTTTAAGATAGCATAAGTCGGAGCAGGGTGAACTTATCCGATTGAAACTCATATCACATAATGGCCCCACCGAGTTCTTCTCTAAAATGTATTCCGGTATTTTTGATATCGATGACCTAAGGTCAGGTACGAGCATGACCTCTCCATTGAAATACATTGGAAAAATGGTTTTACGGAATAACTCAGTAACAGATGGTGATAGAGCATTTATTTTAGCTGCATTAGACTCGCCTGGGCTTTCGGTTCTAATGATATGCATTTTATATAATTTGACCTGACCTGACCTCAGGTCAGGTCAAATCCTTGATTTGGCCCAGCAAGGTCAAATTATATATCATTCGATTCAGCTTCTAAGAGGATTCATATAGTTCAAGTCGTTTTGCTCTATCTTTACTTGTTCAGATGTAATGGCCGAAAAACTGAATTTACATGTTATCCCTATGACGGGCATGTTTTGACCTCCGTGACCTTAAATGTGACCTGAAAAAATGGTCCAAATGTTTTCGATGGAGAAGTGGATGGGCACCAACGCCGTTTACTGTTTTCGCTACCTACCGTGGTTCTCGAGATCTTAGGGGCGTGTACGCCCGTCATGCGAAGTGGCTCAGACGTCAATGCGCGTGTTAAGTTTTCTCCAGCCTGTTCGAAGGCCTCTTCACAGTCTTCACAATTATGAGCCACGTGAAAGAAATACTATAGAATTTTTCCGTGCTGTTGGAAGCTTGGCTCTTGCAATTGAGGAGGAATGCTGGCCTACGAGATAGACGCGGGTAGTGGATCAAGTTGCTGGTAGTTTGCCCGTATTTGTTGACTGGCCAGGGCCATTTTTATCTGTCTCCATAAACTGGGATTGAGCTGAACAAAAATTGTAGGAGATTCTCACAAGAATAAGAAAAAGGATCTGTGGAAGGTCACATCAGTCATCAATTAACAGCGTGATCCTCGGAAGAATTGTGATATTGTTGCCCCGAGCCTGGCTACAATATGATTGTTTTCTTGAAAATGTTAATATGTTACATGTTACTTGAGTATTCATACACATTTATTTTTAATCGAAGCGCATATAATGGAAAGGTACTTTGCATTATGGTATGGTGGAATGGGGCTTATTGGGGCAGAATCTAAGGATGGTATAATTCATGTTCGGGATGCAAATATGAGCGAATCAGAGTTCTTTATTGGTTTAGTTTTATGAACATCCATTTTTGACAAAATCTTTGGTATTTTTACCCACACAATTGTTATAAGTACTCCTCACGTGACCGAAATAACTCACTTAACATGGACGGTACACATGAGTGCGTATGAACTAAAATACAGACGGAATAAGCATACAGATGCCTACATTTTCCTAAAACATTATGGATAACTTGATATTAGGAATAATCTGGCTTCTAAATTCAACCAAATACGTTGCAAATAAACAGGGTTTATGGCAAACTGGCAGCGGATTTTGATTTCGTGGATTTGAACAGAAGAGCTATCTCTGTGACTTCAAAGCAGTTCTCTTGGCCATTTTTGGCAGTTGTAGAATTTCAAATCCAATACGCGACCCCTCGAAATCTTAGGACTCTTTTTTTATAATTTTGGCACCATTGGATTCAGGAGGTCTCAAGCAATGGTAAAAACTACCGCCACCCAAAAATTTGCATGGTCAGTACAAAATGGGGCACCCTACTGTATGTATGGCCATGGAACACGCAATGATAATAGGGAACCATACTCACCGAGGCCTCCTGAGAGGCGTTCTAACTGCTGGTTTCACTCAGTTAAAGAAGGAGGCTAGAGCGGTGGCGCTGTAGTAGACGTGCATCAGTTGCACAACGTTACCAAGGATACGTGGGGGAGGCAGACGAGAGTGGGGAGGAGAGGGGTGTGTCG
This sequence comes from Lepas anatifera, assembly GCA_034440635.1. Taxonomy (NCBI): domain Eukaryota; kingdom Metazoa; phylum Arthropoda; class Thecostraca; family Lepadidae; genus Lepas; species Lepas anatifera. The sequence goes on along the minus strand of JAOTON010002065.1, from coordinate 650,310 downwards.
GATGACACTAAGGGATGGCCACTTTGTTAGCGGTGCCAGTCATAGGCTTGTCAATAATTTCATTTTCGCTTGTGGCTATAATGCTTGAGATCAAACTGTATTATATGTATTTCTTTATACACTACGTACTCTTCCAACTCTAGGTGATTTTTCTTAGGTAAATTTTTAACGTATTTTTGCCTACATGCTATAGGCAAACGAATTTTATACCTTAGGTACGTTTGCTTACGTACTTTTGCGTACATACTTCTTCCTGCGTAGGCACTTTTGACATACCTACGAACTATATACCTTGCCTACATGTGCTTGCGTACTTTTGCGTACGTACTTTACCCATACGTACCTTAGGCATAAAAACTTTGTTCGGGCAGCCACGGCTATTCAATGACGTCAGGAGCGCCACAACCCCAGTAACAGATAGTGCTGCCACCTGGAACAAGCACCAGAACTACTACGAACTGAGCTTACCGCAGGCATGAATCTACGCTTACTTGGATGCAACGTGAAGATAACTGTGTTTTTCAATCTAGAAAACGATTTAATTATTTATATTAATATCCGGAGTATCAAGGTGAGAAACCATATCATGCACTGAGGCTAAAAAGCATAACATAGGCAGGGATAAAGATATAAAACTACACTTCGATTGTTTTTGCCTGTTTAAGCGTTGTGTGCAAAAGAAAGTTAAATTTCCCGATAGCCAGATCCAAGAGGAAAGAAGGAATTGTGGACATTTGCTCATCTCCCCTCCCGATCGACCCTCAGTGCCCTCTCAAATGGTCATGACCCCTCCCTGAAAGGTCAATGGCGCCTCTGTGAAATGTCGCCTCCCCCAAACTCCCCCCAGGATGCGAGTAAATGTATGTACCCTCGCGATAGGATTTGGCACCCAAACTTTAGGTTTAAGCGCCAAAAAGTGGTGGCCTCCCCGACCGTGTGCCCCTCCCTGATCGAAAATCCTGGATTCGCCTATGGTTTTCCGCATGCCAAATATGAATACCAGAATGACTCCATGATTTTGGCCAATATAGATTATTTTAACGCTTTCATTTGGCCGCATTTGATGTATTCCAAGGCATTGCTTAGCATGGTTATATATAAACTAGAAATCTAAATATCAGATTCACAGCATTCCTCAGTCCCAAGTGCCATGCATAAAACTTATAAAATTCATAATTCAACTGACCAGAGGGAATCTTCAGACCAGGGAACTGTCATACAGTTTTCCAACGATTGATTTGTTAGCCCCTGTCTATACGATGCGCTTTGCAAAATAATAAACTCAGGAATCCGTCAATTTTATGAAATGTTCAACACGATGAAAGAAGCTCGTTTCTAAAAGATGTTCCCACTTCGCCCACTGATCCGAAAACAGCCTTGTAGGTGTCTAACACAGAAGAGGCGTGTGTGACCTTCACTTTGCTGTGCTAATGTTTGATTTTATCGCAGAAGCCCATGAAGCTATGGTCATGCCACAAAGTCGAGGAACTCAGGCAGTCTTGCTTTGGTCCTTTGGAAATGTCTGACCAGTGATGAGGTGAGAGGTCGGCTTCATGGTGGCTTCGTTGCCTGACCTCAGGCTGGAAAGCATGGATTAACGGGGCCTTAAATACCGCGATGGGATACTAGCTGTTGAGTTCGTTCAGATCCGGTGGAACCCCGCACCAGAATACTGTGATCAACTGACTTGCCACTGAAATCGGGAACAGTCCTTTCCGTGATTGATATGATAAATACAATTTCATATGCAGGTGAAGTTTCAGAAAATGAATACCTTTATATCTTGTGGACACTTGCTGCCCGTTTCAATGTCGGGAAATACCCTATGGTGATGGGAATACAAGTTATATATATATATATATATATATATATATATATATATATATATATATATATATATATATATAATTGTTTGGAAGTTCTTCTGCTGAAACATCTTCATGCCAATTAGGTCTCTGTGTACCTCCAGCAACGATATATCAGTATTGGTCGTTATTCCTTAGTAGTTTTTGAAAATTGTTCCTAAGCTGGGATTTGAACCCAGGCGTGACGCTCTACGCCGCAGTTTTCTGGAATCATCGGGGACATCTGCAGGGGTATTCAAACACTCCTACCACTTCCCACAGCACTGAGGCGAGTTCTTCAAGATTCGGTATTTGTGAACACCGATGTCGGGAAAATAAGTCGGCAAAGTTGCGATTTCGAGGTTATTCGATTTATTATGCCAATACTTATCATACGTCATGTATGCAGATTAGACTATGCCACGATGGATACAAATAAGACATTTGCGTTGATTTGGGTGGAGGCGGAGGAGAGGGGGAGAAGAAGTGGTAACAATTCCAAATTAATATATATATATATATATATATATATATATATATATATATATATATATATATATCTGGTATGTGTATGCAACTATAGACTTTTCTTGAAAAGTGTCTGATTGGAGGTGTCAATGTCAAATTTTTTCCTCAATGGATCAGCTATCAGGACCTTTCTATAGTTTCCTGCTACTGTTTTCACAGGAATTTCTTATCCTTTACGAATTCAAAGCATACCAAATTAGGACCCTTGTTTGGACTATTGGCTTGGGTTTTTCGTAAGCTGTTTTGCCGACGTAGAGAAGTGAATGCCATTTGTCCATTCATACGGCAAAGAAAAAGACAGCATTGCGTTCCATGCAATCGGAATGCTTATGCCAAGTCAGGGTCTGAATGACTCCATGGAGCAATTTTATTGTATAAATACAAGACAATTGCTCCATCTCGTATATGCTACTATGTATACCTACCTCGAGGAACTTCCTTAAAATGAAACACAGTTGCCCTGCTAGGTAGAAAGACATGCTCTGGTTGGTTGCCTCAAGAGCTTTCAGGAAGTACCGAGGAAAAGCACTACACATCCTTCCGTGACAAGCGGGATAGTTAAGCAAGGTCAGGACTGGGCGATATGCCACAGGGGTCGCGCACCTGTCCCCCTCCCCCTTGGCGCGGTGGCAGTGCCGCGGAGAGTCTATTGATTGTGGCACAGGGCGTGGTCCCCGGCTGCTGCTGGAATGGCCTCAGGCTGTATCCGGCCGGAGCGCCGCTGCTGCTACCGCTGCTGAATAACTAATGCGCAGTGGTGACCAGTGTCGCCCTGCCGCGCGCCGCCCCCGCCCCCGCCCGCCTCAGCCGCCCAGCCGCCACCGCCGCCGCCGCCACTGCCGACTTCAGACGACGTGCTCGCGTGTGCCGCCGCCTCGGTACGAGCACGGAGGACGCGGAGGGTAAGGGTCATCACCGGTGACGTCAGAAAACACGGTCACGACACTGTCGCAGGTGGGATACTGAGGACGTGATGTACCGTATGTGCTGGGTTTTCCAAGGTTACAGGTTTGCCAGGAGCTTCGTGAGAGGTGCCCGTTACTATCGGAACCGTAAATAAGGTCGCCGAAGAAAATAATTTCGACGTAAACATATACTTTACAATCGAACCATAAGGATTTGAAAGGACTGTATGACCCGTTTTAAACAAATAATTGTGTTCAAAGGTTATTTACCAGCGAAGATATATGCTCTGCTAGTGGCTGCCGAACAATATCCGCTATAAGTGGAATAAAATGATGTGCACTTTTGGAGTGCAGCAATACCAATACGTTTTGAGACTGTCGGAGCAGCCCTTTTCATGATAAAACAAAGTCTTGCCTCTCCTCTGGTTTGAAATTTTTGGAGGGTACCTATATGTTTCAACTCCTTGGAAATCCAGCAATTAGAAAGAAGCTACAAATTGGGGTGGATTACCAAATTATGTCAGCTGGGGCTACTACCAGGGGTAACATTGGGTCCGCTCATCATGGCCTGGAAACTCTGTAAGCCATTAAATATGCCTGTCTTAGGCTCTGCGTTGTTGTCATAAGAAAATAGTTCCGCTGGTACATGTAAAAGCAACTGGGAAAATGTTGGGCTTAGAATCATGTAATGCTCGGGCTTACCTATAATCAATCGTCATTTTTCCGCCAGGCTATTACGGTTTTCAAGCGATAAAAAGCCACAATCAGTCTGCCCTCGACGAAAAGCTGCTTAAGCTATAATTACGTCAAACCTTTTGTAGCGCCTTATTCAGTGCTGAATACCTTTAATGAACTTTGCTTGAGCAAATAGTCAAAGCTATGGACTGCCTCTGTCTGCAGACAAATTCCAGTCGCACAGGCAAAAGAAATCGGTCATCCGAATTCAGGATTCCTGACCACCTTCTGTCAATCCAGACGAGTGTGAATGGTATTACCAGTCTCAACGAATCACCAAGTGTCAATCACGTTGAATCGTATTGAGTGGGTGGGTATGCGTCCAGAACCGATACAGATCCCTATCTCCTTCATACTCTTACCTGCTGCATCTGTGTTGTCGGGACGGTTTATTGTAAACCAATCAGGGAGTGCCGAGGTGTCTGTAGTCTGTAGGTGTCTACAGCACCTCTCAGTGCAGCTCAGAAATGAAAGAAGCAATAAGAAATCATACTTGGATAAAGTTGTTCAGGCGTGACCGCTTGGGCTGCGGAATTCAGGACTAATATGGTCAATATGAAAACCTCAATACGGTCAAACCTAATTAAAACGCGTGCATCCTGTTTGTACTCAGTCGAGACTGTATAGCTGAATGTATGTACGTGTCTACATATTCTGTTTGGTTGTTATTAAGAGACACTAAAGCGAGAACAATTTCTAGCCTCTTAAGAAATCCAAACACTGCTCTGGACGAAATAGACTTTATCTGCGATCTTGAAATATGGTTAAACATCAAATCAACTTTGCTGAACCCATTAACAACACGATCACTAAAGCAAACAGAGCACTGAACGTAATTACAGCTCTCCAGTCCTGTTATGGGTGATGAAAGAATGCAACACATTTCGATAACTTTCAGTCAATTTTCGAATATTGCTTCGTAACTGGGGGTTAGAGTACTGTGCAAACTATTTCTTACAGGCTCAGAAAGGCTTATGCACAAACTTCTTGGTTTTGCTTGCTGCAACCAATCGTGTTTTCACACAATCTTTGGCATGCTCAGACGTTTGGCTAAGTTCAAAATTAGCAGCTTGTGTGGTGGTTACATCTGAGCAACGTCTTTTCCGTACACCAAGCAGCAGTCTGTCGGTTAGATTCCGCTCTCATGTTCGAGACATTCCCTCTTCAAGTCTCCGCGTGATGCACCTGTGTCATGAACGATGCCTTATTCCCGCTGCCCATCCGGGCTGGACACTGCGGGGCAGGCGTGTTTTTGTCGAGTTGGTGGCTTGTTTAACCCGCCCCCACCGCGGGTCCAGTGCCACCTTCGCCCCACCGGGGGCATCGACGCCCCCTCTAACTCCGAAAGTATGAGGGTTAGAGCAAATCTGCAAAGTGCAATAGAAAGCTCGCGTGAATTCAGTAAGAAATTACTTTACATGTTTTAGTGCTCAGGTCAATGGTTTGACCTCCAGAGGTCAAATTAGGTCGAGATCGGCTATTTTCACTCAAATATGCAATGCTTAAGCAAACTCGGCATAACTCTTATGTCATTAGAGCTATTGAGGTCTGGTAAGGTACATTTGATAGTAAATTGTCCGTACTTTTTCCGTTATGTGAAAGGTAAAGACCTCCCACCAGTGGTTTGACCTCCAGAGGTCACCTCGTGACCTAAGATGACCTGAGGTCACGAAAGGTCAGAAAATGACCTTGCTGTATATCAAATGAAAGCCAATGACAAGACAAACACGATGGTGTTTGTTTCATTGCTCTAGCTTATACAGGTTAGAAGTTATTGTTAAAATACTGTTTTTGACCCCTGGTGACCTTGGATGACCTTGGAGTGGTCAAAGGGCAAATATGGCCCCTGGAATCCGTGAAAGGGTGTCCAAGAACGGTTTTCTGATCAAGCTAATCATTTTCAATCACTTTTGTGACTTTTAGATCATTAGACAGCTTTTCCCCATCCTTTTCAATGGGAGAGGTCACCTCGTGACCTGATCTCAGGTACGAAATCGAAAAATCCCGGATATACACCTTGTAGACCCTGGAGGGGCCATAAAGCGTAGGAAGTTTCAAATCGATCAACTTCGAAATGTACCTCTTACAGAGCTCTAAAGTTCAAGTGAGGTGACCTTGGTTGACCTCGTCTGGTGACTTGACCTTGGGTGACCCGGGGAAAAATTTCAGGATGGTGGGAAAATGATGCAGTGAGAGGTAGAGCCCTCAACCGCGGTGCTGCGCCTCGTCGTTTCTCTGCTATCTTGAAAAACCTTAGAGGGGCCATCGATGGCCCCCGTGGAGCGAGGGTTAAGTCTTCTTTATCGTGTACCTTAGCTTGGACGCGTTCAGGGGAGATGAGGGCATAATAGGACACATGCCTGGACACATGTAAAATTTTACCCTCATTTTGTCCCATTGCAGGTAGTATTATCTCACTTGCTACACTTGTGACCGTCGAGCCATTTTATCAACAGCAATTTACACCCACACTGGAGAGGGGTCTGGCGCCAACGCGCACAGAAGAGGGGGCCCGGTAGCCCCACTCTGAGATCTCGGAAACCAAGAGACTTGAAATAACACTGGTTAGTGAATGGGTGGGGGCTATAGTGATCTGAATTTTCAGATATTTTTTATTGACCTAGGTCAATATCTTCAAGGTCAAAGGGGTCATAAATGTCAAATATTACCTGTGATGGGGACCTATCAGAAAATACCGTAATTATGCAGGAAAAAACTCGGGAATGTGTAAAGGTGGACCAAGGTTATAAATGGAAGGTCGTAAAAAATATTGTTAAAAATTTTGGGGTCAAGTTCAATTGAGGTCATTGACCTGTGACGTCACAATGTGGTATACCACCTATAATGTACACGATAACTAGCACCATAGCGACTGTTGGGCAGGAAATGGGGATTGGCCTTTGCCCATGACCTTTGACCTTGACCTTTACGTTGAGTTACCTTAACACGCGCATTTACGGGGGGGTGGGTACCCGCCCCTCGGGTTTTTTCAGAAATAGCAGAAAAAACGGCGGCGCTACGCGTCGCCGTACTTGACATACCTTTTCCCTCATCATTTTTACAACTTCTGTAAACAATTTTAAGGTTAGATCATCTCAGGTCAGGTCACCAGTACAGGTCAAGTGACCTGACCTCAACAAAGTTTAAGATAGCATAAGTCGGAGCAGGGTGAACTTATCCGATTGAAACTCATATCACATGATGAGCCCACCGAGTTCTCTAAAATATGTTCCGGTATTTTTTTATATCGATGACCTAAGGTCAGGTACGAGGCATGACTCTCGATTGGAAATACCTGGGAAAAATAGTTTTACTGAATAACTTAGTAACGAATGGAGTAGAGCGCTTATTTTAGCTGCATTAGACTCGCCTTGGTGTTGCAGTTCTAATGATATTCATTTTACATAATTTGACCCTGACCTGACCTCAAGTTAGTTAAAATCCTTGATTTGACCTGGCAAGGTCAAATTATATATCATTTGATTCGGCTTGCTGCGAGGATTCATAAAGCTCAAGTCGTTTTGCTCTATCTTTACTTGTTCAGATGTAATGGCCGAAAAACGTAATTTACATGTTATCCCTATAACGGCATGTTTTGACCTCTCGTGACCTTAAATGTGACCTGACAAAAAAATGGTTTAAATATTTTCGATGGAGAAGTGCATGGAATACCTAACGCCGTTTACCATTTTTCGCTACCTACCGTGGTTCTCGAGATCTTAGGGGGGCGGGTACCCGCCCCTCAAAGCGAAGGTGGCTCAGACCCCGTCAATGCGCGTGTTAACTATGACGTCATAGCATGATATGCACCAGGTTGGGTAACGTCATTTGACCGGAAGCACTAGGTCCAATGACCTTGAAAGTGCCGGTACGAACTTGACCTGTGACCTTTGGCCTTGGCCTTCACGTGAGATAATCTTGACATATCATCCCGTCTATATGACGTTATGACGTCACTACTCGGTCCCCAACGCAAGCAAACTGGTCAGACTGTGCGATTGTGGTGATGTCAAAATGCAGATCTGACTTTGAACACCTAAAAGAAAAAAGATTATCGGCTGATGTTCAAAATTTATTCAGCAATCAACAAACCGTTAAATTCGCCTAAAAATGGCCAAGCATCGTTTTCCGGCTCCAAGTGGTTCTCCGGCCACCTCGGAATAATAGATGCATGAGGGGGCTCTGTGGCGCCACAGGGCGCATGTTAAGTTTCCAGTGACTTATAGATGTACGTACATACATAACTTAGATCGTATGGTTTTATTATTCAACTGCATTAATGACTAAGTTTGTATAGCTAATAAGTGTATGAGCTGTATTTATGATTGCAATATCTTAACCGGCGCCCTGCTGGGGTCCCAGGCATGAGCACCCCGCTGGGTGGTATTTTCCCCCTCTGTATCTCATTTGTTGGAAATGTCAAAGCAAATCTACGGACGGCATCGTTTCGAAAGCTCGTGACAAGATAAAGGGAAATTATAAAAAACTGTATCTATATCAGGACAATGTTGAGGTAACCGAAGGTCAAGAAAGGCTTCCTGGGCTAACAACGGGACATGGTATGTTTTCCTCTATACATTTTTACAGAGCAAAGCTAGAGAAAATATTTAGAGATCATTGGAGTTCTCTCGTCGTGGCAAATCAAGTGATGTTATATGACCATGCTAGGCTGAATAGTAAAAAAATGACGACCCAAGCTAGGTCAGGGTCATATGGTGACCTGGAATAGTCATTTTGCATATCAGTCGACAGCCCATCACAAGATAAGCTCAATGAAAGCAAAATAGAGAGTCCATCTCAATTTAATGCGAGGTTATTGAAAAAATAATAACTGTATGTTTACATGACCTTACTGGAGCTTTGAGGGATCAGATGCTCGAAAACACAAATTTATGGTCAATATCGTGGTAGTAATACATGGTATAAAGACTTTCAAGTTGACATATCCTTTATTTACAAAGAAAGAGGTCTTTTCTATTTTTCACCATAGACTTATAATAGGGTGACCAAAAAGCCGATCCTATCTTAAAAGCATACGACATAAGAAAATACGAAAAAAACGAAAATACAGTGGTGGCGCTGCCATAGAACCACATTAGGCATTGCCTAGCCACTTTTAAATGTCAAAATAGGTGTGCATTTTATGTAGAATAAATCTAATTTGACTCTATGTTTAAGTTACAGAGAATATTCCTTATTCGGATCATTGGGTCAAAGAGCGGATGATCTGCATCTCTGACAATCCATGTTCGTAGCTCCTACCGTCAACAAATGTGAGATTAGGCACTTCGCGATTTCACTGAATCTGCCTAACCTCATGGCAAACCTAACGTATGCTTTTTATTGACATCTCTAATACCTCATTCATTCGGACGTGAGTACTGGCTCGTTAAATCAGCAACCCAGGCTTGACTTAGCAGCTAGCACGTGCGATGCCACGTCTCAGGACCTTGATTACAGCGGATTCGTTTATTGGCATTCTTGTATTCGCGGATTTCTTGCCTTCTCTAGTGCGGGACAGTTGTTTGGCAATTATTAGCAAGATGTTTAAGTTCGTAAACCGTTATGAAGAACGTGAGTCATGGCACAAAATGTAGTGGATGAAATTAAACAAAAAAATCCGTTCAAAAATCGATCGTACAGCGAGAACTTGGACGTACGAAAAAATGAAGTGCCGAAGCTATCCTTGAAATGGGAAGTTCTCGTGAGTACCTTGTCCTTCACGCCTTACTAACCTACCTAACTATCCTTTTTGAAGTTTACCTTGTACCTTCATATACTGCCGCATAACCGTTTCTACAATCCACTGACATATTCTTTTGATATTTTTTTAATTGCAATATATTAAAAATTTAAACATAAATATTATTTTTACTCATCGACTTGAGCTTGCCCCTTCTCCAGCCAACATGCTGTATCCGCCCCTGTCCAATATCAGGTAAAAAACCTGGGCGACGTCCTTACCTCTAAGCCAATCGTGCCCTACTACCCTGATCGTGCCTAGTCTGTCATAATGTTCAAGCGTCGCCACTGTGAAAATAGTGAGATAGAATATTTTTAGACCTTACTGATTTTACCTCACTTGAAATGTTTGGAACTGATTGGTTGGCAGATGTTCATTTGTCGCCACTTTAAACTCGTGATTTTGGGTTTTGAGGTGGGGTCGCTTGACCTTAAATAACTTCTTCATCTGCATGATCTGACCTACAATGTTCTGATAGATGCATAAAATCGATCAAGTTAATTTGTTCGATTGAGCCATTTGCTTGTTTGTTTGATTGGGTCCAATAGATTGAGTTCATTTGCTCTGTTGACAAACGCTGATCCGTTCCCCTGCTCCGCTGACAGCCGTAAGCTGATCCGCTCTCCTGCTCCACTGACAGCCGTAAGCTGATCCATTCCCCTGCTCGGCTGACAACCGTAAGCTGATCCGTTCCCTTGCTCCCCTGACAGCCGTGATATGATCAGTTCCCTTGCTCCGCTGACAGCCGTAATCTGATCAGTTCCCTTGCTCCGCTGAGAACTGTGATCTGATCAGTTCCCCTGCTCCACTGACAGCCGTGATCTGATCCGTTCCCTTGCTCCGCTGACAGCCGCAGCCGGAGGCGTCGCCGACTCAGTCGCAGAGTGACCGTCTCTCGGTGAGTTTCGCGCCGGACAGCAGCGCCACGGAGCAGCAACAGCAGCAGCAACAGCAGCAGCAGCAGCAGCAGCAGCAGCAGCAGCAGCAGCAGCAGCAGCCGCAGACGGCGGTGGCGCACCCGCTGCAGCAGCCCGACCATGCCGGAAGCAACGCTGAGTCCACCCTGAGGCAGCGCAACCGCACACGTGCGTACATACATACCAGCGCTATGGCAACTGATGGGGTCCGGCTGTAGGGTGAATTAGTACAAACCATGTGGCTTGAAGTCTTATGTTTCAGTTAAAGAGGAGTGAGTTTTTAGTCAAACAGCTTCTCCCGCACTCTTATTTAGAATTCATTGGAGTGACCTAACGGATAAATTTCTGGTTCAGCTGTTCTTTCACTAAGTTTACACGAATTATATAGGCTAGGATAGAAAATAGCTCCTTCTCCTACACTCAAAACTGAGAACTCTTTTCTTTTCCTCTCCGTGACGTTATCTCTGGACAATGCTACGAATGCTGGTACATTGTCCTGAAATAAGGTCACCTAAAGCACCCACACCAACGAAACAAAAGCAGAAGCAAAATGCTTAATTTGCAGGGCCATGCCCGGGGCATTCAGCTTTATGCAGGGGCGAGGACGGACCGCGTCAAATTTCCAGCGGGCTTTAAGGCCTGAAAGGCCTGCCACGGGACTATTTGAGCGGCGGTGTGTCATTTCCGGCGCGGCCCGATGCCCCGGGGCTCGTCGCAGGCCACTATCGACCCCATCCCGTCCTTCGCCGACCAATGTTTACCGGGCTGAAATGGGCGCCGAAGCTACAGATGGAAGCTGGCACGCTTCTGTCATTAAGCCGTGGATGTCACAGCCAACATTGGCTGGGCGTCACCATTCGCAGCACACCAAAATAGTACCTCATAACTAATGTGCCGTCAAAGCAGTTCCACCATACTGATTTCACACCCTTACATTGGCTCCGTAGAGCCCTGTCCGGCTTCTGCGCGAGCTTCAACATCCAGCAACAACATGAAAATATCAGCGAAATTTGAGCTTATTGGTGGCAGAATATTTCTGTCCTCGAAAATTTAGAGCAAAGACTCGTTGGATTTTGACATCCCATTACATCATTATTACAACCCCATATATTTTATGACTTGTGTACACTTCACTATTATCAGAAAATTCGCTGTTAATAACACTGGGTCGTGTCCTATGTCGCTCCGTCCCCATGCATCCTTCAGAGACGGTTCCCATGCCACTCCGTCACTCTGCATCCCTCAGGGACGGGTCCTACGTCGCTCCGTCCCTCTGCATCCCTCAGGGACGGGTTCTATGTCACGCTGTCCCCCTGCATCTCTCAGGGACAGGTCCCATGTCGCTCCGTCCCCTCAGGGACAGGTCCCATGTCGCCCCGTCTCCTCTGCATCCCTCAGGGACAGGTCCCATGTCGCTCCGTCCCCCTGCATCCCTCAGGGACAGGTCACATGTCGCCCCATGCTAACGCCTTCATCATGAACAGGTCTTATGTCACCCCGTCTTTCGGCATCCGATGCCCATTCATAAATGGCGATTCTCCTCAACCTCGTTACAAACAGTGTCTCTAAAAATTGTTGTGCGTGTGGGGAGGAGTGTTGTGTTGAAATTCCGACAAAGCTTGTCGCGTTTTCTTATCCTGGGGAGCGTTGAAATAAGTCAGCTCAGACTGAGGTAAAGTTTCCTTCCGGATATGGAGGCTCTTTCATGAGGCCAAGAATTGTTATTTCAAATTCTTAATCAACCCTAGGTTCGTGACTTTGTATTTTAAAAGCTAGGGTAGCCACCATATCATTTTCCCCTACTCGTGTCATACACCAATACACAAGCGTGTTAACGATCACGGCTGTGCCTGCAGTGACGGCGGAGGAGGACGAAGAGGACGAGTACTCGGTCAGCGTGTCGCAGATTCTGGAGCGGCAGAGCTCGCGGCGTGGCTCGCGGCGGCTGCAGCGCCAGCCCAGCAGCCGGGAGTCGCGTCGCGGGCCGCGCCGCCGCCGCAGCAGCGCGCGACGCCTGGTCTCCTCCTCCCCAGAGTGAGTCAGACATCGGAGGCGAAGCGTTGGAGCTTCTCACCAGGATTAGAGAGAGAGAGAGAGAGAGAGAGAGAGAGAGGTGACAGAGTGAGTGATAAAACTTTAGGAGCTTGTCGCTGTATTACCTCGACAAAAGGAAGCGTGTCACCTTTGCAGAATAAATGGAGCCACCTCAGGAGGGTAAATATAACCACTTCACCAAGGTGACTAAAACCACCCCGATAAAGTGAGTCGTACCATCCCTCCAGAGTGAGTAAAACCACATTTCCAGACTAAACATAACCACTTTACGAGGGTAAATGAAACCACCTCACCAGAGTAAAAATAACCATTTTGCGAGGGTAAATAAAACCACCCCGATACAGTGAGTTGTACCGCCACTCCAGAGGAAATAAGCCACCTCACTGGCAGGAGCGTTTTCACTATAGTGAGTCTCACGGGTAGAGGACTTAATTGTTTTGACAACTTTAGAGCTCTGCGTACACCGACTGCTGAGTTGGTATGGTATCATCAACGCTCACTCTGTTGGGAGCATATTAGGAGAGCGAAAATATTTATGCAAAATACCCGCCGGAGGATTTGAAACCGGGGTTAGCAGCGCAGAAGCCGAATGCTCTTAACCCATGCTACCACATCCCATTGGTTATTGGGACCTAATTACTTGGGCTAAATATTCAAACTTTATCCATTATTTCATACTTTAAAATATAATTTTAATGAAATTTTCACAATTAAAAATAGAGGCAATCACAAACAGGTTTAATATATTTAATTAATGAATACATATCCAAAGATGTGCTGGTTCATACTTTTTGTCAATGTTTGGTTTTGAGTCTTGTTTTGGAGTTATTTCGAAAGGTGACCAGCACTGAGGGCGCCTTTAAAATTGTTTATTTACTTTGCCTCATTTGAGCGGAGCTATTTACACCACTAAGCGGTGAAAATGTGTGGTATTACCGGTAGACCTAGGTAAGTATCCAGGGAGAGGGGAGTCGGCTGGGAGGTTAGAGCCCTCCGCTTTGATGAGCCCTTTGTGTAATACCTATGTGCTGATCCACCATAACCAAATGGCCTCAGAATCCTTTTCCCTGTAGCCCAAGAAAGAAATGTCCAGGTGATCGTTTTTTTAGAGTTCTGAAGCTGTTTAACAACTAAATATATAATTAAGTATTTTTAGCATTCTGATTCAGCTGGGTTGCTAGCTTTTATTAGGCTATGAGCCGACCAGAACTACCTGTATGGCGATCCAATTAAATTTTAGCCAGACATATTAGTAAATATTCAGCTATATGAATGCATTTATACGAATACACTTGGTCTGTTTCAGTGTCGTCGTTGAAGTTGATGAATCGGATAATGAAGAGCAGATCTTCGAAAACATTCGCATGCACAAGGAGGTCATTAGTGAGGTCAAACACCAGCCATGGCCTATGCAAAGGTAAGAGAGAGCAGTTGAGCCTAGGAAAATTATTGCTAGAAATCTGTATAAATTTGCAACAAAACTTAGTGCTTTGCATTGTGCGTTTTGCCACTCTGTCCTCGTCTGCAAATGTTTCAGATAAACTGCATTGGACAGTTCCTGTTCGGGCCAAGTAACCCTGTCTTTTGATTAGTTTTAATTCGAATTGGACCAAAAGTGGTCAGTTAGGGTCAGTCTTTCAGGATCGTGGTCCATATATCACCGCTCTTTATTTTCACATAAACGTGACTGAAAACGATTCTCTAACTTATTTTCTGGAGCAAAAGGACTTGATAATCACTCCCGTATGCGATATTGTTACGTCCCCAATCGATACGGTATGCTCCCAATATGCGAGTTTAAGCGCCAGATGTTTTCCTAAGTGCATCATTGAGCATAAATACGTATTTGAATATATACATGATGCATGACTGAGCAATGATACGTACACGTTTACGATTTATTGATATGTATAATGATAGCGATGTGTAATGATGTATAATGATAACTGTGTATGGTGATAACGATACACGCAATGATATGTATACGTATAGATAATTGAGCAATGGTACGTAAAAACTGCATGATTTTACCTTCATTTCCTTTCAGGAAGCTGAACCTGGTGAAGCAAGCCAAAATCTACGTGGCCAAGCACGAAGGGGAGCTGGCCGAGCGACTGGCACAGAGTCGCTCGGCCAAGGACATCCTCGCCCGCTACTCCCTCGTTTTCCTCCGCGTAAGTGTGTTATCATGCAAACTTTTAATTGCTAGTTAAATATACATTGCTATCCATTTGAACAAGCAGAACTGGCAGGCGTTCCATCACCATCACCTGGTGTCCCCGCAGTACTGGCAGGTGTTCCATCACCATCACCTGGTGTCCCCGCAGTACTGGCAGGCGTTCCATCACCATCACCTGGTGTCCCCGCAGTACTGGCAGGTGTTCCATCACCATCACCTGGTGTCCCCGCAGTACTGGCAGGCGTTCCATCACCATCACCTGGTGTCCCCGCAGTACTGGCAGGTGTTCCATCACCATCACCTGGTGTCCCCGCAGTACTGGCAGGTGTTCCATCACCATCACCTGGTGTCCCCGCAGTACTGGCAGGTGTTCCATCACCATCACCTGGTGTCCCCGCAGTACTGGCAGGTGTTCCATCACCATCACCTGGTGTCCCCGTAGTACTGGCAGGCGTTCCATCACCATCACCTGGTGTCCCCGCAGTACTGGCAGGTGTTCCATCACCATCACCTGGTGTCCCCGCAGTACTGGCAGGTGTTCCATCACCATCACCTGGTGTCCCCCGTAGTACTGGCAGGTGTTCCAGCGTGAGTTCGCCAACTGGATCACCTCAGCGGTACCATGGCAGAAGCAGATCAAAAGGATCGAGTCCCAGTTCGGCACTGCCGTCGCCTCCTACTTCACCTTCCTCAGGTGGATCCTGCTGATGAACATTGGCATCAGCGTTCTGCTCATTTGCTTCGTCATCATTCCAGAGGTTAGACGGCACATGTTTTTTCTGGGTCTAGTGTTTTCTGCCGTTTTGCATGGTTGTGAAGCTCTGGTTCAATTTGTAACATGGTTATTATATTTAGCCAAAGTAGATTAAGGTAGCAATGAAGAAAAGGCCAAATTAAAAAATCCTAACGAACAAATTTACACCCACATTTCAATAAAATGGGTTTATTTGGCTAATGATTACGTGCAGCATTAAAACCAATCAAATCTCCCAGAATTAAAATAATACTCGTGACTGAACAATTTCTGCGCCATATGCAACAGCTCCATAATTTCACCTCGCAGATTTTGGCGGCAGACCGTCATGACCAGGGGGAGCGCAAAGAGCTCCTGGACGTCGAGAAGCGACACGCCTTCGACCTGAAGACCATGTGGGACTTTGAGGGAATCCTCAAATACTCACCGCTATTTTACGGCTATTACAATAACAAGGATAAGACATCGGCGGGATATCGAATACCTTTTGCTTACTTTCTCACTGGTATGATGGTGTATGTCTTCAGCTTCGTCGTCATCTTGAAAAAGTAAGTGTAACAAGCTTGCTTTGGATATAAATTTGCAAATTACTTTGTTAAGATATAACCCTGTGGGTATAATGGAAGAGGTTTCAGAGTCAAAGCATGTAGGTCATGTATATCATGGAGCATAAATCAGGCTTTATAAAACAAATTATCAAATGCGAATAATATAGTCATTAGGTTTTGAAATCCGTGACAATTATGATTAAATTTGAAGAAAGCCTAGGTAATCAACCAATGTTTAGATAAAGTATATTCGGAGCAGTTTGTTGCGTGGTCGAACACATGATGTGAGATATCGGAAATCAATATTGGAATGTTCCAAAATGGAGGAGAAAGCTCTGCAGGGCAATATTTCTTGGTATAATGAGACATGTGAACGTAGTGGGCACATGAGTATCAGCCCAGCTCACAAACTGTGTCAATTTAAGCCAGTTTCAAATTGTGTTCAGCACTCCCCACACTTCTCATTCTGTCTCTCTGGTATCACTTCTTCCACCTCCGTTCAGGATGGCCGATAACTCGCGGATGAGTAAGATGTCTTCCAAAGAAGATGACTGCACCTTCACATGGAAGCTGTTTACGGGCTGGGACTTCATGATCGGCCACGCCGAGACTGCGCTCAATAAAGTAATCCTTCACTCTACTATTAGTTTTGATGAGTTATGACTTGAAATTGACATATGTGACATATTTTGTATATTTGATCGTATATGAATAGAAGTGCCTTGTCATCAATTCGAAAATGCACAGAGAAACAATGCAAATGCAAGGTCGTCTACTGTTTTGAACGATTACCCCACAAGTAGCGTCCACCTGAATCTCGAATAGCTGCATTAAAATTTCTTCTAACTTTAATTTGATTCGCTTTATAAGTCGCAGTTATGTAATAATGAGCCTGTTTGCTACGGTGTTGCGCATGGAACATGTTGTTTGGAATATGTACCGGAATATGTAGCTATTTTTTAAGTTATGACCAGAAAAGCTGAGAAATATTACGAAACATCATTTTGACGAGTCCCTCTCAGTTGCTGACGTGATATGTAACTGACTGAACAAACCCAGAAACTACAACTTATCAAAGCCAGTTCAAAAACGACAGGCCTAACAATAGACCTATCTCGCGCCTTCATCCAGGTCTCCGCCATCAACCTGGGCTTCCGAGAATCCTTGCTCGAGGAGCGAGAACGGGCGCGCGAGGAGACCAGCTGGAAGACAATCGCACTGCGAATCCTGGCCAACTTCAGCGTGGTGATCCTGCTGGGAAGCTCGGCCTACGCCGTCATCCTGCTGGTGGCTCGCTCCACCGAGCCGGGCGCCACCTCCTGGTACCGCCGCAACGAGCTCACCCTCACCATGACACTCATCTCGAACGTGTTCCCGACGCTGTTCGACAAGCTTGGTATGCTGGAGGGATACCATCCGCGCCAGCAGCTGAGGATTCAGCTGGGAAGAATCATGGCGCTCAACCTGCTCAACTTGTACACACTCATCTTCGCCCAGTTCGGACGTGTCGATGACATTGTGAGTTGTTTGTGCCGTGTCTACGGCTGGTTAACAGTATACTGTGCAGTGCTATTGAGATGTTTGGTGATGGCTTTAGTAAATTATCTTTGCATATTATGGAACTGAATTTTCTTTTTCGCGAGAGCACACTACCGTTTTTGTACGTATTTTCTCTTTTAAGTCACCGATAAAACATGTTGCACTTGACCTTTACTTTTAGCTACTCTTGAAACTGGTATATACAAAGACGCAGTCTGTATTTTTCTCTGTTTCAGACTCAAGAGCTAACCAGGCTTAAGCCTAACTTCACAGTTCCTCCTACTCCGGCGTATACTTCCATCCCCGACCAGCTTCTCATTCAGAATGGCACACTGTTCTCCGACATCACCGCCCACCCGTGCTACGACGTCATCGTCAACTGCTCAGCAACGCTCCAGGGCACGGAAAACTCCACTTCCCTGTTTGTGGGGGAAATTTTACGACAGAAATCATCGATGGCGTCGAAATCAGTGTCAACTCGACTTCTTCCCAAGGCAATGACACCCTATCTACAGCTGCGGCGGGCTTCAACCCACCAGGCGTGTCGCTTCCTCCTACAGACACCTCAGACAGAGGACCGCCAGGGAGAACAGATCCTCCACACGACCCAGCCAGTGTAACAGCGTCAGCTTCAGCCAACCAGGACGACAGCGTTCTCACTCCTCCGCAGACGCTCACCACCCCTCTGCCGCCGCTGAGGTCATCCCCGCTGACCCAGCTTCCAACTGAGACTGAAAGTGAGAACAGTACTTTTATTGAAGTGGCGGAGGAGTCGCCGCGACCAGCTCCGACAACGAACGGCCCGTACGGCCCTCCAGGGCAGGGTACGGGTGTAGTTCTTGTTGGGAAAGACACCGCCGCGGAAGATATTCAGAATTCAGACCCAACATTAAAGGATGTAGACTCGTCTGAAACGCCTGGATATTTCGATACAGTCTCGGACGATACAGAGCTCGCTTCGATCTCAGTTACAGAGATCCCCGGAGAGGACAGTAGCTTGGTAGTGGCCTACAGTACAGTTCAGTCCGAAGAATCAGTGAACGCTAGCATTTTTAGCGATGTAAACCCTTCAACAATGGAAAATGATAGATTTGAATCTTCTACTGAAGTTGCAGGTGCTAGAAACAAAAAAGCTGGCATACCTCAAGGTGGAACCACGCCTGGCGACACTGTGCCCCGAAGGTTCGTTTTGCCACCTACGGCAGCTGTACCAACTGCGACACTGCCAAAATTTTCGGAGGACTCCGGCGAGCTGGAACAGTGGCCGCCGCCCTTCCCTGGCAAACGGAGGAAGAGACAAGCTCTACTTTCTGGTGCAGATGCCATCTCAACACCTACTGACGCTGAATCTAGCTCAGGTGAATCTACTCTGGCCTCAGAAACTGACTATACCGTTGACGGTGGTGAAGTATCATCAGACCCTGTATTTCTGACTGGAACATTTGAAACAATCGCGGGGCTCTCTGAGCATGATTCTGATACGCCTGAATATGCCAGCCCAGACCAGTTTTGGGAGTTGACTGAGCCGGCGGTGGCGGCGGTAACGGGCCTCAGTGGCGCCACCGCAGAGTCTGTGGGGACAGAGGGCACTGGTGTCGACTTCACGGCAGATGATGCCACTATTGACACCACGGGCTGGAGCGAGATGACGGCTCGTGCGGTAGGTGATGATACTTCCTCGCCTCTGGAGATAAAGAATGCTTCGGAGGACTCTGAGGCAAACTCTTTCAAACATGTATCTGCGCAAGATGCGCTGACAGAGGTAATTGCAGACAACGGAAACACAAAAACACAGGGACCCACACAAAACTCATCGTCTCCAGCATCTGCCGAAGCTGTTTCAACTCAGCTGGCAATGCCTTCAAACCAGAACGCATCTGGCACAAGTACAAGTATGTCAGTTAGTGATGTCATTGACTCGCCCACCGTAAACGAGCAGGCGGTGACCACCACTTCGAGTGTCTTCGATACTAGTTCTCAGTTAAATACCACTACGACTGGTAGCAACGTCACAGCCAATACCACCAGAGACTCAACAGAACACCCACAGCTCGGGGACAAAGAGCTAACATTCGGATACGATCTTCTCAATGAGACTGAAGACACCATGGCAACAGTTGTAGTGTACGACGCAGAAAGCTGCTACGAGCTCATTTGCAATTCCAATAGGAGCATGCTTGCACCAGACAACCGCCCGGCACCGAACTCCGTCGACGATGACCCTGCACAGCGACAAGGTACGTATAATGAGGTAGGCCAGTAAGTAGGCAAAACTTCTGCCGGCGCCTAACGGGTGCATACTGAACTGCTGGGCAGTTGTCGAGTGCCATGCGGGGATATGGAGACAGGCTGTCACACGGCATTTCAAGAAATATGATCTCGAATTGTTATAAGATGATCGGGCCAGTTGTTTGTGTAAAAGTCAGGTTGACGGGAGATCCAACAGCATTGTGAGATGTGTTGTGAATTGCGTTTCAAATCAAACGAAACCACAAACCATTCCGAAACAAAGTTTCGTTATTCAATCGGTTTATTGAAAGGCTAGATGTACCGCTGCTTCTGAAACCAAGGCGGTGCGACATTTTGAAATTCTAACATGACATTACTATTTGGGCCTCTAGCAAACCTGAACGAAAAATTATGAATGACCTTGTATGTTGTTCGGAAATGTGAAGGGTATCCAATGTAATAATTTATCATCTGACTGAACAAACCTGGTCTCGCAAACTCCAAAGGGCTTTTGAAGCAGCATTTTATGAAGGTTATTTTTGACTCAGATCAATATTGAAGTCATGACAGATCAAATAAGGTGGAATGTAAGGGAAGAGATAAATTTATGTTCCTTTTAAGGTTAATCACGCGCAGTGGATGGGGCGTAAAGTACCTCCCCCCACCTATTTTTCCGAGGTTTCCGGAGAACCGTTCGCCGCCGGAAACGGCATTCGGCCAACTTTGAGGAAATTTATGAATGCGTAGATTAATGAAGAAATTTTGAAAATCAGTCAATAATTATTCTACTTATAGTCTTTCAAAGCCAGACCTATGTTTTGAGACCGTCACAATCGCGCGGTTGCACCGGTTCGCCCGCACTGTACTTGAGTGGTGACGTCATAAGGCCATATTATCCGGTTATATGCCCAGTTCAACCCACATGAAGGTCGGGATAAAGGCCAAAAGTCCCAGGTCAAGGTCATTTATCCCAGTATTCCGGGAATATGCCATTATTGAGTAGGAGGTATGTTGTGTTTTAATTTCATAGTTAAGGCTATTCGAGGTCAAGCTCAAGGTCACAAGTCAAGGTTGAATATCTTTTCCAAGGTCAAACCCTCATTTCCTCCCCAAAGGCTACTAAAGTGCCAGTTATATTGTACATTATTTGGAATATGCCATATTGTTATGCCATAGGTCATTGACCTTTGATGACCTCGGCCTAAAAAAATTCAGAGAAGACAGTGTGGGACCTTTCCTTTATTTAATTAGTCCACTTTTGGTGTAATTCCGGTTTGTTCCGCATAATCACGCCATTTTTCAATAAGTATCCAGCACGGCCCATATTTGACTTTTACAATCTTGTTTGACCTCAAATTTATTGCCCTAGGTCAATGAAAATGTTTTATAAGGTAGATCTTCATCACCCCCATACACATCCCAACGGGTATTTTTCTAACCCCCTTGGTTTCCAAGATAGGGGAAAGTGGGGGGTCATGGACACCGCGGGTAAGACGGACACCCCCTGTTTGGGACGAACTGACAGCGTCACGACCGGGAAAAGCGTGTAATACGCTTCCTTTTAGCGCGCGTCGGTCGCATAGCAACGTTGGGTCCGGTGAGCTCTCTAGGTTTTATACAATTTTCATAATAGTAAAAACTGCAACTCATGTGTTTTTTTCACAATGGAATTCGTAAGGTCATTGCACGGATGTTTCTATAGTTACTTTATTGGTACTACGTAATATAGTTCTTCAAGATGTTACATTTTGTTCACCGCAGTCGCTGACTGTGTAATCGCAATAACGTCCGATTCATATCCAAGTTTGTTTAGGAAAAGCAAAGTGGGGTAAGACGGACATCACGTGTGGGGCAATATGGACATGGTGTCCATGTTATCCCGCACGAGAGTATATTTTATTTCATATACTATAAGCCTAAATTAGTAAATGCTGAAGGCTGGGGGCCGGGGACACATGGCCCGAAATGCTGGGGAACATATAATTAAATTTGGGGGTCATCCAGGGGCAGGTGTACCCGTCGACCATCATTGCCCCCTGAAATGGTCATGGTGCCCCCCTGAGAAATTGATGGGCCCCCTAAAGTGTCACTTCCAACCCCTCCCCTCAGGAGCGTGATGACGTTCTTCACTTTGGCAGTGTACATGCAAAGTAACATCGCGACTTATGAATTCTTTGGTTGCCGCCACCGAATGGAGCAGGGAAGCACACAGGAAAACTCTAAATGGTGTTTTTGTATAACAACAATTTTATCTGAACATCCTCACAGGTGAGGTGCCCTGAGACGGCAAAACATATTTATTGCAATCCAAACTGCGCTGACATTTCATCCTCCCCTACCCGTCCCGGCTGTGCTGGGCCGGTCGGTCACCAGGCATCGCAGCTTACAGCCGTCGAGCACGCCCGCTGGTGCCTTGCATTGTGGGCAGTGGGCTTGTTACATTGGAGTGAGTCTAGCTACTGGGCTTATATCTCCGTTTGTCAGAGACCGTACTTTCTACGTGACCTGATGGGACCCCACGTAACGAGCACAGCCGGAGACCGAACGCTCTTAACCTCTGCGAGGGAATTTCGCACTTAGGATTTTTTTGGAGGCGGGGGAGGGGGGGTTGGGGCGGCTAACGAGAGGGGGCAGCAGGCCGGTAGAGGGAGCGGTATTTTGCCTCAGGGGACGCACTTGTTCGCCCAAACTGCGGCCAATTTTCGCATCCTGGGGGGGTGAGAGCGGTGAATTGTTTGCTCCGCAGACCTAGTGTAATTTTTTAGGGGGCGGCTTGTTGGGTGCAGGGGCAGCAAAGTCGGTGTAGGGGGCGGCATGTTGGGTAGAGGGGCGGCAGTCAGTGTAGCACTGCCTTCAAAAGTCAAGTGAAGGCTCATCCTTTCCCTCGATGGGCGCCTTCGGCGCTCCACATGGATGGGAGCGGCACCTTGGAGCCAAAGCGTTTGGGGGGACCGGGCCCGCTGCCTCCCCCTGGTTGCGCGCCCGCCTCCCAGATCCGGATGGCGCCCCCCCCCCCGCAAGATACCCCGCCCCCCTGATCGGCGATCCTGGATCAATCTATGCACAGTTCCACGACAGCCCTTGATACTTTTATCCACCGTCATTAAAAAATTAAGAAAAGGCATGACCCCCTTTGACCCTTTGACGGAAAAACTAAGAAAATACCCCCTTCCCCGCGGCGGACGACAGTCGCCTAGTGGGTGGATGCAGATGGAAATATTCAAGGCCTGGTTCGATCACTTTGTTCATCTTGTCCATCTTTCCCCATGGGGTGACCATGTTACCCCATTAAATGGGCGAAATGGACTTTTGCTACTTTTTTCTAAACTTTGCGCAAATTTTGATATGATAATTACAGACACATGGCTGCTTGCACAGTGGTAAATAAATGTCTGAAGTATCTCTACGGCCAAAATAGGAACGAAACAAGCTCATTAAGTCATCGAAAACTCACACCATCGTTACGGTGTCCGTGACCCCCACTTTCCCCTATCAGGGAAACTTTAGGACCCCTTCCACTGCGCTTTGATGTCAGATCCCTCTCCACTGCGCGTGCTAAGAATAAAGATCGCTGTGACTCGATTTAGAGCCATGAAGAATACCTTTCTGTCTGGAAACGCATCTCACGTAAAACATTATCAAATGGCATAACTTTTACGAGGTCACACAAGGACACAGCAAGCAGCCAGCTCAGCTGAGCTTCGTACTTACACGCGATGCTTAGGTCAACACAGGGTTGTAAGAAAAAGGAGATGTTTCTATTATGAGTGATTGAAGGTAGAAACAACGAGCTTTCCTGTTGTTTTTTTAAACACATTTTGCCCTAAAAAGTCCCTTTCAGAATTTCGGCAAAGTGGTCTATTGCTTTAACTAACTGGAGCAGGACAAATCTTCCCGCCGTGGGACGGGGTTAAATCACTTTTAGCTATCCAGAACACCAGAGCATATCATATTATACCTCATATGATCACCAATGAATTATTTCAAGATCATTATAGCAGCATGGCCTCAATGCGAGAAAATAAATGCACGATTTTGTATCCGGTGAAACTGCTAGCCTATTTGCAATGTGTGGAGCCGCAGTCGTCACGGGTGAAATTCCCAGAAAAGAAACTAGCGCGCTGCCCGGTAACGGGGCGAGTTTTGATTTGAATCGGGCTGAGCAGTGGGTCACAGTTCGCATACCACGGCACTCGCTGAGGGTACCCTTACCAACTGCAGCCCTATGCAAATAAGCAGCACCTGGTGCCCTGGAAAACAGGGTTAGGGGGTTGGCCAATGACGTGGTAGCCTCCGGCTGGAAAGCTTGCGTTGCAGAGTGAGTCGGTAGTCGTGTCAGAAATACATCCATCTAAAAACTGTTTATAGACTTAACTTTGATAATATCTTGCATCGTAATTATTCATGAAAGCGCTCTTTTCTAAGTACAGCTCATTTCAGTAATACTTTTTTATTACTTAACTTTGTTGGCCTCTCGTGGCTACAATATTGAAGTAAGGATAGGAAATGACTGCAGTAACTTTGAAGTTTTTTGGACGAGGATTGTCAGTCCTTTTGAGTACCACCTTCATCCAGCATTGCAGAAATGACTCATACCCAGCAGCCACGCGAAGGCTAAACCTCTCTGGGTGTATCGGCAAGTTACAAAAATCATATTGCTCGCTTTTGAAATGGACTATTGAAAAATAGCATAATAGATGTCATGCCTGGGATATCTTAACACGCGCATTGACGGGGGGCGGGTACCCGCCCCCCCTCAGGTTTTTCGGAGACAACAGAAAAACGGCGGCGCGTAGCGCCGCCGTACTTGGCATTCCTTTTTCCTCATCATTTTTACAGCTTCTGTGAAAACTTTAAGGTTAGGTCATCTCAGATCAGGTCACCAGCACAGGTCAAGTGACCCGACCTCAAAAAAAGTTTAAGATAGCATAAGTCGGAGCAGGATGAACTTATCCGAATGAAACCCATATCACATAATGGCTTCACCGAGTTCTCTAAAATATGTTCCGGTATTTTTTATATCGATGACCTAAGGTCAGGTACGAGGCCAGGTCAGCCGTGGAAATACATGGGAAAATTGTTTTTACGGAATAACTCAGTAACGGATGGTGTTCGAGCATTTATTTTAGCTGCGTTAGACTCGCCTGGGCTTTGCGGTTCTAATGATATGCATTTTATATAATTTGACCCTGACCCGAGCTCAGGACAGGTCAAATCTTTGATTTGACCTAGCAAGGTCAAATTATATATCTTTCGATTTGGCTTGCTGAGAGGATTCATATAGTTCCAGTCGTTTTTCTCTATCTTTACTTGTTCAGATGTAATGGCCGAAAAACTAAATTTACATGTTATCCCTATTACGGCGTGTTTTGACCTCTCGTGACCTTAAATGTGACCTGAGAAAAAAATGGTTCAAATTTTTCGATGGAGAAGTGGATGGGCAACCCAACGCGGTTTACCATTTTTCGCTACCTACCGTGGTTCTCGAGATCTTAGGGGAGTGGGTACCCGCCCCCCCCGTCAAAGCAAAGGTGGCCCAGACCCCCGTCAATGCGCGTGTTAATTCATTAAAGTTGCGTAAGAAACAGACTATCGTTTCTGTATGTGATTGGCGTATCAGGCTTTTTGCTTCTTTTTGCTATGTGTTGTTACTAAAACGGGATCGTGCTCACATATTTAAATCTGCTTCTTCCAGTGAATTGGTGATTGTACTCACGTAGCCATACTAGTCCCTGCAAGTGATGCTTCATTGCGTTCCGTGCATGATGTCTTGCATTGTCAGCCGTCAGACGTCCAAATATTTGATAAGCTACAGCGGAAAATGCATGGGTAATCCCATATGCAAGCTAGTGTCTGTCCTGCAGAGAGCAGCCAAAACAGCACCAATGAAATTTCTTTTGTGAAAAGTTCAAAACATACATAAAAAGTTGATAGAAATGTTTGCTGTAAAAGTGTGTAAAAATTAGTAGATTCCAAGATAAAAATTTACTGAACTAGAAATATTGATTTAAATTCAAGATGCATACTTTATAGTAACTTTATATTGATTCCAACTATCTAATGTTAGTTCCAGTTTTATTGCGACTGCAGTATTGGACATGAGATGTTAAAATCATTTGTTTTTTTCTGTGACTGCAGCGCTGGAAATAATGAAGGATACGTCGCAGCTCTTCGACAGCAAAGTCAGGCTCAAACTGCGGCAGCTCTGCTGGGAGACGTTGTACGGACAGGAGCTGATGAAGCTGATCATTATGGACACGGTAGGATGCGGACTGATCGTCATGGATACGGTAGGACGTGGACTGATAATCATGGATACGGTAGAACGCATACTGATCATCATCAATACGGTAGAACGCAGACTGATCATCATGAATACGGTAGGACACGGACTGATCATCATGAATACGGTAGGACACGGACTGATCATCATGGACACGGTATGACGCGGACTGGTCATCATTGACACGGTAGGACGCGGACTGATCATCATGGACATGGTAGGACGCCGACTGATCATCATGGATACGGTAGGACGTGGACTGATAATCATGGATGCGATAGAACGCAGACTGATCATCATCAATACGGTAGAACGCAGACTGATCATCGACGGTCGACAATATCGACTGATCATCGACTGATCATCAATACGGTAGAACGCAGACTGATCATCATGAATACGGTAGGACACGGACTGATCATCATGGACACGGTAGGACGCGGACTGATCATCATGGACACGGAAGTACACAGACTGATTGCCGTTAATGCGATAAGGCATGGCGTTATCACCTAAGGCACGGGGTTGACACCTCCCAAGTGAATCGACGATGCGTGCCGCTGTTTTCTATAGCAGTTTGGGAAAAGTAGAAGGGAGCAGTCCGCGATTAGAGGAATAGTTTTTGTCCAGTTTTTGCATGCTTCAGTTTTAGGTCCTTACGAGATAATGACCCAATATGGTTTGGAATTGATCAAAGTACATGCAATACTATTCTGGACTTAAGAGTGCAGTCAGTGCATTCTCTGGTCTGCGGCCTTATACCGTTGGAATCGAACTAGAATAAGAACTGCATCTTAAGCTCCACTGTTTTAGCTATGATAGTGATGGAACTAGGTTGCAGAGAGAGGCAGTCTGAGTGACAGCGGGTGCACGCTGCACCGGCCGCCTGCACCGTCAGGTGTGGACGGTGACCTCGGTGGTGGGCATGGAGTTCTTCCGGGCCCTGTTCGTGCGTGTGATGAACAACTGCTGGTGCTGGGACTTGGAGAGGACGGCCCCCAAGTACGCAGACTTCGCTATCGCTGAGAACATCCTGCACCTTGTCAACAATCAGGGCATGATCTGGTGCGTTCCGCCACGCATTCTGCCTAGTCAGCGCACTTTTTACGTTTTGCTGTTTCAAGAGACTTGAAACAGCACCGGTATGATAGTATTCCTCGCGGCGAGGGCTCGATGCGTCCAGTACTAGAATCCATGTCGACCTGGTTTTCGATTCATTGAGTTCAAAGGTGCAAGTTTATAGAGATTACAATAAAGTATTTCTTAGATAGCATACTATTTTCTTTGTCGTTCTCAGGTCGGCTCATAGAAGAGTGTGATTTTCTCCTATGCATCCTGCATTATTTAGCTATTCGAAAATATCGACATTTTTGTCACTTGTCTCTTCAGGATGGGAATGTTCTTCGCGCCTGGGCTGCCTGCCGTCAACGCTGTAAAGCTAGCTCTCCTGATGTATGTCAGATCCTGGGGTGTCCTGACTTCAAATGTACCCCACGAGGTCATCTTCCGTGCATCCAGGTTAGAACAGCAGCCCTCAGATACACGCCAATGAAAAGCACCGACTGTCCGTTGCCTCCTCTGAATGTAGACCAGGTCACACGTTGATATCACCTCCTAGGACTTTTCAAAGCCAGAGGACAGACCCTGATGATATCAGACTATTTGCATTGTCTCGGCGGCCTCACAACACGGCAGCTGCAATATTTGGTACAGATTTCAAGCTAGGTATAGTGAAACATTCTTCGAACAAGTGACACTTATTTAAATAACATTCATGTCCTCGTATAATATTTTTTAATGATTCATAAGCTAGTTTGATGAGATATTTTAGCCCTCTTGTTACCCCCGACACTGTGTTTGTTAACCATAAGAGACTTAGAATACAATCGAAAATATTGTGTAAGCCTCTACGAGAAAATCTTGTTTTGATATTATCGGTCTTTTGCATCAGCATATGATCTCTGAGGGCCTTATACTGCTCTCGATCAGCTGTAGGAATTAGCTGTCGGCAACGAGTGCTCCAAGTGTACGTAGTCACATCACTTCTCATGGTTACCAACCAGTTGTATTCTGTCCGTTGGAAGCAGAACACATTTCTTAGCTCACAATACTTTTCATATACACTTTTTGAAGCGTCCTGATTCTCACCACTGCAGATCCAACAACTTCTACTTCGCGCTGTTGCTCATCATGCTGTTCCTGTGCACCCTGCCGGTGGGCTACGCCATTGTGTGGCTGGAACCTAGCTGGCACTGCGGGCCCTTCAGCGACTACCTCAGGGCCTACAAAATCTTCACCAATGGTCTGCAGCGGGCTCTTCCGGCCAGCTTCAACAAGGTCAGGATTAGCTGCGGACTGAAAAAGGGTCATGAACTGTCACGGATCAATATTTATATACTCTATTATTTTCTACTCTGTTCTCCGGATCTAGTTGCATCAAATGGGGAGTGCGAAAGAAATGACTATGACTATGAACAGTGAAACTTTTAAAGCACAATTATTCTCTTTCACAGACTGTCTTGGGACCATGCACCAGGGGCCAAAAAAGTGTTCAGGGTGTCACCATTAAAAATGCCAAACTATAAATTGGTCACCAGCCCAGGCTTCAAAATGTGGCACGTTTTGAGTTAGTAGGATACCAAGATATACTCGTGGACCATCTTAGTTGTTGAAAAACATTGCGAGTTTAAATAACATGTGCAAATTTTGGCTATTTGTTCTGTTATTTGTCTGGAGGAAAAATATCAGCTAATTTTTGTCACCTTGTCCACCTTGTGCTGTCACCATTCAGAATGCAAAAATGGTAAGTTTTTTTACCCCTGCCATGCCCTAATCGTCCTCCATGTCATGTTCCGGCAGATTCTCGACTACATTTCATCGCCAGCAATAGTGATTCCTCTGCTGGTGCTCCTCGTATTGGTCATCTTCTATCAGATTTCTTTGGCGGGTTCACTTCGCGAGTCCAACAACGACCTGCGCACCCAGCTGCGCCGCGAACGCACCGAGGAGCGCCGCAAAATGTTCAAAATGGCCGACTCCAAAACCAAGGAGCCAGAGAAACCGTTTGATAAGTGGAGTCGGTTGCTGGAGGGAACCTTCAACAAGGCGCAGTCGGCTGATCAAGCAAGCAAGAAACCGGAGAGGACACCAAAAGAAAAGGAAGAGCGCGCTAAAGGCATGTTTGGTGTTTTTTTGCGAGCATTTGGCTGTTTTGTAATTCTGTAGATCATAGGCGTAGGAACCGGGGGGCCAGGGGGCCACTGGCCCCCACTTTTCTGTGATGGGCCCCCGCAACGGAGGTAAGAATATTAACAACTGTAATATCAAGCGAGAAACTCAAACTGACCCGATAGCTTGCCCCGGAAGCCCGTTAAACTTACCTGTGCCCCTAAACTAAGTTGAGGTCATATGAGTTTATTTTAAGGCCCCCTGAGCTTCTCGGGGCCCCTGAACTGGCCTCTGATACCATACGAGCTAATCTGGGCTCTTTGAGCTGAACTGAGCGCCCCGGAGATGGTTTGGGCAGCATGAACTGTTCTAGGATGCCTAGGAGCCGTAACCTTGAACAGGGCCCCGTGAGTTGGCCAAAACCTATATCCATCGACCTGGGGGCCCCTGAGCTGAGCTGGGACCGTAAAGTTAATATTGTCCTTTGAGCTAATCTGGATCCCCTGTGATGCACAGAAGACCCTAAACTTATCTGAAGCCCCTTCACAGGAATAGGGCCCCTGCTTTGAAATTGGGTTATAAACTTTAATTGAAACCCTGGACTATTCTGAAACCCCAAATATGCCAGCAAGGGGCCCCTGGATGATCCAGGCCCTTAAGCTTATCTGGTCATCAGAGCTAAAATGGGCCTCTGTGTTGAACTGAGGGCCCCTGAGATGGTCTGGGACCTCTATAAGGCTTTACAGCCACTGACCTGGCGGCCGTGAGCTTGGATGGGTCCCTTGAGATGTTCTGACAGTGGTGTAGCCAGGGAGGGGGTCCCTGGGGTCCGCGGACCCCCTTGGGCCGACCTTATGCACTAAAAACACAAAAACTGATCTCGGGGGCCCATGAGCTTGGTCTCGGTGGGGGCCTCCCGAGCTTGGTCTCAGGAGGCCCCCGATAATCGGTATCGAGAGCTCCAGAGTACCGAATATTGATCTTGGGGACCCCTGCGCTCAGTCTCAGGGGGTCCCGAGCTTGGCCTCAGGGCCCCCGAGCTTGGTCTCAGGGCCCCTCCTCCCCGAGCTCGGTCTCACGGGCCTTTCGATTTTGGTCTCAGGGGCCCCCGAGCTTGGTCTCAGGGGCCCCGAGCTTGGTGTCTGGGGGCCCTCCGAGCTTGGTCTCAGGGAGCTCCCGAGCTTGGTATCAGGGGCCTTTCGAGTTTGGTCTCAGGGCCCCCGAGCCTGGTCTCAGGGGCCCCCGAGCTTGGTGTCAGGGAGCCCTCCGAGTTTGGTCTCAGATAACCCCCGAGCTTGGTCTCAGGGGACCCTCGAGCTTGGTCTCAGGGATGTCCCCAAGCAGTCTCAGGCCCCCTCTCCCCGAGCTTAGTTTCAGGGGCCCCGCAAGCTTGGTTTCAGGGGGTATCCGAGGGCATCTGATGCATAAGGCTGACCGTATGCACTGGAAAACATGAGCATTGGTCTCGGGGGCCCTGATCTTGGTCTCAGAGGGCCACCGAGCTTGGTCTCAGCGCCCCCGAGCTTTGTCTCAGGGGCCCCGAGCTCGGTGTCAGGGGCCCTCCGAGCTTGGTCTCAGGGAACGCCTGAGCTTGGTCTCAGGGAACGCCTGAGCTTGGTCTCAGGGGCCCTCTGAGCTCGGACTCACGAACCTTTCGATCTTGGTCTCACGGGCCTTTCGATTTTGGTCTCAGGGTGCCCCAGAGCTTGGTCTCAGGGCCCCCGAGCGTGGTCTCAGGGGACCCCTGAACTTGGACTCAGGGGTCCCGAGCTTGGTCTCACGGGTCTTCCGATCTTCGTCTCCAGGGGCCCCCGATCATCGGTATCGAGGGCTCTGGAATACCGAATAT
Organism: Lepas anatifera; assembly: GCA_034440635.1. Lineage (NCBI taxonomy): Eukaryota > Metazoa > Arthropoda > Thecostraca > Lepadidae > Lepas > Lepas anatifera. The sequence goes on along the minus strand of JAOTON010002065.1, from coordinate 619,034 downwards.
TGATCTCGGGGGCCCATGAGCTTGGTCTCAGGGGCCCGAGCTTGGTCTCAGGGGGAAAGCTTGGTCTCATGGGCCTTTCGATGTTTGGTCTCACGGGCCTTTCGATCTTGGTCTCACGGGGTCTCGAGCTTGGTCTCAAGGAACCCCCGAGCTTGGTGTCAGGGGCCCTCGAGCTTGGTCTCAGGGAGCATCCGAGCTTGGTCTCAGGGTCCCCTCGAGCTTGGTCTCAGGGGCCCCCTAGCTTGGTCTCAGGGGTTCAGGATCCCCTCGGGGTGCCCCGACTATTGATATCGAGGACTCATGAGTGAAGCACGAGCATTGGCCTCATGAGACCCAGAGTTTGTCCCAGGGGCCCCCAGACCTGGGTTCAGGACCCCTGAGCATCGGCATCGAGGAGCTCCAGAGTACCAAGCATTAGTCTCGGGGCTCGAAAATTGATCTTGAGGGCCCCGGAACATCGGTGCCGAGTTACTCCTGAGAAAAGCGCAAGCATGGGTCTAAGGGTGCCCCTGAGCCTGATCTAAGTGGGACCCCGAGCTTGGTCTTAGGACCCCGGGCGTCAGTATCAAGGGGCCCGGAGTATTGGTATAGGGGAGCAATTATTTTAGGGGCCTCCAAATGGTGATTTCGAAGGGCCCCCGAAGTGTGGATGCAGTGGTGTAGCCAAGGGGGCCCTAGGCGTCCGCAGACCCCACCCTTGGGCCAATCTGAACCACTGCAAAGGATTCTCTGATCACGTGGCCCCCAGAGTTAGTCTCAGGGCCCCTGAAGATTCGTTCTCAGGGCGTCCCGAGTCGGCCTCACGGCCCCCACCCTGAGAGCGGTCTCAAGGCCCCCGAAAGTAGATTTCGAGGGCCCCTGAGGGTTGGTATCAGGGGCCCCAAAGTCGGTATCAGGGCCCCGGGAGTCTGTCTCAGAGGAGGGGGCCAGCTAGTCTCAGGGCCCCCAGAGAGTGGTTCTCAGGGCCCTGCAACAGTCTATTTCAGGGGCCCCTGAGAGTCAGTCTCAGAGAACCCCAAGAGTCGGTCAAGGGGACCCCAAGAGTCTGTCTTAGGGACCCCGAGTTTCGGTCTCGGGGTCCCCTGAGAGTCTGTCTCAAAGAACCACAAGAGTGAGTCTCAGAGCACCCCAAGAGTCGGTCTCAGGGGGCCCTCATAGTCTCACGGGTTTCTCTCTCAGGAGTCAATATTTAGTTTCACGTGGCTCCGAGAGTTAATCCGGGGTCCGAGAGTTAGTCCAATTTGATCTGCAGAGTGCTGGTTTCAGGGGCCCCAGAGGGGTAATTTTGGGAACCCTCGAGATTTAGCCTCAGGCTGTGCCCCCCGAGTTTTGGTATAAGCGGCCCCCAAGAGTCAATCTCAGGGAGCACCCAAAAGTTAATCTCAGAGGGCTCCCGGTTGTCAGTCCCAGAGACATCCGAGAGTTAATCTCAGGGTTCTGAGAGTAATTTCCAGAGGTGCTCCCGATTTTGGTTTCATGGGCCCGGAGTTAGCCTTAGGCCCGCGAGAGCTAATCTGAGCCTGAGAGTCAGTCTCAGGAACGCCAAAGACACAGTCTCAGGGGATTCCACCCCCCCGGGTGTTTGTCTCAGGGGTGCCCTAGAGTAAGTCTCAGCGGGCTGTCGGAAGTCATTCCCAGCCCCCTCCCCCACCCCAAAGACAGCCTCAGGGGACCCCAATAGCTAATCTGGATGGTCACTATAGTCAGTCTCAGCCCCCCCCCCTCCAGAGCAAATCTGGGGGCCCAATAATTAGTCTAAGAGGTGCTGCCGATAACTAATCTCAGGAGCCCCGAGAGATTCTCAGGGGCCCCCAGTTTGATCAACAGGCGCCGTGAATCACTCTCAGGGACCCCTTGAGATATAATCGGGAGGGCGGCCGAAAACTATCTTTGTGAGTGCCGCCAAGTGTTGGTGTTAGGTGGCTCCAGAGTTCAAATAAAAATTGTCAAAATCATATGCCTCGGAAAAAATGTACCTACCCCTATTGCGTACGAAAAAAGGACAAATTGAAACATGTCGATCAGGCACCATTATCGAAGGAAAGGCAAAAATTAATATAATTTTATCATAAGAGCAAATCAAACAGGGCTAGTCAATTTTTAATCGAGTAACTAGCTTAACACCAATAAATACATTTCTAAATATTCTGAAATAAACAACTTTCCAATATTTTCGTAGAAACCAGACAAACCAGGGTAATGACATAAATTAATGAGCATAATCCCAAAAAGAAAAATAGGTATGCAAGGTTGAAAATAACAATAGCAGAGTGAGCCAAAGCGATAGATATCTTGGGCGCCTTTTGTCTTGGTAATTTGCTCGTTTACAAGATAGCAAGGGTAAGAAAGTAACTGGATCTCAAAAGGATCTGTCGACGGAATAGAGGTTATGTAACGTTCAGGACACACTCCCTTATCCCTTGTATCTTTATTCGTTTTTTTCGTTTCTTTGAAAATTTCCTGATTAAAGAGTTCATGGATTCGACACCGGGAAATAATTGCTAATCATTTCCGTAGATCATTTCTTCGTACTCAAAACGACTGACCTCCAATAACTTCATGTCTGATTACCCGAGTGAATTGAGGTAGACTCAGGTTTAACATCATGCGCGCATCAACATTGAACTTCCCGAAATATGGCTCAAAGCTGTTATTATAGCCACGCTGCCATATAAGTTAGGGCCATCCTTAATATTCGGTGACCTTAGTTTACCAACACTTGGTCGGATTGAAAACCAAGCTATAAACAAAATAAGAATGAATGCTTAAAAGCCATAACAAAATTTCCTTCGTGTGAATGTTATAATGTTAAAATACTATACAAAAGACATAGGAGATGGGCCCGGTTGCTAAGGGAACCCCGGCCTGGGGTCCCCGACGGTAGTCGGACCCCTCCTTGGCCGAATCCTGGCTACGCCACTGTGTTCTGTGACTCTACATCAGCCACCCTGGGACCCCTAAGCCCAGCTGGGGCCCTGAGCTAATCTGGGCACAGCTGTGCTTAACTGGGGCCTTTGATCTGGTATGGGGGCCCTGAACTCTTCTAGGGTCCCTGGGCTAGTTGGGGCCGTGAGCTTGAATGGAGCCCCTGAGCTGGTGTGAGAGGAGACGCTATATCAGCCGATCTGGGCCCCTGAGCTGAGCTGGCCTGTACTGAACAAGAGTCCTGAGCTGATCTGGGGCCTCTGAACTGTTCTAGCATCATTGAGCTAAGCTGGGATCCGTGAGCTTGAAGTCCCTTGAGCTGTTTTGAGACCCTACATAGGTCGACCTGGGGACCTCCGAGCTGAACCGGGCCCCTAAGCTAATCTGGCACCCTGTGCGAATCTGGAGCTCCCCTGTGATGAGCTTCTATCGGTGCTGTGCTTATGTAGGGTCCCTTGATAAGCTGGTCCCAAAGCTAATGCACTGGTCTGGGCCCTTGAGCTGACTGATCTGGTTTCCTGAGCCATGGTCTGGACTTTGGGGCCCTCGAGATAATTTGGCGGCCCCTGGGCGGCATAGGCATAGGAACCGGGGTGAGGGGGATACTGCCCCCCTTTGAGGTGGGCCCCGCAACGAATATACAAATATCAGCAACTGTAATATAGAACAAGAAACCCAAACGGCCCCGATAGCTTGTCTGGGAACGTTCAAGTTCGGTAGTACGCCGCCTGCAAGCCCCTGGAGGAGGAGCGCTTCGTAACAAAGCCAAGGAACCTACTACCCGAGTGTTTCCAAATGAGTCCCGAGAACTGGGCCCAATCAAACTCCATTCCATATCAATCCCAACACAAAATATGAATCGGACACGGACACTGCACCAAATGCCGAGCAACAGTCGTCCCTGAGCCATCGAAAGGCGCGACGTCTTTCGATGCCAGGGTTATATGGCGTCGCCAACTCTTTCCCTGTTGGAGGGGTTTCTTGGGAGCCAAATTGCTCCTTGCACAAGGAATCTGCCGTGCCTTAAACCCGAGTTGGTCGCGTGGAAAGCAGGGTTGCGAACCACTATAACACCATGCCCACACCTCCTCGGCATTACAAAGCTGGCCATCAAGTACCAACATTGCACTTGCAGTCATGCTGAACTCTGCATTTTAGCCATCGAAATATAGCTAGGCGTATTTATTGTGATCAGCCTTTACCTAAATCAATCTCTAATGATGGAAAGAATAGATCAGTAATAACCCACATAAATGTTCCCATTTTCGTCATTAAATAAGCAAATACAAGTTGATTAGGCATGGCGAAGTGAGGCTATTTGGTATCAAAGCATTGTCTGTAGTTTTCTAAGCAGTTCTTAATTTTGTAAATGTAATGAAAAGGGCCTAAGCATCTGTAAATGTAAAAACGCGCTCGTGGTAAAAATGATTGAAATCCTCACAAAAAGCTTAATAATGTATTTCGTATTTGAAAAGGGTCTAAGTAAAAAACAAAATTTTTTTGGCGTTTTACTATTATTTATTACATCATAATAGGTACAACTCGAAATCATAGGGAAAAATTTAATTTCTCAATTTTCCATACATTGTCATCCTTGTGTGCATGCATGCCTTATTACACTAAACGAGCTATCTACAATTTTTTAAAATTATAGGCCCCCGTGGACTGGGGCCCCTTGAGGTGGGCCCCCCAAGGTTGGCCCCCCACTTTTCAAACCGTTCCTACGCCCCTGCTGTAGATGATGAGCTATTGATTTATATGTTTTCCTCTTTGCAATGAAAATAATGCATGACAGCATTGTGAAGCGAGCATAGTTTTGTTCACGCGTATAACTTGTTTCTTATAAATACCTTCCTGGAGCTTTCCATCACAGTTTTAGTCAAGTCGATGGAACAGCTTTCGAAATTTTATTTTAACTGACCTCACTTGAAGTGACACAGCTAAAGATTTTTCGAGTCGTATTATGTTCCAAAATACTATTGAAGGCTCTTTCATCATGATAGCTTCTTAATTCTTGCCCCGGCAGCGGGTACGAGCCACCTTCAACCCTGGTGGGGGTAAAAAGACCCCCACGATCTCAAAAACTAAGAGAGCTAGAAAATGGGCAAAACGGCATTCGAAGGCTCTTCCAAAATTATATCGAAAATGCTTTAGTCATTTTTCTCGTCAGGCTAATATCAAGGTCACCAGAGGTCAAAATATGTCAAAATCGCTAATATGATGTATACTAAGAAAACCTCATATATCTCAGAAACTATGATACCTAGAAACATTTTTATAACAGAATTCGATAGCTCTTGAGTTGCCTTTCATTACAGTTGCATTCATTTTCGTGTTAGGTCAAATCCTAAGGAGCTACAGGTCACTGAATATTGGGAATGTTCTTGGGAGTGCCCATAGCCACCCATGCATAAGGGTGTTTCCTTTTTCGCTAATAACTTCCAAACCAAGCAAGATACAGCCATAGGTGATGCACCATTGAAATTTTCTCGTCAATAAAAATATAATGATATGTGATATTGATACGCCAGGTCCAATTAAAAATTTGACCTGACCCAGGCCAACGGTTTGACCCAACTTGATATGGTATAGTCATGATGTATATTATTTGACTTGCAGTGACCATACAAACACATTGGCGAGAAAATAAAAGTTTGTTCTTTGTTTTTTCAAAATTTATAGAGTAAAACACCGAAAAATGATGATTTGACCTAAGGTTACCTTTCAAAGGTCACAGGTCAAAATTTTCGGTATCACCTTAAAAAAATTGGCTAAGTGCAAGTCGTAACCACTGTTTGAAGTTGATCCCATCCATACTTACTAGAAAAGTTCATTTCGTGATTTTCCCCACGCATTTGCAATGGGGAGGTCATGCTCTCTTCATGACTTTAAGTCACCAAGATAAAAAATCCCGGAACATATGTTGTAGCTCCTGGTAGGCCTAATATGTGGTATGAGTTTCAACTACTTGATCGATTAACCCTCTTTTTAGTTATGCAATCCTAAACATTTTTTTAGGTGAAGTCACTTCACCTGGCCTGGTGACTTGACCTGATATGAACTTGAGCTAAAATTTTCATGAAGATGTAAAAATGATGAAGGAAAATCTAAAATAAGTTTGGCGGCGCTACGCGCCGCCGTTTTTTCGGTCACTTTGAAAAACCCGAAGGGGTCTAGAAAGACCCCACCCGGGCGAAGGTTAAACCTTATATATAACAGGCATCTTTCTTGACTAATGCTTTGTGGCGGATGTGCAAAAAAACTGACTGCTGCCTTAAAGTATCACATTCTCATGCTGACAGTATCCGTTCTGCACCTCAGAACTTCTCCTGGAGGCAGTTCACCGTCGTCGAGAGCGGATCGCCTCCCAGAGATCCAACCTCAGCGGCGCCAGCGGGGCTGCTTCCCCTTCAGGAACAGCTGTCATCACCGAACAACCAAAACCGAGCAAGAGTAGACGCTTCTCTCGCGACAAGCGAGACAAGCTGACGGCGCCGCCGGCCGGTCAGCCCAAGTCGGAGAAGAAGAGCGGCGGCGGCAAGGGCCGCGCCAAGTCCCGCAGCATGGAGAACAGCCAGGCGGTGGCGAAGCGCGACTCGTCGGCCTCGTCGATCTCGGTGCCGGTGATCCGGATCAGTAAGGAGGATTCGGTGGAGCTGGCCGACGAGCCGATTCCGCAGGACTCGCTGCGACGCGCCGAGCCTCAGGAGGCCCCTAGCGCTGCCCGCACCACCCAGGTCAGTACAGCGCCGGTACATCAGGATCGGGAGGCACGGCCGGCACCTGCCCACCGCAGCTGCCGGTAGACGGGGGCCGCCCCCTCGACCCCGGCGCCCCCAAAGGTCGGCCCCCCAAAGTCCCCCACCCCCAGATGCAGTCGGCGCCCACCGAAGGATTGGCGCCCACCTGATAGCTGTGCCGGCATAGTGCCGCCCCCGGTCCGGATGGCGCCCCCGGTCCGGATGGCGCCCCCGGAGGTGCCCCCGATCGGCAATCCGATCCGCCTATGGCCGGTAGGACTGTTGGCTTACGTCAGCGCACTTCATATTAGAGTATGTCGTCGGAAAGAAAATGGAGATTCAGTATGGTACATACGAATCCGAAGTTTTTGGATCAATTTGTAGCAAACCATGATCCGTTTGTAAACCAAGGCTACTGATCGAAAGCGAATGCAGATCCAAAAACACAACAAAGACGAAAACGGATTTTAGAAAATATGTAAGCACCTGGAACATACCTGGGTCCCCGGTTTTCGACCAGAAGAGTGTCAATTCTCTGATTCAGTTGTCAGAAGATAACAACTGACACAAACATCAGTTTGGTTAGAAACACTTATACCTTGTCGAACACTTCTGAATGAAAATACCAAGCCATGTTCGGGAACCCCGATTCATTCGGCCAATCCACCTTGGCTTGGAGATCATTTTAGATATCCAATATGTGACAGTGTGACACACTCTGGCCCATGTAATACAACATCTGAAGTTTAAGGCCATGTGTTCGCGTAACCGTATGCATATATAGTTACAAGTAGTGCAACGTCAACTAAAAAAGATAATGGGGAGTTTTTCATAATCCAGGAGAGCACTTGTCCTATTCCATTGAATGTGGACATATACGAATGTGTACTTCCAGTACCATATTTTACTTTTTGCGATGAATTCCGCAGCTGTCAGCCAAATGTTTTATAACGACGGGGAAGTAACGATCTCAGATAAAGCTATTGCACTACGTGTCAAAGTACTATCCACTTGTTTAGAGCTCAGTTTCTATAGAGTTCATTGGGAACAGTTATCAGGTATATCATCTCTCCATGAAAGATGATTGTGGCTCACCAACATTACAAGCATGGGTTGAACGAAAAATATCTCACGACTTGCTTAGGACTATTGCTGTACAATGACCATGCCGTGATCACCACTTTTTCACAGGATCTTTAATTACCGGGTGTTTTCTAATGTATTGATGGCCGCTGATTACGATTTTCTGGTCGAAAATGTCGAATTCGAAAAATATTTGCCCGCGCAAGCCGTTTGAAATTCTTTCAGTTTGCCAAAATTGCGATGTTTTCATATCTTACGGACAATAAAATGCAACTGATGTATTGGAATGGCTGCAGAACTTTAAACACATTAAATCTGAACAATTTGAAACCTTTTTTGACTCCTTGAAATATATATATTTACCCGAAAAAGAACCTTGGAAAGACGGGGATGTTTGAGCTTAAAAGATGATAATAGATGGCGCACATGACGCGGACGTCAACCACTGTCCCGCTACGTCGCTTATGCCAGGAAGCTATTAGCCAAAGGAGCTGGATATAGGATTTGAGCCTATTTTGAATTCAATGAATGAACATTTACCTTCACAAGATGATCTAGATTTCTCTTGCTTGCAGTTTTAAATATTATTGGTAATGGTTGCTTTCAAAGCAGGTCCAATTCAGATCAGTCAGTCATGTATATGTAGTCGCCTCCACTTGTTGGACGACACGTACCACGGATGTCTCCGTGGAAAGGCATGGCTGCCGCTTCAAATCTATATTACATTTTCGCCATAACCTCAGCTTACATCTGCTTACTTCTGCTAATTTCTCATTACTTCTGCCCTGAAACACATTAAAAATATTCAAGACAAGACATTGCACACCGTCCTAAGAATATAAGTTGAGGATGCCGACCAAATTGGCATACCAGCCCAAAATGCCATCGAAATGGTATCAGTAAGCAAAACAAACATTATGCAAATCAGTTTCAACAATAATCCAAGACACCAACTAAAAACACTTACGTCCACGGGGTAGATACTGTAGCACTAAGCACACCACCAGCACCGATGTCAGCCAGACCGGAAATGACCTAGGTCACACGCGTGGCCAGCAGCCGCCTGGCGGTGCTGTGCGGAAACCACTAGTAGGCTTAAATTTAAACTTTTGTCAGCCAATAACAGTACCAGAGTAATTATTTTCCACCAATTCAAGCCTTTACCTAATATTAGTTAACCTAACTCCTCAAATACACAACCTAATAATAATTTCTACAGTATGACCGGAAGTAGGTCAACATCTACCGCAACCGGTGGTGCAACGATCAACCCAAAGCGGTAGCGCGCTAGTGCTGTCGCCTTTACATACGAATCACTCAGAGGCGTTGCTCTCGTGACAACCAGCAAATCAGCCGTAGACACCAGTCTACATATAGATTAGGTGTCTAAGCATGTAGTCACTGCAGATCAATTTCAAGTATTAAAATGTATGCAAGAGCCAGTCGATAATATTTAGATTAGCGTTGCTATCACTAGCAAGGAGAATACCGTATTTCGGGAAAAATGAAGCTACACCACACCTAGCGCCGCCGTCAAGCCATGTATGCTGCCGCATAATCAGCTCTCGACTGGGGCTGACCTCGGTCGAATTATGATGCTGCGACTTGAAGAGATGGAGGCCAGGGAAGTAGACGAATTTCACGTTTCAATAGCTTCAATATTCAAACAGACCGCTGATGAAGTTACCGAGACTTACAGAAGAGCATCTGTGCCAGCAAGGAAAAGATACAAAGTTCGCTGTGAAATAAGGAAGCATTATAATTTGAAGGAAGCGATCAGAAGGCGCCTACAAAACATGAGAATATTATAAGCATGGACAAAGCATGACAACGCTGCTTGACATATCAAGCAGAGCTCTACCATCAAAGGTATCGGCAAACGGAACATTTCTGGAAGACCAGCGAGAGGAACAGGGGTTGTATATTGTGGCTTGGATGCAGTCGTGACGGACCATTGGAGATGGCAGCAGCTGCGGCAAGCCACTGCTGCTGTCGCCAATGAGGCCTGATCGGGAGACCAGCTCGTCCGTATTCGAGCACAATAATATGACAATCACCCGGACAAGTCTATAAACGACTTCCGTGTAACATTTAGAAATAAGTTTTCTTTCTGAGATTGATTTATACCTGCTAGAGCCTGTTCGCGTGCGGCGTCTGTCAGCAGCTGGTGTGATACTACAAATAGGAAGCTCGCTGCTGCATATACCACCAGCGGTCGCTGTCAATGGTGCCGTTGCGTTCTGACACAGCTGCAGCTCCGTCAGAGCACAACATCCGGAGAACTCCTGGTAGCCACAACGACAGCAGCAGTGGCTTGCCGCAGCTGCTACCGTCTCCAATGGTCCGTCACGACTGCATCCAAGCCACCAATATACAACCTTTGTGCCTCTCGCTGGTCTTCCAGAAATGTTCTGTTGGCTGATACCTTTGATGGTAGAGCTCTGTTTGATTTGTCAAGCAATGATGTCATGCTTTGTCCATGCTTACAAAATCTTCATGTTTTGCAGGCGCCTTCTGATCGCTATCCTTCAAATTATAATGCTTCCTTATTTCACAGCGAACTTTGTACCTGTTTATTGCTTGCACAGATGCTCTTCTGTAAGTCTCGGTAACCTCATCAACGGTCTGTTCGAATATTGAAGCTATTGAAACGTGAAATTCGTCCACTTTCCTGGCCTCCATCTCTTCAAGCCGCAGCATCATAATTCGACCGGGGATGAGGTGGCTTAGTGGATAGCACCCTTGTCTTCTAAGCCACCGGTCCCGGGTTCAAGTCCCAGCGGAGCCTCTGAATAAGTCGATCTGATCCCCAAAATCCCTTCCAACAGGGTGAGAGTTGGCGACGCCGTATGACCCTGGCAGTTGGTGCGTCGTTAAATCCCAACAATTATTATTATTATAATTCGACCGACGTCAGCCCCAGTCGAGAGCTGATTATGCGGCAGCATACATGGCTTGACGGCGGCGCTAGGTGTGGTGTAGCCTCATTTTTCCCGAAATACGGTATTCTCCTTGCTAGTGATCGGAAGACTAATCTAAATATAATCAACTGGCTCTTGCATACATTTTAATACTTGAAATTGATCTGCAGTGACCACATGCTTAGATACCTAATCAATATATGGCTGGCTGATCTGAATTGGACCAGCTTTGAAAGCAACCATTACCAATGATATTTAAAGTTGCAAGCGAGAGAAATCTAGATCGTCTTGTAAAGGTAAATGTTCATTCATAGAATTCATAATAGGCTCAAATCCTATATCCAGGTCCTTTGGCTAATAGCTTCTTGTCATAAGCGACGAAGCGGGACACTGATTGACGGCTGCGTCATGCGCGTCATCTATTATCAACTTGTCAAGCTCAAACATCCCCATCTTTCCAAGGTACTTTTTCGGGTAAATATATATTTCAAGAAGTCAAAAAGGTTTCAAATTGTTCAGATTCAATTTGTTTTAAAGTTCTGGATTCCTTTCAATACATTAGTTGCATTTTATTGTCCATGAGATATGAAAACATCGAAATTTTGGCAAACCGAAAGAATTTCAAACGGCTTGCGCGTGAAAATATTTATCGAATTCGTAATTTTCGACCAGAAAATCGTGATCAGCGGTCATCAATACATTAGAAAGCACCCGGTAATCAAAGATCCTGTGAAAAAGTGGTGATCACGGCATGGCCTATTGTACATACATATGAGAGCCCGATTCCTTGACCCTGCAAGACTTGACACAAAACTTTGCCACAGCATCATACTGTGTAAAATTGAGAGCATTTTTGTCCCTAAAAAAACAAGTTTATTTACTTAGAAAGGAAGTTTTCCATGACTTTTGGTCAGGCAAAGTTACAGTATATAGCTTTCCTGTGCTTCTTAAGGACGGTACGTGTTTTATGGGGAACATTGACATCTGAAGTATATCTTATCGAAGTGTTTATCTCCTTCATTAATGTGACAGATGTGAAGGTTGTGCAAACGGAACCATGTCCTATTCTTGATTTGCCGAGGACGTTTGGAAGGAATTGAATTGAAGCGTCACGGTTTCAGTGAGGATACTAATGGTAATACACTGGTTTCTAACTGCTAAGTTATTAATTGACCTTTATCCCCGAGTCCTGTGTGCAAAATGTAGCAGAATCAGTGTGATTTGTCCATATTTGAAACACAATGAACCGGCTATATTTAGCATTCAGGATTCGAGCATAAATGTCAGCTTATCGACTTAAAAATACATGCCTCTTGGTGCAGTGTTACGCAATCTATCAACTTTCAAAAACCGGTTTCTGGTGGGCGAGCCGCTTGCCGTTAAAAAGTCCATACTACTCTTAAACTGATGGTGTAAATTGATATTGCAATGGTCAACTGTAGAATCGTCAGTAATGTGCGCCATGCCTGACTATGTTCGCAAACATGTGTGTTAAATGTGCATGTGGTGTGAATTGGCTTCACTGAGCCTTCAAACCGCAGGGTGTGTGTCAATTAGCGAGCACGGTTTGTACACTTTTGTTGCTCGATGACCTGTATGGTTGTTTGTTTGTTCCGCTCTATTGAACACTTTCCACCTACATTTTCAGGGCGAGAAGCAGCGGAGCAACAAAACATAAGTGTACATACTTACGTTAAAAAATGTAATATACGCGATACTTTCCACGCACAATTCCTCGTCAGTATTTCAATACTAACGGGAATCTGGTCTCTGCACCTTGCTTGGCTTTGCACTTTAGTTGGCTTAAACGCTATTAAAGGGAATGTGGCATCCTGGTCGAATCCTGAAATTTAGTATAATTAGGGGTACTTCTGGCCAAAATTCATGAAAGCGTCCTTGATTTCTTTGAAATATGTACAAAAAGCTCAATATTTTTATTTAAAATGCTCCTCTAGGGAAAAAAATAAATAGCTGTCTATTGATGATCTCTTGATGTGGCAACCACTACCATATTCAATACGCTTCAAGGGCATCGTTTGCCTGATACCGTGACGTCAGCATATGTCGTCACACCAACAACTGACAACTGTGGCCTGCTGCTAAGGGTACATGTAGAGTAAATTAGAAGTAGTTTTTACCTTTTCTCTACGGAAATGTTGAGTTTCAAGAAAAATGATATGTAGAGTACCGGGTTTTCCAACATGCTTTATAACTTGGCTTTCTCAGTTAAAATCACGTTATAAAGGTGCCACATTCCCTTTAAGTTTATCGTTAATCAAACTCGGTTCAGAACCATAACGAGTGTTTGCATGGTCTTTCAGCTTAGCTAGCTTTACTCAAAACTCATGGTGAAAATGCAATATACTTATCTATTTCCGTAACACCCACATTCCACGCCCCAAATGTCAGTAGCCGGCCTGTGGAAAACGTAGAGCCAGTGGCAGGGCTCTAGTCATCTGGACCTCGTCTAGCGGGCTGACTGCGGGACCGCTTCAAAATGAATATTTAGCTCAATCGATGGAAGTCAGTCGCTTTATAATTTCGGTGACGTAAATGTTTAGGCCCTGCTGCACTTCCTGAACTAAAATTTAAAACATAAAAGGTAAACGCATCAACATATCGGAATTAATCAAACGTTTCAAACCAATTATGTAGAAAATGTTACAGAATATATTTCCTTGGGCATTCTTATCTTCTTTGGTTTTTTATTAATGGGCGAATCGTCGTTTAACAAGCGCATTGACGGGGGCCGTTACCTGTCCCCCCTCAGGTTTTTTTAGAGATAGCTTAAAAACGGCGGCGCGTAGTGCCGCCGTACTTGGCATACATTTCTCTCATCATTTTTACAACTTCTGTGAAAATTTTAAGGTTAGGTCATCTCAGGACAGATAACCAGTACAGGTCAACTGACCTGACCTAAAAAAAGTTTAAGATAGCATAAGTCGGAACAAGGTAAACTTATCCGATTGAAATTCATATCACATAATGGGCCTACCGAGTTCTCTAAAAATGTTCTGGTATTTTTATATCGATGACCTAAGGTCAGGTACGAGCCATGACTTCTCCATTGGAAATACCTGGGAAAAAGAGTTTTGACTGAATAACTCAGTAACGGATGGTGATAGAGTGTTTATTTTAGCTGCATTGAATTTGCCTTGTCTTTGTGGTTCTAATGATATGCGTTTTATATAATTTCGACCTTGACCTGACCTGAGGTCAGGTCAAATCTTTGATTTGACCTAGCAAAGTAAAATTATATATCATTCGATTCGGCTTGCTGGGAAGATTCATATGGTTTAAATAGTTTTGCTATATTTTTACTTGTGCAGATGTAATGGCCAAAGCCCTTCATTTACATGTTATCCCTATGACGGCATGTTTTGACCTCTCGTGACCTTAACTAAGACCTGACAAAAAAATGATTCAAATATTTTCGATGGAGAAGTGGATGGGCTACCCAACGCCATTTACTTTTTTCGCTACCTACCGTGGTTCTTGAGATCTTAGGGGGGCTGGTACCCCCCTTCAAAGCGAAGGTGGCTCAGACCCCCGTCAATGCGCGTGTTAAAGGATTTAGGTAAGCGCACTTTCCATGGACTTATTCCATGGCATATATCCTGCCCTACTAATTCTCTCGTATTTCTAGTCTTGAGTGCTTATGCATTGCGAAGCCTTGAACCCACATTTTAGCATGTTTGGCGAACTATCGTGGATTATTGTCTGGGTTACAGCTATCGAAATAACCACCACCATGTAAAACAGTTCATATTCTCACATGCATAGTCAATATCATCTCTTAGCCGATGTATTTTCAAAGGCGCAGGAACGGGGTGGGGACGGCGGACTGGGGAACAGCGCTCTCCCCGCAACTTTGAGCCGATTCCGGACCTTTTCCGTTAACAAATTAAGTGATAGGTCTACTCATGCTTGACCCCAACAGCGGCGAAACTTTTGCCCCTCCCAACTTGGAAAAAGTTCCTGTGCCTATGCATACTTTATTCAATGTGTGATTCAGTTCATGTGCATTGCTATTCAGGTCTACTAAAGCACACTTCGCCGGTTAGAAGACATATATTTCCAACCCTGCTTCATACATGAACCCGTTACAAGTGACCCCGACAAGTGCGTGTTCGAGTGTTCGACAAGTTTCGGTGCGTGTTCCAGAGCCGAAGGGCCGGGGTGAGGCCTCGTCCTGGCTGTGACCGCTCCAGACCAGTGTCCCCGTCCAGCCTCAGCGGTCGGCCTCGTCTCTCCCACATCGACTCCCAGGACAGCGACGGCTCGGCAGCCTCCTCGCAGACCTCTTCGACAGACTCGCACAGCTCAGTCGACACGCTGGTCTAACTGCCATGCTCTGTCTGGGGTACGGGGATGCGTGGCTCATTCCCGGCGACTTATGCCCGCGGATGGCATGGACTGAGAGAGAAGAAACGTCGTAACAGTATTGGCAGCAGCCAAACATTTCGAATGTGTGGATGCGGCCACTTTGGCTTTGCTGTTTCTCTTCATATGCTCCTTGTTTGGCAGCTGCAGATTGAGATTCTCTGGAAGCCCACCACTACCTTTCCGGCAGCTGTTGGTGCACCGTAACTGACCACTGGTTGAGCAGCCCACCATTGGGAAGGATTATCGTCCCGAAGCTTTAAGTCTTGTATATTTAATATGAATTGACATTTCACATGATTGAGTTTCAGAGTACTGATCAGGAGGATAGATCATCTCCCGCGCAAGGAATTTACCTGTGGTAATTATGTGCAAAGCGTGACCTTATGCTAAATGATAACAGAACCTGGTCTGTGCATACGAGTCACTAGAAAAATGTCATATACCTATTAGAGGCCGGCTGTTCAGAAAGGTAGGAAGTTTTCCTGGACTCATAGATTGGTCAGTTTTAAGGCATGTGTGACATCTCTCAAGGCTTTCATAAGTATGTTGTACTTTCCTTGTACTTCCCCTGCTGCCCTGAAGAAAAGAAATACAAATTAGGCGGGTGGAATATTTCTAGAGAAGTAATGATTAGTTTTCCTCTAAAAATCAGCCTGCAGACCGGTCAATGGTCTATGCACGCGTCCATCCAAAGAGGGCACCAAACTCGATAATGCTGTGTTTAAAGTTTGGATCTCCACAATGCGCACTGGTCACGAATACGTCCAATCAAAGTGGGAATTCCATTTATTGCCAGAAGGAAGAGTGGTTTTACTGAGAGTAGCACAATATTGTTCCAATGCTCCTAGCCACCAGTACATCGTATCAGACCGGGCGGTGCGGTGAAACTTAAACCAATCCCGTACAACCGGCTACAAATGCACTGCCAATCATTGGCTGCATCACAATCGCGTCGCTCCCTCCTTTACAACGAACAGTTTCCTGTTTAGGGTCATCGGAGAAATTCCTGCATCTCGCGGGGCGCTGTCTGTAAAACTTTCACTGTCACGATTCTATCAGCCCCGTAGCCAGATGAGGCATGCGTCCTACGTCAGAGCTGGCTGCAAACAATCCCGCCTGCCAGCGACGCAACACAGGGCACTGACTGCTTGTAGCGCTGACAAAACATGCATGGGTGTGTTTCTTCTCTGATCCGCGCTAGATACCAGGCAGTTTGTGTCAGCTGATTGTCTGAGGCTGATTTCGACTCCGTGCAACTAAATAGGGATTATATATCCTATGTCCATATCCATTCACATAGGTATCTAGATCTGGCCCTTAACACGCGCATTGACGGGGGTCTGAGCCACCTTCACATGGACGGGGGCGGGTACCCGCCTCCCTAAGATCTCGAGAACCACGGTAGGTAGCGAAAAACGTTAAACGGCGTTGGGCTGCCCATCCACTTCTCCATCGAAAACATTTGAACCATTTTTTTGTCAGGTCACATTTGAGGTCACGAGAGGTCAAAACTTTTATATTTGTGATTTACTCTACATTATAGTGACTGGACACGCCTCTGGAAATCTAAAATTGGGTTATAACTGTTTTGCATTTTCAGATACCCAATTGTATTCGCCTAGCACGGCTGTGAGCAGTCTTCTCATTTGCTAACGTTTAGTCCTTCTTGATTACATTCCCCCCATTTTGAACTGTTGTAACCGCCCCTGATAAATACAAATAGTGACAATTGTGAATGTACTATTATTTCACATAACAAATAATATAATAAAACATTATAACTGGTATCAGGATCAGCAGAGACGGCTTCCTTTTACACAGAACCCACCGTATACGATAATACTTGGTTTGTGGATAGAACCTCCCAAAAAACCCAGTCATAGCTCCGCCCCTGGTAAATATATAATCTTCAAAATTTCAGAAAACTTGCTTGTGCTAGTTTTAGGACACGTCAGGAAGTTTCAAAGTTCTATCGCTAGCCGTTTTGGAAATATTTTAAAAAAATCCTGAAGGGGGCAATATTAGCGCCCCTGCAGGAAATAGGGTTAATTTTAGTCTATCGGAACCTGGTCTCAGTGGATGATCGAAGCAATACATAAATAACCTGCAGAGACTGCAGAATATTTTACCCACCACTTCTCAAAATGGTTCAGGTCAGAAAAGATAAGTGTGTATTCCACGCAAGTCCTGAAAAAGCTAATTTAAACCAATACTTTCATTCTTATCATAGTCTTATCACACGTACTGGAGAGGAGTATGGTACTAACGTGCACTGGGATGGGGGGTTAGGCCCTCCCTGA
This sequence comes from Lepas anatifera, assembly GCA_034440635.1. NCBI lineage: Eukaryota > Metazoa > Arthropoda > Thecostraca > Lepadidae > Lepas > Lepas anatifera. Next base: position 601,679 of record JAOTON010002065.1, on the reverse strand, counting down.
GATCTCGGAAACTAAGAAGCTTAAAAATACACCGATTGGAGGGAGTGTGGGTGGGGCTTTAATGATCTAAATTAAAACCAATTTTCATTGACCCTGGTGAATATCTTTCAAGTCAAACGAAGTCATAAATGCTAAATTTTGACCATGCTGGGAACTGTTCGGCAAATGCTGTGATTAAACGCAAACAATATCGGAATGTACCAGAAATGGGCCATGATCATAGCCAAAACGTCCCAAAAAATATTTCCTAAAATTTTGGGGTCAAGAGCATTCAAGGCCATTGGCCTATGACGTCACAACATGATATATTCCCTATGACTTTCACCCTGTTAACCCTCGCCCACGGGGGCATCGATGGCCCCAAGTTTTCGGGATAGCAGAAAAAGACGAGGCGCAGCACCGCGGTTGAGGGCTCTACCTCCACTGCATCATTTTCCCATCATCCCGAAATTTTTACCCGGGTCAACCAAGGTCAGGTCACCAGACGAGGTCAACCAAGGTCACCTCACTTCACCTTTAGAGGTCGTAAGAGCTACATTTCAAAGTCGATCGATTTGAAACTTCCACACTTCATGACCCCTCCAGGGTCTACAAGGTGTATATCCGGGATTTTCGATTTCGTGCCTGAGGTCAGGTCACGAGGCGACCTCTCCCATTGGAAAAGCATGGGAAAAGCTATTTCATGATATGAAAGCCACAAAAATGATTGCAAATACCAGACTGCTCAGAACAACGTTTTTGGACACCCTTTCACGGATCCCAGGGGTCATATTTGCCCTTTGACTTTTCCAAGGTCATCCAAGGTCACCAGGGGTCAAAAACAGTATTTTGACAATAACTTTGACCTAATTGGGCTAGAGCGGTAAAACAAACACCATCGTGTTTGTCTTGTCACTGGCTTCATTTGATATACGGCAAGGTCACTTTTTGAGCTTTCGTGACCTCAGGTCATATTAGGTCAGAGGTGACCTCTGGCGGTCAAACCACTGGCGGGAGGTCTTTACGTTCCACATAGCGGAAAAAGTACTGGCAATTTGCTATCAAATGTACTTACCAGGCCTCAATAGCTCTAATGACATAAGAGTTATGCCCAGTTTGCTTAATCATTGCATATTTGAGTGAAAATAGCCGATCTTGACCTAATTTGACCTCTGGAGGTCAAACCATTGACCTGAGCACTAAAACATGCGAAGTAATTTCTTACTGAATTCACGCGAGCTTTCTATTGCACTTGCAGATTTGCGCTAACGCTCATATTTTCGGAGTTAGAGGGGGCCATCGATGGCCCCCGGTGGGGAAGGTGGCGCCGAACCCCGGTGGGGCGCGGGTTAACCGTTTGGCAGGGTATGATGATTGGTCTTAATTCATGGCCTTTGACCATGACCTGTACCCTTTAAATTGATATTGAGTTTTCTTCATTATGGCATCAAAACACATTATACGTTATACTGGGTAGCGCTATTTGACTGAAAGCACTGGAGCTAATAACTTTGAGCATGCTGATATGACCTTGACCTGTAACCTTTGACCTTGGTCTTCACTTTTACCTTCATGCGGGGTGACCTTGACATATAACCCCTTTTACATGACGTTATAATGTCACCAGTTGGTCTCCGATGCGGGCAAACTGGTGCGGTCGCGTGATTGGGGCGATCTCAAAATATAGGATTTGACTTTGA